>CAMRHE010000974.1:35000-57500 GCA_947044405.1 Leptodactylus fallax | reverse complement strand
AGCTGTTTGTGTATGTAATGTGTGTGCTGTGTATGCAGCAGAGCTGTTTGTGTATGTAGTATATGTGTGCTGTGTATGCAGCAGAGCTGTTTGTGTATGTAGTGTGTGTGCTGTGTATGCAGCAGACTGTTTGTGTATGTAGTATATGTGTGCTGTGTATGCAGCAGAGCTGTTTGTGTATGTAGTATATGTGTGCTGTGTATGCAGCAGAGCTGTTTGTGTATGTAGTGTATGTGTGCTGTGTATGCAGCAGAGCTGTTTGTGTATGTAGTGTGTGTGCTGTGTATGCAGCAGAGCTGTTTGTGTATGTAATGTGTGTGCTGTGTATGCAGCAGAGCTGTTTGTGTATGTAATGTGTGTGCTGTGTATGCAGCAGAGCTGTTTGTGTATGTAGTATATGTATGCTGTGTATGCAGCAGAGCTGTTTGTGTATGTAGTGTGTGTGCTGTGTATGCAGCAGAGCTGTTTGTGTATGTAGTGTGTGCTGTGTATGCAGCAGAGCTGTTTGTGTATGTAGTATATGTGTGCTGTGTATGCAGCAGAGCTGTTTGTGTATGTAGTGTGTGTGCTGTGTATGCAGCAGAGCTGTTTGTGTATGTAATGTGTGTGCTGTGTATGCAGCAGAGCTGTTTGTGTATGTAGTATATGTGTGCTGTGTATGCAGCAGAGCTGTTTGTGTATGTAGTATATGTGTGCTGTGTATGCAGTAGAGCTGTTTGTGTATGTAGTGTGTGTGCTGTGTATGCAGTAGAGCTGTTTGTGTATGTAGTATATGTGTGCTGTGTATGCAGCAGAGCTGTTTGTGTATGTAATGTGTGTGCTGTGTATGCAGCAGAGCTGTTTGTGTATGCAGTGTATGTGTGCTGTGTATGCAGCAGAGCTGTTTGTGTATGTAATGTGTGTGCTGTGTATGCAGCAGAGCTGTTTGTGTATGTAGTATATGTATGCTGTGTATGCAGCAGAGCTGTTTGTGTATGTAGTGTGTGTGCTGTGTATGCAGCAGAGCTGTTTGTGTATGTAGTGTGTGTGCTGTGTATGCAGCAGAGCTGTTTGTGTATGTAGTATATGTGTGCTGTGTATGCAGCAGAGCTGTTTGTGTATGTAATGTGTGTGCTGTGTATGCAGCAGAGCTGTTTGTGTATGTAATGTGTGTGCTGTGTATGCAGCAGAGCTGTTTGTGTATGTAGTGTATGTGTGCTGTGTATGCAGCAGAGCTGTTTGTGTATGCAGTGTATGTGTGCTGTGTATGCAGCAGAGCTGTTTGTGTATGTAGTATATGTGTGCTGTGTATGCAGCAGAGTTGTTTGTGTATGTAGTATATGTGTGCTGTGTATGCAGCAGAGCTGTTTGTGTATGTAATGTGTGTGCTGTGTATGCAGCAGAGCTGTTTGTGTATGTAGTATATGTGTGCTGTGTATGCAGCAGAGCTGTTTGTGTATGTAGTATATGTGTGCTGTGTATGCAGCAGAGCTGTTTGTGTATGTAGTATATGTGTGCTGTGTATGCAGCAGAGCTGTTTGTGTATGTAATGTGTGTGCTGTGTATGCAGCAGAGCTGTTTGTGTATGTAGTATATGTATGCTGTGTATGCAGCAGAGCTGTTTGTGTATGTAATGTGTGTGCTGTGTATGCAGTAGAGCTGTTTGTGTATGTAGTGTGTGTGCTGTGTATGCAGCTGAGCTGTTTGTGTATGCAGTGTATGTGTGCTGTGTATGCAGCAGACTGTTTGTGTATGTAGTATATGTGTGCTGTGTATGCAGCAGAGCTGTTTGTGTATGTAATGTGTGTGCTGTGTATGCAGCAGAGCTGTTTGTGTATGTAGTATATGTGTGCTGTGTATGCAGCAGAGCTGTTTGTGTATGTAGTGTATGTGTGCTGTGTATGCAGCAGAGCTGTTTGTGTATGTAGTGTATGTGCTGTGTATGCAGCAGAGCTGTTTGTGTATGTAGTATATGTGTGCTGTGTATGCAGCAGAGCTGTTTGTGTATGTAGTATATGTGTGCTGTGTATGCAGCAGAGCTGTTTGTGTATGTAATGTGTGTGCTGTGTATGCAGCAGAGCTGTTTGTGTATGTAATGTGTGTGCTGTGTATGCAGCGGGCTGTTTGTGTATGTAATGTGTGTGCTGTGTATGCAGCAGAGCTGTTTGTGTATGTAGTATGTGTGTGCTGTGTATGCAGCAGAGCTGTTTGTGTATGTAATGTGTGTGCTGTGTATGCAGCAGAGCTGTTTGTGTATGTAGTGTGTGTGCTGTGTATGCAGCAGAGCTGTTTGTGTATGTAGTATATGTGTGCTGTGTATGCAGCAGAGCTGTTTGTGTATGTATGTGTGTGTGCTGTGTATGCAGCAGAGCTGTTTGTGTATGTAGTATATGTATGCTGTGTATGCAGCAGAGCTGTTTGTGTATGTAGTGTGTGTGCTGTGTATGCAGCAGAGCTGTTTGTGTATGTAGTATGTGTGTGCTGTGTATGCAGCAGAGCTGTTTGTGTATGTAGTGTGTGTGCTGTGTATGCAGCTGAGCTGTTTGTGTATGCAGTGTATGTGTGCTGTGTATGCAGCAGAGCTGTTTGTGTATGCAGTGTATGTGTGCTGTGTATGCAGCAGAGCTGTTTGTGTATGTAGTATATGTGTGCTGTGTATGCAGCAGAGCTTTTTGTGTATGTAGTATATGTGTGCTGTGTATGCAGCAGAGCTGTTTGTGTATGTAGTATGTGTGTGCTGTGTATGCAGCAGAGCTGTTTGTGTATGTAATGTGTGTGCTGTGTATGCAGCAGAGCTGTTTGTGTATGTAGTATATGTGTGCTGTGTATGCAGCAGAGTTGTTTGTGTATGTAGTATATGTGTGCTGTGTATGCAGCAGAGCTGTTTGTGTATGTAATGTGTGTGCTGTGTATGCAGCAGAGCTGTTTGTGTATGTAGTGTGTGTGCTGTGTATGCAGCAGAGCTGTTTGTGTATGTAGTATATGTGTGCTGTGTATGCAGCAGAGCTGTTTGTGTATGTAGTGTGTGTGCTGTGTATGCAGCAGAGCTGTTTGTGTATGTAGTATATGTATGCTGTGTATGCAGCAGAGCTGTTTGTGTATGTAGTGTGTGTGCTGTGTATGCAGCAGAGCTGTTTGTGTATGTAGTATGTGTGTGCTGTGTATGCAGTAGAGCTGTTTGTGTATGTAGTGTGTGTGCTGTGTATGCAGCTGAGCTGTTTGTGTATGCAGTGTATGTGTGCTGTGTATGCAGCAGAGCTGTTTGTGTATGCAGTGTATGTGTGCTGTGTATGCAGCAGAGCTGTTTGTGTATGTAGTATATGTGTGCTGTGTATGCAGCAGAGCTTTTTGTGTATGTAGTATATGTGTGCTGTGTATGCAGCAGAGCTGTTTGTGTATGTAATGTGTGTGCTGTGTATGCAGCAGAGCTGTTTGTGTATGTAATGTGTGTGCTGTGTATGCAGCAGAGCTGTTTGTGTATGTAGTATATGTGTGCTGTGTATGCAGAGTTGTTTGTGTATGTAGTATATGTGTGCTGTGTATGCAGCAGAGCTGTTTGTGTATGTAATGTGTGTGCTGTGTATGCAGCAGAGCTGTTTGTGTATGTAGTATATGTGTGCTGTGTATGCAGCAGAGCTGTTTGTGTATGTAGTATATGTGTGCTGTGTATGCAGCAGAGCTGTTTGTGTATGTAGTATATGTGTGCTGTGTATGCAGCAGAGCTGTTTGTGTATGTAGTGTATGTGTGTTGTGTATGCAGCAGAGCTGTTTGTGTATGTAGTGTGTGTGCTGTGTATGCAGCAGAGCTGTTTGTGTATGTAGTATATGTGTGCTGTGTATGCAGCAGAGCTATTTGTGTATGTAGTATATGTATGCTGTGTATGCAGCAGAGCTGTTTGTGTATGTAGTGTGTGTGCTGTGTATGCAGCAGAGCTGTTTGTGTATGTAGTGTGTGTGCTGTGTATGCAGCAGAGCTGTTTGTGTATGTAGTGTATGTGTGCTGTGTATGCAGCAGAGCTGTTTGTGTATGTAGTGTGTGTGCTGTGTATGCAGCAGAGCTGTTTGTGTATGTAGTATATGTATGCTGTGTATGCAGCAGAGCTGTTTGCGTATGTAATGTGTGTGCTGTGTATGCAGCAGAGCTGTTTGTGTATGTAATGTGTGTGCTGTGTATGCAGCAGAGCTGTTTGTGTATGTAATGTGTGTGCTGTGTATGCAGCAGAGCTGTTTGTGTATGTAGTGTGTGTGCTGTGTATGCAGCAGAGCTGTTTGTGTATGTAGTATATGTATGCTGTGTATGCAGCAGAGCTGTTTGTGTATGTAGTATATGTATGCTGTGTATGCAGCAGAGCTGTTTGTGTATGTAATGTGTGTACTGTGTATGCAGTAGAGCTGTTTGTGTATGTAGTGTGTGTGCTGTGTATGCAGCAGAGCTGTTTGTGTATGTAGTATATGTATGCTGTGTATGCAGCAGAGCTGTTTGTGTATGTAGTGTATGTGCTGTGTATGCAGCAGAGCTGTTTGTGTATGTAGTATATGTATGCTGTGTATGCAGCAGAGCTGTTTGTGTATGTAATGTGTGTACTGTGTATGCAGTAGAGCTGTTTGTGTATGTAGTGTGTGTAGCAGGAGTGTTAACTTATAACCCCTCACCTTTCCCTAAAAAGTGACACTCCTTGCTCCACTCCCTTTGACCACCAGGTGATGGTTTGAATAGTATAAAATATCTTTCCTTTTTTTTTCTTGCCTAAATCTACGTCACGTCTCAGTCTGAACAATACAGTAACAGAACAAGCTGATGAATTCAGTAAGAATTATAACGGGGGGATTTTTAGTGTCTGGTGTCTGATTGGCTGATAGAGTCACATGATAGTGTAACAACAGGACTCTGCATTAAAATAAAACAGAAGACTCTGAACTCCCCTGGAAAAAAAATTTCCTCAGGGCACATCCACCAAATAATTTTTATTTTAATGTAGTTTATTAGCGCAGTTTTTGAAATTACAGCTGGAATCCCATCAAAACTTCAGGCATTTTTCTGTTGTAGTTTTCATGCAATTATAACTGTGCCATGTGACTGCACTCTCAGAGCTGCCCCGTCCTATACTGCCACCCGGCACATACAAAAATTCACCTTTTACCATCACCAAGCTCGCTTACTGGCCCCACGACAACTGATAATACGCCTTAGGGGCCCCCTGACAACTAATAATGTCCCCCAGTGGCCACACTGTAGTTGTGCTATATAAAAGAAAAACCCCTCATACACACACACCTTCCCCATCCTCAGTCCCCGGCCCTGTGATCCTCCTCCTCTGCAGAGACATGCAGCAGGTTCTTACCAGACTACACTAGCTGATGCCTGAGTAATAGAGCTAAATGATTCCTGCTGCTCAGATCTATACAAGTACATAGGCACCCTAAGGATCCTAATGGCCCCCAGTCCTAAGGATGCCCATGTAGTTAAAAGGAGGCAAGCAGCCATTTCCTCACTGGATTGTTGCGGTACCCTGGATGGGAAACGCTGCATATAAGGAACAGGAATTGTAGAGAAGATCCTAAGAAATGTGATAGCAACATGGAAATGTATGATGGTCGATGATAATGTAATATGAGAGAATATGTGGCCTGGAAACAATAAGATAATGGTAGTGACCATATGGAGTAATATAATACATCATATAAAAATAATGCAAATAAACGGTTTTGGCTTGAGCACTGCTTGGCTTAAATAGAAGATAATAAAACCAGCGGTTTTACGATGCAGTTTTATTCCATAAAGAACTCCACTTAATTACAATCTACATAAAGCAAAGCGTTTCGATGTCGTACAGACGTCTTCGTCAGGCCAACTAGACAGTAATACAAAACAAAGATGCATACGCATGCGCGGTTTCTCTGCTACTCGCTATTGTTCCAACTTCATTCCACTTCATTGTGATTGTCTATGCTAGATTTGATTGAGCTTTTTCGTTTCAATATTTTTATTCATCTTTATATATTTACTAATAGATCCTTGTATATTGTGTGGTTTTACTCATTTAGCAGTTATTATAAATGCATATTTAGTCACATATGTGTTTCCATTTTTTATGGCCTTAAGATATACATACAATGATTGATGTTTTTATGAAATTGTACTACAGTATGCATCTTTGTTTTGTTTTATATTACTGTCTAGTTGGCCTGACGAAGACGTCTGTACGACATCGAAACGTGTTGCTTTATGTATATTGTAATTAAGTGGAGTCCTTTATGGAATCAAACCGTATCATAAAACTGCTGGTTTTATTATCTTCTATTTAGCCAAGCAGTGCTCAAGCCAAAACCTTATTTTATTTGCATTATTTTTGTTGATTACCATCACTGTGGTCCTGGGGCTCAGCAGCAGCTTTACATCATTACCAGGAAGGGCACTGTGAAAAATCCTCCGTGCGCCAAACCGCTTTGGCCACACCCTGAGTCTTCTTTCATATAAAAACCACACTCACCGCCAGTGAGTGCCGGGTTCACCAGATAAATACAAGACAAGCCTTCTAAATTTTATATATTTATTAACCCCTAAATGGGTCGGTATTAAAATCTAACATATACAGATCAGAACAGATATGCAGATATATGCAAGCATTAACAGTTACTAGTTACAAGATACAGTACAAATAAAATAAAAGGGATTAAAGGTGAAATGATTACTTTACCACACATGTCCTTGATGTGGTTCTGTAGTCCAACACTCACACATGGCATGTGGAGATCACCAGTGGAGGCTTCTTGGCATGTGGCATTAACTCCTAGCATGTGGCATCATAGTACAATAATCCAGCCTGCATGCTCTCATAACAGTCTCTCAGCATTAGTCCAATAGTTAATCACAAAAATCTCCTCATGATCTGTCTGTAACAACTCTGTAGCATAATCCCAGCACAGTCTTCATAGCATGATCTCCATAGTGTAAACTCCTGCATAATCTCTTTAGTGTTAGTCTCTTCCCACAGACCTCTTACCTCATCTTTTATACCCTTTATGCCACCTCCCAGAATGAGGTCACCGGTGACAGTACCTCTGATGAGTTAATTCAATCAAATCCAGATCTTTTGTATGTAGATGAGACCAAAGTGAATTGATACACTGTTATCAGTCATATCTGATCAACAGCCCAGGCTTGAACAATGCACTATTGTTTGATCAGCCAGGGCTGTATAGGAATACAATGGAGCCCTATTGTTCCAGCCTGGCAGCTACTGCCAATATGCACCTAGGCTTGTAGCTGCGCACAGTATGAATGAGTGCAAGCAAGAAGGGAGATCCTATACCCAGAGACCAAAATACAGCTGAGTTATGGCCATATTTAGGCAGAATCATCACACCTCCCCCTTTAGATGGGGCTTGTAGGAAGTAGGGGCCTGTGCCCCTCTTCTGAGAGCACCTCCGCCTCCAGCTTCTCAGGCTCTGGCCCCAAGGCTCCCTCACCTCCCCCCGGGGTCCCAGCAGACTCGGGCCTTGTCAGACTCTAAGGGTGGTTCAGCGCCACGCGCCTTCAATATGTCCAGACTAGGGTCAGCTTGGACAGCATCTCTGAACTCTTGACTGGAGTGAGACAAAAGAGAGGTGCATGTTACATAGCTGCCGGCCCCTTCTGTCTCTCTAGTCTGGCTAGGGACACTTCTAAGGCCTAGGCTCTGAGCCACGTACACTTGGCTACCTCCTGCCTGTTCTGGGTTCGCTTTCTGAGTGCTGGCACCCTGTAGCTTTACACTCATGACCTCAGGCCCTTGGGATACCATTCCAGAGATCCCATCCTGGCAATCTCTGCTCTCCTGGCTACCCTTGGCCTGCTCTCTCAGGGTCTCTCTCACACTAGCCGCTAGTTGGGAGAGTTCTAGGGGATTCTGCACCTCCCCCTTTGCTTCCAAACCTAGGGGCACCTCTGGTTCTGGCACAGGTATGTTTGAACCCTGTCCTCCCTCCCAGACTCCTTGCTCCTTTGGGCTTACATCCTGTTCCTCCTGTACTTGGGTGGGTGATGGTGATACCTTGGGCAAATGACTGAGATCATGCTTCCCCAAACCATCCCCCCACAATACATTGACAGGTAATACATTGGACATACCCTCTTCTTGGATCACACCTCCAGTACCCCATGCCATCTGCACTTGGGCCATGGGCACTCCTGGAATAGAACTGGACAGAAGAGACGTGTATGTCTCATACAGGCCGGACTCCTCCGGCTTCAAGGGAGTGAGGTTAGTCATGGCGGTCTCAGCACCGACTCCAGGTGGCGTAGGCAACGGTTCAAGGGTCGGAACGCCCTCCACCCTTGTAGCACTCTGGCTGCGGGCTAACACCGCACTACCAGCAGTCCGTCCCACACCTGGATCGGCCATGAGATCCCCATAGCCTACCTGACCACCTGGCACATGGTCAGCAGTTGGGTGCTTATCGGATACACTGGGCGAAATAGTAGAAGTCGCTTCCAGTGACTCAGAAGAGCTACCCTGTACACTTTCACAACAAGCATTGGCAATTACATTGACAGTACATTCATCAGCAATTGTTAATTCACACCGGGCCTCAATGAGATTTGTGGTAGACAGATTAACAAGCTGGGAGGGCGACGCCCCCGCAGATGTGGGTGTGTCTACAGACTTAGTCTCATTGGCTCCTAGCACGGGAGGAAACAAAGCATCACTAACATTTTTGCTGAGCTGGGTTGCAGGAAGTTCAGTTGCATCTTCCCTGCTCTCAGCTGAAGGCAACTCATTAGCATGTACACTTACTGCCATGGGAAGCATCTCAGAGAGGGGGTTACGGGCCCTCTCTGCAGATATGACAGACACATTATCAGCATTAGTCATAGACAGTCCATCACAGTAAATTGGGGTGCTCCCCACCCCATATTGGGACATCATAGGTCCTAAATCAGTTCCCAACAGTACATTAGCAGGCAAATCAGTCAATAGTCCCACAGTCCGCATTCCTTTTCCTGCACCCACATCCAGATACACAGATGGGCCACCTGCTGTGGCTTGGGAAGCAGGGAAGTTCTCAGGGTAGTTGGGGCACTCCTTCTTGAAATTTCCTGTCGGGTTACAGGCATGGCCCCGCCGCACCTCCCCTTGGGGTTTGGGGAAGGTCACTAGGGTGCCCAGAGTTCTTGGGACAGGGGAGGGACCACCCGGGGCATAGCTTGTCTCACCCGACCTGACGACAGACGGCTGTGGTGAACTCCGGCCTGGCTTCTCCTTCCAACTTGAGGGTCTCTGCAGGGTTGTTGGAGTTTGCGCTTGCTGGGAGATTTGCCGCCTTTTCAGCTCAAGCTGATACTCCCTCTCGGCCTGTCGCTCAGCAAACTGTCGTTCCCATTCTGCAGCCTCCCTCTGTCTCTCTGCCTGTCGCTCAGCAGCCTGCCGTTCTCGTTCTGCAGCTTTCCTCTCTCTCTCTCTCGCCTGTCGCTCAGCAGCCTCCCTTTCTCTCTCTGCCTGTCGCTCAGCAGCCTGCCGTTCTTGTTCTTGTTCTACAGCTTCCAGAAAACGGCACAACACCTGCAGGTATGTGTTAGGGTCACTGGTGCCTACTTGCTGTAGGGCCATTTGCCAGTATGAAACCGTTCCCACCACAAGGCTGGGGCTACTGGTCTCTCCTGGTGAAGTAATCTTTGGGACCGGGCTGCTTGCCGCACTTCCTGGCCTAGCCCCAAAATCAGGACTCTGCTCGATTCTCTGCATGGCTGTGGCTGCCTCCATTTCAGCCATACGCTCAGGATCTCCAAAAGCCTGGTTCAGCAGTTCTTGAGCTCTGCTTCTGAGCCCACTAGCCATCCACTGGTATTTGCCAAATAAAAGATAGGATAGAATACAAAGAATAAGGGAGGGGGAACAGCACTGTATCAAACTTTCACTGTATCTTAATGTTTGCTTTAATACCGAGCTTGTCTCATAGGATTACCATAATCCCCAGCATGTGAGTGATAAAGGTCACCAACACACGCCGTTTATCCTAAGATCCCACTGCTGCCACCAATGTGAAAGATCCTCCGTGCGCCAAACCGCTTTGGCCACACCCTGAGTCCTCTTTCATATAAAAACCACACTCACCGCCAGTGAGTGCCGGGTTCACCAGATAAATACAAGACAAGCCTTCTAAATTTTATATATTTATTAACCCCTAAATGGGTCGGTATTAACATCTAACACATACAGTTCAGAACAGATATGCAGATATATGCAAGCATTAACAGTTACTAGTTACAAGATACAGTACAAATAAAATAAAAGGGAATAAAGGTGAAATGATTACTTTACCACACATGTCCTTGATGTGGTTCTATAGTCCAACACTCACACATGGCATGTGTGAGTCACCAGTGGAGGCTTCTTGGCATGTGGCATTAACTCCTAGCATGTGGCATCACAGTACAATAATCCCGCCTGCATGCTCTCATAACAGTCTCTCAGCATTAGTCCAATAGTTAATCACAAAAATCTCCTTATGGTCTGTCTGTAACAACTCTGTAGCATAATCCCAGCACAGTCTTCATAGCATGATCTCCATAGTGTAAACTCCTGCATAATCTCTTTAGTGTTAGTCTCTTCCCACAGACCTCTTACCTCATCTTTTATACCCTTTATGCCACCTCCCAGAATGAGGTCACCGGTGACAGTACGTCTGATGAGTTAATTCAATCAAATCCAGATCTTTTGTATGTAGATGAGACCAAAGTGAATTGATACCCTGTTATCAGTCATATCTGATCAACAGCCCAGGCTTGAACAATGCACTATTGTTTGATCAGCCAGGGCTGTATAGGAATACAATGGAGCCCTATTGTTCCAGCCTGGCAGCTACTGCCAATATGCAACTAGGCTTGTAGCTGCGCACAGTATGCAAGCAAGCAAGAAGGGATATCCTATACCCAGAGACCAAAATATAGCTGAGTTATGGCCATATTTAGGCAGAATCATCACAGGCACCCTTCCCTCTGGATTTGGCTTCGCAACTGTGGTGTATTTTTACTCATTCTCTCACATCATCATATAGGCACGTATAGTTATTAGGAGTATAGAGGTGTAGAGGATAATGGTAGTGTGACTATATGGAGGAATATCATACAATTATTTCTTGGTATCACAGAAACATGGCTGACACCCTCAGACACCACCTCCCCTGCAGCCCTCTCCTATGGAGGTCTGCAATTCTTGCATACTCCCCGCCCCAACAATAGGCACGTATTGTTATTAGGGGTATAGGAGTGTAGAATACAATGCTCCACACCGTAGTAGCCGTTACTAAATAAATCAGCTAAAATGTTCAGAGTCAAAATCTTGTATCACCTGAAGCCTCTATACTCAATATACAAGGGCTGTGTCTAAAGAGAACACGGGTGCCAGTGAGTTTTCAGCACGAGCAACCCTGCAGATCATTGAGCAGCATGCTGGCAGGAGCAGACAGCAGGTCACACTAATGTCTGAGTCAGATTTCGGGACTCCATCCAACATTCTGCTTAAAATTGGTGGAGAAAAAAGTACTGCAAGGAGGACTTTTCTCTTTGTCATTTTTGGCGCAAATTGTCCAGAGACCTGGTGGACCCCATTATAGTCTATTATAGTCCATGGGGTCCTAGGTTTGTGTGTGTAACCACTTTTTAAGCGGATTGGGTTTCCGTTTTCTGGGTCCCCAAGTGCATCTGAAGGATGGAAACCTTTATGCTAGTGTGAACCTTGCCTTATACCTGCATAGTCCTGCCTGTGCTATCTACTAAACAGAACTCTACATTAGTTTAAGGCTCCTCGTGGCATACACACTGCAGTTTGGTTGCAACAGAAAAGCCACAGCAAAAAATGTGGCATTTTACAGTTCCTTCTAGCAAATCCCATCCACACATTGCAAAAAAAATACACACAGCGGAAATTATGCGATTTCCAAAAGTGTCGCATTTTTGGAAGTTGCAGCCTGTCAATTATAGCTACGGAAACGCCGGCGGAATCCTCTGCAGATCTCCTGTGAAAAGTGCTGTGAATAACTGTGATGTGTTTCTGTCGTGGTTTTTCCCACATCGCTTTTTTGCTTTTCAGCCTGAATGTGTCATGAGCGGAATATTAGGTAAAGAAGGTAGGACAGGCCGGTAACGCAGCCCCTGTAGTAATGTGGCTCTGTGTATGCTCCTCTGTCCCAGCACTTATCTGTACAGTGTCCATATTAGAACATCCTCCGATATCAGAGTCAAGAATCAGATTAATGGCAGTTTACAACTGACACCTGACTCTGATACCTGACACCTGGCTATATGCAGTTTCTGATTGGCCAACAGATGAGGTCCGCCCCCTATATAACTGTACTTTACAGGGGCTTAAGACTCTTCAGACCTCACAATAGTGGCAGAAGAATCATTTCAGTGCATCAATAGGCTGTTAGGATTCAGATGCAAGGTAAGGAATGTCCTGGTCTACAGGAGAGCAGCAGCAGAAATGGGCTGACAACTGCGAGCAGTAGAAAATGCTACTTAAAGGCAAAACACTACTGCGAGCCAAGACCGGCCTCAGACGCCTTCACCAGAGCTCCTCGCAAGAATAGATGGACTTCGCTCAATCTGAAGACCGGAATTGTCACCAGAACAGAAAGTGTATTACAAATAAATGCACTGCAGCAGGAGCCTACACCAAATCCGCACACTAC
The DNA here is from genome assembly GCA_947044405.1 of Leptodactylus fallax. Classification (NCBI taxonomy): domain Eukaryota; kingdom Metazoa; phylum Chordata; class Amphibia; order Anura; family Leptodactylidae; genus Leptodactylus; species Leptodactylus fallax. The sequence continues at coordinate 44,849 of CAMRHE010000974.1, read as the reverse complement.
TCACAGGGACAGAATGGTCGACAATCACGGGTCAGCAGCTGAGGAGGGCAACGCAGATCCAAATCACAAGACGAAGACAAATCCGGGAAACAAAGCTAATAGTCAGAACCGATCAGGAATGCCAAAGCAAAATCGCAAGACAAAAGAGGAATCCAGGTACACAGCCACAGGTCAGGTATAGGAGAAGTCAAATCACAGTCAGGCACTTAGCAGGAGTTTAGGAAACTGATTAGCCAGCACAGCTGAGTGATAGGGAGTGGTTTATATAGGCCTGCTCAGGAAGCTTCCCTATGTTGTCACAGCAACCTTAAAGCAGCAACAACCAATCCTTCTTTATGTTGACCTGACAACTTTAATGCAGCAACAACAGATGTAACATCCCTGACATAGGCACAGACATTTCTGACTTTTACTTATCTTAAATAATACTTCCTTTTTACTGCTCCCTTAGGGGGCGTTCATGCGTCGCCCCAGCCCAGCCTTGGCGAGTTCACGGTGCGAATAGGCCCGGTACTGGGGTCGACAGCGCCTTGAAAGGGAATAAAATAAATGTTTATCGAGACGCCAGTTGGGGTTTTAGCTTGCGATGGAGGCAAGCCCGGCACTGCTGGTTGGGCCTCTGGGAATAGGTAGTGATAGAGTGCCAGATATTGTACCCTCCCCAACTAGGGCAGATCCCAGGGCCGACTGATATATGAGGAAGAGCTGGTGTGCAGGCAGAGGAGCAGTGAAGAGGCGATTAATAAGAAATACAGTCCAGTCAGGGGTTAACCAAACACTTACGGTTTACTTCCATAGTCAGCAAGGAATAACAGATCTTACAGGAGAATTCACCTTGCTCTGGTATAGTGAGATGCCAGTTTAACCACATGGGTAATTCAGCCTTCCAATGCTGCTGTACCTCTAATCGATTTCCCCTGATTCTGGATTCCAGAAGCTCAGAGGTCAGATATAACCAGATCTGTGGCTCTTCCAGACGGCAGGTAACGCGAGTTCTGTCGGGTGCTGGGTACGCACACTCACCCTAACTCTATGTGTTACTGAGCCTCCAGGAAATCTGCACTACTGGACCTGGATCCAGTCATTCTCTCGATGTTCGAAGTGTGGCAGACACTTAGCTAGGAATCGATGGTCCTTACTCTGCAGCTCCTTGTTTGATAGATACTTGTTCTCATCAAAACGCTGGACTCCTGTGCTGTCTCATTGTATGTGCGTCATTGTGTGTGCGTCATTGTATGTGCGTCATTGTATGTGTAGCATTGTATGTGCGTCATTGTGTGTGCGTCATTGTATGTGCGTCATTGTATGTGCGTCATTGTGTGTGCGTCATTGTATGTGCAGCATTGTATGTGCGTCATTGTATGTGCGTCATTGTGTGTGCGTCATTGTATGTGCAGCATTGTATGTGCGTCATTGTATGTGTAGCATTGTGTGTGCGTCATTGTATGTGTAACATTGTATGTGCGTCATTGTATGTGCGTCATTGTATGTGCGTCATTGTGTGTGTGTCATTGTGTGTGCGTCATTGTATGTGCGTCATTGTATGTGTAGCATTGTATGGTGTGTAGTTTTGTATGTGCGTCATTGTGTGTGCGTCATTGTGTGTGCGTCATTGTATGTGTAGCATTGTATGTGTAGCTTTGTATGTGCGTCATTGTATGTGCGTCATTGTATGTGCGTCATTGTATGTGCAGCATTGTATGTGCGTCATTGTGTGTGCGTCATTGTGTGTGCGTCATTGTATGTGCAGCATTGTGTGTGCGTCATTGTGTGTGCGTCATTGTATGTGTAGCATTGTATGTGCTTCATTGTATGTGCGTCATTGTATGTGTAGCATTGTATGTGCGTCATTGTATGTGTAACATTGTATGTGCGTCATTGTATGTGCGTCATTGTATGTGTAACATTGTATGTGCGTCATTGTATGTGCGTCATTGTATGTGTAGCATTGTATGTGCTTCATTGTATGTGCGTCATTGTATGTGTAACATTGTATGTGTAGCATTGTATGTGCGTCATTGTATGTGCGTCATTGTATGTGCGTCATTGTGTGTGTGTCATTGTGTGTGCGTCATTGTATGTGCGTCATTGTATGTGTAGCATTGTATGTGTAGCTTTGTATGTGCGTCATTGTGTGTGCGTCATTGTGTGTGCGTCATTGTATGTGTAGCATTGTATGTGTAGCTTTGTATGTGCGTCATTGTATGTGCGTCATTGTATGTGCGTCATTGTATGTGCAGCATTGTATGTGCGTCATTGTGTGTGCGTCATTGTGTGTGCGTCATTGTATGTGCAGCATTGTGTGTGCGTCATTGTGTGTGCGTCATTGTATGTGTAGCATTGTATGTGCGTCTTGTATGTGCGTCATTGTATGTGTAACATTGTATGTGCGTCATTGTATGTGCGTCATTGTATGTGTAGCATTGTATGTGCTTCATTGTATGTGCGTCATTGTATGTGTAGCATTGTATGTGTGTCATTGTATGTGCGTCATTGTGTGTGCGTCATTGTATGTGCAGCATTGTATGTGCTTCATTGTATGTGCGTCATTGTATGTGTAACATTGTATGTGTAGCATTGTATGTGCAGCATTGTATGTGCGTCATTGTATGTGCGTCATTGTATGTGTAACATTGTATGTGTAGCATTGTATGTGTGTCATTGTATGTGCGTCATTGTGTGTGCGTCATTGTATGTGCAGCATTGTATGTGCTTCATTGTATGTGCGTCATTGTATGTGTAACATTGTATGTGTAGCATTGTATGTGCAGCATTGTATGTGCGTCATTGTATGTGCGTCATTGTATGTGTAACATTGTATGTGTAGCATTGTATGTGTGTCATTGTATGTGCGTCATTGTGTGTGCGTCATTGTATGTGCAGCATTGTATGTGTAGCATTGTATGTGCAGCATTGTATGTGCGTCATTGTATGTGTAACATTGTATGTGTAGCATTGTATGTGTAGCATTGTATGTGCGTCATTGTGTGTGCGTCATTGTATGTGTAGCATTGTATGTGTAGCATTGTATGTGTAGCATTGTATGTGTAGCATTGTATGTGTAGCATTGTATGTGTAGCATTGTATGTGTAGCATTGTATGTGCGTCATTGTATGTGCGTCATTGTATGTGTAGCATTGTATGTGCTTCATTGTATGTGCGTCATTGTATGTGTAGCATTGTATGTGCGTCATTGTATGTGCGTCATTGTATGTGCAGCATTGTATGTGCGTCATTGTGTGTGCGTCATTGTATGTGTAGCATTGTATGTGCTTCATTGTATGTGCGTCATTGTATGTGCGTCATTGTATGTGCAGCATTGTATGTGCGTCATTGTGTGTGCGTCATTGTATGTGTAGCATTGTATGTGCTTCATTGTATGTGCGTCATTGTATGTGCGTCATTGTATGTGCAGCATTGTATGTGCGTCATTGTGTGTGCGTCATTGTATGTGTAGCATTGTATGTGCTTCATTGTATGTGCGTCATTGTATGTGCGTCATTGTATGTGCAGCATTGTATGTGCGTCATTGTGTGTGCGTCATTGTATGTGTAACATTGTATGTGTAGCATTGTATGTGCGTCATTGTATGTGCGTCATTGTGTGTGCGTCATTGTATGTGTAACATTGTATGTGCTTCATAGCTGACTGCACAGTTGTGACCAGCCCAGAAACTGCATAGAGTCCGGTGTCAGAGTCGTAAACTGTCATTAATCTGATGTTTGACTCTGATATCTGAGGATGTCCTAATATGGACACTGTATATCTGGCCAGTGTTCAGCTACAGTCTATATAGCCATCGGCTCTTACCAGGCAGATTGATTGGCAGGAGTGGCAGAGAATGGACAAGGGGGCGTGAGCGACCTGCCCTCCATCACCAGCCAGTCCATGTGGAGGAGCTGCTATAGAGTACAGATGCCATGTAGGAGGGGTCATGTATGGGATGTCATGTAGGAGGGGTCATGTATGGGATGTCATGTAGGAGGGTCATGTATGTAAGGGATGCCATGTAGGAGGGGTCATGTACACGATGTCATGTAGTAGGGGTCATGTATGGGATGTCATGTAGGAGGGGTCATGTACGGGATGTCATGTAGGAGGGGTCATGTACGGGATGTCATGTAGGAGGGGTCATGTACGGGATGTCATGTAGGAGGGGTCATGTATGGGATGTCATGTAGGAGGGGTCATGTATGGGATGTCATGTAGGAGGGTCATGTATGGGATGTCATGTAGGAGGGGTCATGTATGGGATGTCATGTAGGAGGGGTCATGTATGGGATGTCATGTAGTAGGGGTCATGTATGGGATGTCATGTAGGAGGGGTCATGTATGGGATGTCATGTAGGAGGGGTCATGTATGGGATGTCATGTAGGAGGGTCATGTATGGGATGTCATGTAGGAGGGGTCATGTATGGGATGTCATGTAGGAGGGGTCATGTATGGGATGTCATGTAGTAGGGGTCATGTATGGGATGTCATGTAGGAGGGGTCATGTATGGGATGTCATGTAGGAGGGGTCATGTATGGGATGTCATGTAGGAGGGGTCATGTACAGGATGTCATGTAGGAGAGGTCATGTACGGGATGTCATGTAGGAGGGGTCATGTACGGGATGTCATGTAGGAGGGGTCATGTATGGGATGTCATGTAGGAGGGGTCATGTACGGGATGTCATGTAGGAGGGGTCATGTATGGGATGTCATGTAGGAGGGTCATGTATGGGATGTCATGTAGGAGGGTCATGTATGGGATGTCATGTAGTAGGGGTCATGTATGGGATGTCATGTAGTAGGGGTCATGAATGGGATGTCATGTAGGAGGGGTCATGTATGGGATGTCATGTAGGAGAGGTCATGTACAGGATGTCATGTAGGAGAGGTCATGTACGGGATGTCATGTAGGAGGGGTCATGTATGGGATGTCATGTAGTAGGGGTCATGTATGGGATGTCATGTAGTAGGGGTCATGAATGGGATGTCATGTAGGAGGGGTCATGTATGGGATGTCATGTAGGAGGGGTCATGAATGGGATGTCATGTAGGAGGGGTCATGTACGGGATGTCATGTAGGAGGGGTCATGTATGGGATGTCATGTAGGAGGGGTCATGTATGGGATGTCATGTAGGAGTGGTCATGTATGGGATGTCATGTAGTAGGGGTCATGAATGGGATGTCATGTAGGAGGGGTCATGTATGGGATGTCATGTAGTAGGGGTCATGTATGGGATGTCATGTAGGAGGGGTCATGTATGGGATGTCATGTAGGAGGGGTCATGTATGGGATGTCAGCTGTTTATGTGCCAGGGGAGGTTCATATATGCACAATCACATGTATAAGCAGCTGCCTAGAGATGAAACTAGAGAGGACTCAGGTAAATTGTTCTGTAGTTTAAACAGGTTCTCTCATTTGATGACTATACGAGGATAGACATGGATTTTGATGCAGATTTTGGAGACTGGTTCCCATGTATTTTGCCTTTATTGGGCAGGTGCAAATTCCAAATTCTGCACCAACGTAAAAGGTGTAATTCCTGCCTGCCATTCATTTCAATAGGATTTCTCAGGTGGAACAAGCAGGACACTTATTCTTCCACTAGCAGAGAAAATCCGCTACTGCCTGCCATTGACATGAACGGGGGGGGAAGATATCAGGCAGAATTTAGGGCAGATTACACCTCAAAGTCGTGTCAAACTCCTACTTTGAACTTACCCTCAGATGGGTTTTTAGCAAAAATAATGACTTACAATAGGGGAGATGATGCAAGAATAGGAGGACGATGATGAACCTGTAGATATGGCCGGTTATGTAGTGTGTGTGTGATATACAGTGGGGGAAAAAAGTATTTAGTCAGCGACCAATTGTACAAGTTCTCCCACTTATAAAGATGAGGCCGGCCTGTAATTGTCATCATAGGTAGACCTCAACTATGAGAGACAAAATGAGAAAACTAATCCAGAAAATCACATTGTCTGATTTTTAAAGAATTTATTTGCAAATTATGGTGGAAAATAAGTATTTGGCCAATAACAAAAGTTCATCTCAATCCTTTGTTCTATCTCCTTTGTTGGCAATGACAGAGGTGAAACGTTTCCTGTAAGTCTTCACAAGGTTGGCACACACTGTTGCTGGTATGTCGGCCCATTCCTCCATGCAGATCTCCTCTAGAGCAGGGATGTTTTGGGGCTGTCGCTGGGCAACACGGACTTTCACCTCCCTCCAAAGGTTTTCTATGGGGCTGAGATCTGGAGACTGGCTAGGCCACTCCAGGACCTTGTAATGCTTCTTACGAAGCCGCTCCTTCGTTGCCCTGGCGGTGTGCTTGGGATCATTGTCATGCTGAAAGACCCAGCCACGTTTCATCTTCAATGCCCTTGCTGATGGAAGGAGGTTTGCACTCACAATCTCCCCATACATGGCCCCATTCATTCTTTCATGTACACGGATCAGTCGTCCTGGTCCCTTTGCAGAGAAACAGCCCCATACATGATGTTGCCCCCCCATGCGTCACAGTAGGTATGGTGTTCTCTGGATACAACTCAGCATTCACTCTCCTCCAAACACCACGAGTTGTGTTTCTACCAAACAGTTCTACTTTGGTTTCATCTGACCATATGACATTCTCCCAATACTCTTCTGGAACATCCAAATGCTCTCTAGCAAACTTCAGACGGGCCCGGATATGTACTGGCTTAAGCAGGGGGACACGTCTGGCACTGCAGGATCTGAGTCCCTGGCGGCGTAGTGTGTTACTGACGGTAGCCTTTGTTACGTTAGTCCCAGCTTTCTGCAGGTCACTCACTAGGTCCCCCGTGTGGTTCTGGGATTTTTGCTCACCGTTCTTGTGATGAGTTTGACCCCACGGGGTGAGATCTTGCGTGGAGCCCCTGATGGAGGGAGATTATCAGTGGTCTTGTATGTCTTCCATTTTCTAATTATTGCTCCCACAGGTGATTTCTTCACACCAAGCTGCTTGCCTATTGCAGATTCAGTCTTCCCCGCCTGGTGCAGGGCTACCATTTTGTTTCTGGTCCTTCCACAGCTCTTTGGTCTTCACCATAGTGGAGTTTGGAGTGTGACTGAGGTTGTGGACAGGAGTCTTTTATACTGATAATGTCACACAGGAGCCATTACTACAGGTAATGAGTGGAGGACAGAGGAGCCTCTTAAAGGAGAAGTTACAGGTCTGGGAGAGACAGAAATCTTGCTTGTTTGTAGGTGACCAAATACTTATTTTCCACCATAATTTGCAAATAAATTCTTAAAAAATCAGACAATGTGATTTTCTGGATTAGTTTTCTCATTTTGTCTCTCATAGTTGAGGTCTACCTATGATGACAATTACAGGCCGGCCTCATCTTTATAAGTGGGAGAACTTGTACAATTGGTCGCTGACTAAATACTTTTTTTCCCCACTGTATCTATTACCCGCTGATACAGCCAGTGATATCCATCGCTCTACACAACGTCCCTGACATATAAGGTTATATGGTGATGGGGGATTATATCAGGATTTCTGAGGATCTGCAAATCATGCACTGGGGAACTTTGTCTGCTGTTTGTGGCTGCTCCAAAGCAGAGATTGGTGCAATCTATAGATCTAACCAAGATTTATAGAAATCATTAATCTTTACCGATCCCCTGATAATAGCGAGAAATCTCTCACCTGCACCTTGTAGCAGAAGAATCCAGGACAGGAGGAGCCCACCTTGTCCCATCTCCGCGCAATTCTCACTGTGATCTCCGGGGATCGAGTTCCTGAACTAAAGATTAATCATCAACACAGCAATGTGTGAGCGGGTGTGATGTGTGAGCGCCCCCTGCTGGGGAAGGGTTATATGGCAGATGTGTTAGACCTCCAGATCTTTTTCTGCAATGTATGGAGGGGATTATCCAGAATTTCATCCACTCTGCAGTGACTGTAAAACGCTGGAGCAAAATTGCAGCATTCAAACTACATGGGGCCCGACCTAAAAGTGTCAGTGGTATCTATGACAACAAGAAATAGTCAATAAAACACTAAAATCTAATAAATTCATAAAATGGACACAAACTAAATTATTCTCAAGGCATCCACGAAATGTATAACCTGTCCTGTGGGGTGATCCTGAGACTGGTCCTATAGGATACAACTATCAAGAGACTTTGGTCATAAAACGCTCAATCTGTAATAGGGTCCCTATAATTTGTGAGGTCTAGACTAGTGGTAGATTATCTGGGGATAGATCTAGACTAGTGGTAGATTATTTGGGGATAGATCTAGACTAGTGGTAGATTATCTGGGGATAGATCTAGACTAGTGGTAGATTATCTGGGGATAGATCTAGACTAGTGGTAGATTATCTGGGGATAGATCTAGACTAGTGGTAGATTATCTGGGGATAGATTTAGCTAGTGGTAGATTATCTGGGGATAGATCTAGACTAGTGGTAGATTGCCCAGGGGTAGATCTAGAATAGAGGTAGATTATCTGGGAATAGATCTAGACTAGTGGTAGATTGCCCAGGGGTAGATCTAGAATAGAGGTAGATTATCTGGGGATAGATCTAGACTAGTGGTAGATTATCTGGGGATAGATCTAGACTAGTGGTAGATTATCTGGGGATAGATCTAGACTAGTGGTAGATTATCTGGGGATAGATCTAGACTAGTGGTAGATTGCCCAGGGGATAGATCTAGACTAGTGGTAGATTGCCCAGGGGTAGATATAGAATAGAGGTAGATTTTCTGGAGTAGATCTAGAATAGAGGTAGATTTTCTGGAGTAGATCTAATATAGAGTTAGGTTTTCTGAGATAGATCCAGATTAGTGGTAGATTTTTGGGGACAGATTAAAAAAAAAGTGTTAGCTTTTCTGGGGTAGAATGAGAATAGTTGTTTTTTGTGAGGGTAGATCTAGAATAGAGGTAGATTTTCTAGGGTAGGTCTAAAATAGAGGCAGATTTTTTGGGGGTCCTTTCATGTTCTAGAGCTCAATAGAAACTTCTGGTACAGTAAGGCATCCTCTGTAGCCTGTCCGCAGTCCAAGTCTGTACAATAAAAGGGATCAGTTATGCAGAACTACGTGGTCATAACTGACCATAATTCTTCCTCTTCCTCTCCCCCCATGTTTTACCATACCCACTTCGGGCCCCTACCCAAGTCCTATTGTTCCCCTTCCTGGAATGCATTGTCTTCCCCCCATCCGTACTATGCCTCCTTCCATTCCGTATCAGTCATGTGACCTCACTGCCATCACTTCCTTTTCACGACATTCCACAACCACCCAGTCTGACAGTCACATGACCACATGCTACACACTGCCCATTGCCACACCATAACCCCCAGTCAAAGTCATACTTAGAGGCAGCGTTTCTTACTGCCACCAATCCGCTCTACTCAAGGTACATTTATAGCCCATATATATTATATACACTGTATACAGTTAGGTTCATATATATATTATATACACTGTATACAGTTAGATCCATATATATTATATACACTGTATACAGTTAGGCCCATATATATTATATACACTGTATACAGTTAGGGCCATATATGTTATATACACTGTATACAGTTAGGTCCATATATATTATATACACTGTATACAGTTAGGCCCATATATATTATATACACTGTATACAGTTAGGGTCCATATATATTATATACACTGTATACAGTTAGGCCCATATATATTATATACACTGTATACAGTTAGGGTCCATATATATTATATACACTGTATACAGTTAGGCCCATATATATTATATACACTGTATACAGTTAGGCCCATATATATTATATACACTGTATACAGTTAGGGTCCATATATATTATATACACTGTATACAGTTAGGGCCATA
>CAMRHE010000974.1:0-32500 GCA_947044405.1 Leptodactylus fallax | reverse complement strand
GGTCCATATATATTATATACACTGTATACAGTTAGGTCCATATATATTATATACACTGTATACAGTTAGGGCCATATATATTATATATACTGTATACAGTTAGGTCCATATATATTATATACACTGTATACAGTTAGGGTCCATATATATTATATACACTGTATACAGTTAGGGCCATATATATTATATACAGTTAGGTCCATATATATTATATACACTGTATACAGTTAGGTCCATATATATTATATACACTGTATACAGTTAGGGCCATATATATTATATATACTGTATACAGTTAGGTCCATATATATTATATACACTGTATACAGTTAGGGTCCATATATATTATATACACTGTATACAGTTAGGGCCATATATATTATATACAGTTAGGTCCATATATATTATATACACTGTATACAGTTAGGCCCATATATATTATATACACTGTATACAGTTAGGGTCCATATATATTATATACACTGTATACAGTTAGGGCCATATATATTATATACACTGTATACAGTTAGGTCCATATATATTATATACACTGTATACAGTTAGGTCCATATATATTTGGACACTGACATAAATTTAGGGGTTTTTTTTTACCTGCTCACCTAGTTATATAATGGATATGGATATAAAGTCCAGACTTTCAGCTTTCATTTGAGGGGATCTACATTAACATTGGATGAAGGGTTTCGGAGTTTCAGCTCAGTAACATGCGCCACCCTGTTTTTAAAGGGACCATAAGTAATTGTACAATTGACTCTGTGGCTGTTTCCTGGGCAGGTGTGGGGGCAATTCCTTCCTTATATCATTCTCTATTAAGCTGATACAAGGCCTTGAGTTGATGTGAGGTGCGGTGGTTGCATTTGGAAGATTTTGCTGTGAAGCAAACATGCGGTCAAAGGAGCTCTCCATGCAGGTGACACAAGCCATCCTTAAGCTGCGAAATCAGAAGAAACCCATCCGAGAAATTGCTACAATATTAGGAGAGTTTGGTCCATCCTGAGAAAGAAATAAAGCCCTGGTGACCTCATCAATACAAAAAGACCTGGACAGAAGACAACAGTGATGGATGATCACAGAATAATATCCATGGGGAAGAGAAACCCCTTCACAACAGCCAACCAAGTGACCAGCACTCTCCAGGATGTAGGCAGTGGATCAATATCCAAATCTACCATAAAGAGAAGACTGCATGAAAGTAACTACAGAGGGTTCACTGCGCGGTGCGAGCCACTCATAAGCCTCAGGAATAAGGAGGCTAAAAAACATCTAAAGAAGCCGGCACAGTTCTGGAAGAACATTCTATGGACAGAAGAAACCAAGATCAACCAGAATGATGGAAAGAAAACAGTATGGTGAAGGCGCGGCACAGCTCATGATCCAAAGCATAGCACATCATGTGTAAGACACGGCGGAGGCGGCAGTGTGATGGCGTGGGCAGGCATGGTTGCCAGTGGCAGTGGTCACTAGTGGTTATTGATGATGTCACACAGGACAGAAGCAGCCGGATGAATTCTGAGCTATTCACAGACATTCTGTGTGCTCAAATCCAGCCAAACTGATCCATAATACAGATGGACAATGACCCAAAACACAAAGCCAAAGCAACCCAGGAGTTTATTAAAGCAGAGAAGTGGAAGATTCTAGAATGGCCAAGTCAGTCGTCTGATCTCAGCCCCACTGAGCCGCATTTCACTTGTTACAGACTAAACTACAGACAGAAAGGCCACAAACAAACAGCGACTGAAAACCTGCAGTAAAGGCCGAGCATTAACCAGGAGGAGACGCAGCGGCGGCGTCTGGTGATGTCCATGAGCTCAAGACTTCAGCCAGTCACTGCCAGCAAAGGGGGAACAACCAAGGATTAGAAAGTCACATTTTATTTACAATTATTTCATTTGTCCAATGACTTCTGAGCCCGGAAATGAAGGGATTGTGGGTAATAAATGCTTTATAGTCCTCACATTATATACAGTCATTTTATACAACCCCGGAATTAAAGCTGAAAGTCTGAACTTCAACATTGTGGGAATGTCCAGAACCAAATATAGGACCATGATCTCTGGCCAAATATTTATTGACCTAACTGTATATATTATACATATACACCTACTGGGGGGATTTTCAATTAACCATAGTTATATATCCTATTGTGACATTTGTTTATTTTTTTTGGTGATAACACTTGGAAAGTTTGTACAGAATTTCCATATATATATATATATATATATATATATATATGTATTTATTCTACTACAAGCTGATAAGATAGATAGATAGATAGATAGATAGATAGATAGATAGATAGATAGGACAATATATCAATACAACATAGTGTATGACACTGTGGCTTACACACAGTATATATAATCCTCCCCACACAGTATAACGCTCAACATGATTATTTTGTCTCAGTGCCCCCCACAGTATAATGTTTCACATGGTATATAATGCTCCACTCTGCCCCTCCCATAGTATAATGCTCCACATGATATTTAATGCTCTACAGTGCTACCACAGTATAATATGCTCCACAGTGGCCCCACATGACATAAACAGCTCCCCAGAGGGCCCCCCACAATATAATGCTCCATAATTTTCCCACACAGTATAATATGCTCCACAGTGGTCTCACACAGTATAATATGCCTCACAGCAGCTCCTCACAGTATAATATGCGCTCCAGAGCCCCCCACCCCTCACAGTATATTCTCCCCATAGTGACCTTCCAGTGTAATATATATATATATTATGCTCCCCAGAGGGCCCTCCTACTATAATACTCCACTGAGGCTTCTCACAATATAATATTCTTTCCAGAGCATCCTCCTAGTATAATATGCTCCACAGTAGCCCCACACTGTATAATATGCTCCCTAAACCCACCCATTATAAACCTACACAGTAATAGTACATCCACACAGTATACCCCCTACCCAGTATAAAGTGCTTCTAAGAGCCTTGAGCTGCTTCAGGTGAACCCCTTGAAATTTATTTTGACGAATATTAATTTAACCCTTTCCCGAAAGCCGCTGGGCCAGATGACATCAGTGCAAGGCTAATTAAGACTTGTGGGGACCAGCTGTGTGGTATAATTACATATATGTATAATATGAGCCTGAGGTAGGAAATAGTCCCTGAATTATGGAAATCTTCTTGTGTGGTACCAGTTCCAAAGAAACCTCACTCTATGGACCTCAACGACTACAGACCTGTAGCACTGACATCCCACCTGATGAAGATCTTGGAGAGATTGGTTCTCACACATCTCCGCCCTCTAGTGAGCCCCGCTATGGACCCCCTCCAGTTTGCTTATCGGCCGGGCATTGGGGTAGATGATGCCATCATCCATCTTCTGCACAGGGCTCTGTCTCACCTGGAGAAACCAGGGAACACGGTGAGAATAATGTTCTTTGACTTCTCCAGTGCTTTTAACACCATACAGCCCAGGTTATTGAGGGACAAGCTGGGCCTTGCTGGAGTGGACCACCACCTCTCCAACTGGATCCTAGACTACCTCACAAATCGACCTCAATACGTGAGAGCCCAAGACTGTGTGTCAGGTACCGTGATCTGTAATACGGGGGCACCTCAGGGTACGGTTCTCGCCCCTTTCCTCTTCACACTGTACACTGCAGATTTTAGGTGCAACTCATCCAGCTGCTACCTACAGAAGTATTCTGATGACTCTGCAATAGTGGGTCTCATCACAGATGATGATGACAGGGAGTACAGAGAACTGAACTGGGATTTTGTGGACTGGTGCCACCGGAACCACCTGAAGATTAACGCGGGGAAGACCAAGGAGATGGTGGTGGACTTCCGCAAAGGCAGAAGCCCTCCTAAACCAGTGGACATCCTGGGGACGGGCATCGAGATTGTGAACACCTATAAGTACCTGGGTCTGCTCCTTAATAATAAGCTGGACTGGGCAGATCATATGGAGGCCCTGTACAGGAAGGGCCACAGCAGGCTCTACCTGCTTAGGAAGCTGAGAGCCTTTGGAATCCGGGGGGCACTTCTTAGAACTTTCTTCAACTCAGTAGTGGCATCAGCCATCTTCTTTGGAGTGGCCTGCTGGGGGAGCAGTATATCATCCAGGGACAGAAATAAACTTGGCAAGCTGATTAGAAGGGCCAGCTCTGTCCTGGGGAGCCCACTGGACCCAGTGCAGGTGGTGGGTGACAGAAGGATACTGTCCGTGGTGAGCTCCATGCAGAAGAAGAAGTCCCATCCCATGCATGAGACTGTGATCGCGCTGAGCAGTACTGTCAGTGACCGACTGCTCCACCCTAGGTGTGAGAAGGAGCGCTATCGGAAGTCTTTCCTCCCCACCGCGGTTAGGCTGTACAACCAACACCGACCTAAGCGGAGATCATTACACACAGAGAACTGAAATATCTCTCTGCCTGTTATATCCCCCCCCCTCTGCTACGCCCTATCTGTCTGTCTGCTATTAATGTAATGCCTCTCACCTTGGAATATTCCTGTACATGTTGTATTTGTATTTGTATCTGCTTATCTTATCTTATCTTTGCTGCTGTAACACACTGAATTTCCCCATTGTGGGACTATTAAAGGACTATTATTATTAAAGGTTTCTATCACCCCTCTTTCCCTAGATCGGATATACAAAGAAATAAAGTAAAACTAGCACATTTGTTTTCCCTGCACCTATAAATGCTGACTATACACCTATATAATATATACAGCTGAGCTGGTATATTGTTGTTTCACCCATAAAAAAAAAAAAAAGAATAAAAAGTGATGAAAATATCCCCAAAATAGTGTAAATAACCAGAATGATGAATAGAAAAAAGTTCCAGCATCCAGCAACAATGTGATCAATAAATAAAATGTAACTTTTAATCCATACAGTTAAACAGACTCACGATCCATGAAACAGCCTACGTGTTTCAGGGCGTATAGCCCTTTAGTCATAGCTCCATAAGGATCAGAACATGATGAATTTAAAACACAAATGGATCACAAATCTCCACCCACTAACAAATGTAACTATTAACATACCAATATAATATAAATAAATATATAATGCACAAATCAAGACCATAACCATATGCAAGTAATGTATTAAAATCTAAATACATCATAAAGATAAAAGAAAATATAAGCTTACATATAACGTTTCATTGAAGTGGTGTATACGATATACAGCGACGTTCCCTCTATAAAATTCAAAAAAAAAGTCACATGAACTAATAACATGTGATCACTACAGAGAAGGTCACATGATATCCCACATGACTATATTCAAAAAGACGAGCGGAAAAAATACCGTCATGCAATAGCATGAATACAACAAGAACAGGTTTAAATTCAAATTTCAAAGCGGGAACATACACCATCAATAAACGCAATGCATAGAATTATATTTGAAAAAACCCGCTCTCTAATATCGAGAACATCATGTGAAACATCACATGACAATATTCAAATATGAGCGGAAGAGATACAAAACATCATACAGTATCGTAAAGTTCATAAATCTTGAATTTTAGAGCGGGAACATCATGAAACACATTACCAATAAATAAAATATAATTAAACTCAAGTCTATAAAATTCTATATGGCTGCAACACGATTTCTATTCATAAACACCAATTCTAATAATATTAGGTCGGATTTGTCCTATATCTAAGACCGTACGGATATCTAGTATTTAATTTAAGAATCCAAAATGCTTCTCTTTTTAATACTAATTTCCTCCAATTACCTCCGTGGCTAGTCTTATGAACATGTTCTATAACATAAAACTGAAAAGCTGAAACATTACCACCATGTACTGATGAAAAATGTCGAGATACATTGGACATATTTTCCCGTTAGTATAATCAGAGAGATGTTCCGCTATCCTTATTTTTACCGCTCTAATAGAACATCCTACATATAATAAATTGCAACTATTGCATTCAATAATGTAAATAATATGGTGACTGTTTTATTTAAAAAGCTCTTAATTTCTAAGTATTATTATCCCAACAGCTCGAAAATTTCTATGTTTTTTTTGCATTTCTGCAGACATTGCATCTGCTAAGTCCACATATAAAAAACCTCTCAAATTTAGCCAAGTTGACGATGTTGATTTACTAGTTGTAAACATACTAGGTGACCGTAAGTTACCAATGGTACGTCCCCGTTTAGCGATATCATATTGTATATATATTATATTGTACCCCCCCGCCAAGATTGTATTAGTAATGGAATCTTGTTGTAATATAGGTAGATTTTTTTTTTTTAAATATTAACAATACTTTGATATTGTGCGCTGGGGGGGTTGAGAAAACTATTTTGTTTTTGCTATTTTTAGGTTTCCTATTAGATCGTGTATCAGATAACAAAGATGATCGAGATCTTTTATCTACTAAATTCTGGGCTCTAATTAGAGACCAATTGTGGTAACCTCTCTATTTTAACCTTTTTTTCTATTCATCATCTTTAATACAATTTGCTCAGAAGAGTCCAGTGAGCGTTCCTCGGCATCTCAATACAGGACTCTATTTATATGTGGATATGGTGAGCTGAAGATACAACCCTTTTTTTTTTTTGCTTGTAAATAACCAGAATATCTGCCCTGAAACTCACAGACACCTTGTGCAGAACGTGGAGACTGAGAAATGTTTTGTTTCCAAACTTTTGGATTTTTTTTTAAAGGTGTTAAAATATAAAATCCCTATAAATGTGTTATCTTCGTGGTCACGACAGCCGCAGAATATCCGGTTGTTTTAGCTGCAGAGCGAATGGCGTATAAAAAAAGTCTGTTAGAGTGCGTTCACACATGTACGGCGCACCACGCCAGAGGGAAACTGACACCAGGATGGATCCCACAGTTTTCTAGGAGATCAGTTCTAGTACAAGCTGCATCAGTTTTACCGCTGGAAAGCACCGGATCTCTGATGGAGCCGGATCAAAAAACATTCCCGGCAGCGTTTTGATGTCTGGCTCCATCTGAGGTTCGGCGCCATGACCATTAAGAGTAGGTTCACATATATCAGTTTTTTTGTCCCTTAGCCATTACAACCGATGCCAAAACTGATGCAAAAATGCTTCATCTGTCATCAGGCTTTTTCAAAAATTTCTACTCCATCAGTTTTTACTATCACTTTTTACCAAGATGGTCCACAAGGTATGATGAGCTGCCAAGGTCAACTACATTTAGTAAATTTCCATTGACCGAGATCCGCCATCAAGTAAAGGTCCAAGCTGAACATGTCCACTATTTACAGTATTTTTCAGACAAAAAAGACATGTCTGATTAAGACGCACCCCAGGTTTAAACAAGAAAAATAAGGATTAGATCGGGGGCAACTAACGTGAAATTATACTGTGTGGGTAGTGACTAACATAGCATTATACTGTGCAGGGGGCACTAACATGGCATTATACTGTAGGGGGGCATTAAGGAACATTATACTGTGGGTACTGACATTAGGGCTCCCATTATTGTTCCTCCTCAGTTTGCTCCTTAGCAGGGCTGTTTTAACACATTGGTGGGTTCAGTGCTTTGGTTTCATAAGTGCCCCCCCATCATCATCACTTAGGAATACCCGACTTGCACAAATTATAATGCCCCATTAGAGGCCCTAACACAGTATAATGCCTCCCTAGTGGCCCCTTACACTATAATGTCCCCATCCATCTGTCCCCAGTTTAACCCTGTGCATGCAGATTGATAAGTGATTGCAGTGATAACTAGGGCTGTGTTCAGATTGGTGTAACACACAGGTGTCAAACACAAGGCCCGTGGGCCGAATCTGTCCCGCTGCCTTCTGTTATCCGGCCCGGCACTTATCTGGCCCGCAGGGGCGCGGCATTTTTTATTGTCTATGTAATGTAAACCAGCCCAGGACAGGCCGCTTAAAAAAAAAAAACCAAAGCTACGCGATACCTGTCCTGGGCTGGTTTACAAGACCTCTGCATGTCAGCGCAGGCGGCGATACAATGACGTCATCGCGCCTCCCACGCTGACGTCGCGGACAAGAAGAAGAGGAGGCGGCGGCGGCTGCATCAAGGCATTGGAGGTCAGTGAGGAAATTTTTATATATATATATATATATATATATATATATATATATATATATAAAAAAATAGGCCGTTGCCTGCTGGAGTATTCCCGGCACGTAACGGCCTATTTACTTACCGATCCCCGCTGCTGGTCGTGGCCGCCCCCCGCTTCCCCTTCTGCTATGGGACGCAGAAGCGGCTGTGTGCAGGAGCGGGGATGGTAAGTGAGGCCGCGGACAGCGAACCCCATCAAATACTACTATTATTATACTCTGGGGTCTTTTCAGACCCCGGAGTATAATAATCGGAGACCCAGGGGAGGTGATAAATATAAAAACCAGAGTTACTCACCTCTCCGGCGATCCGATGCTGCTCCCAGCCGGCTTCGGCCTTATTTGATGATGTCCCAGGCGTCACGTGAGCCAGGCCGACATCATTATGTCGCGACGCTGGTCTGTGCGACATTGAAGAAGGCTGAACGCAGGGAGCGCACCGGGGCCCAGGTAAGTAACACTGGTTTTATGTTTGTCACCACCTGGGTCTCCGATCATTATACTCTGGGGTCTGAAAAGACCCCAGAGTATAATAATAGTTCATAGGTGGGGGGGTCACTATGGGGCATAATACCGTGTGCAGGGGCCACTATGGGGCATAATACCGATTGCAGGGGCCACTATGGAGCATAATACCAATGCAGGGGCCACTAAGGAGCATAATAACGTGTGCAGGGGTCACTATGGACTATAATACCGTGTGCAGGGGCAACTATGGAGCATAATACCATGTGCGGGGGCAACTATGGAGCATAATAATGTGTGCAGGGGCCACTATGGAGCATAATACCATGTGCAGGGGCCACTATGGGACATATACCGTGTGCAGGGGCCGCTGTGGGGCATAATACCGTGTGCAGAGGCAACTATAGAGCATAATACCGTTTGCTGGGGTAAACGGTATTTGTATATTGCTTAATTTTTGATATATTCAGAAAAGGATGAGGATAGTATGTAACATACCAATGTCTTAGGTTTTAACAATACATTATGTTCTTCCTGGTTGCCCTCAAAGGGCTGATTGTAACAGTAGTAATGTACAAATGTAACTACTCCTTAATAGCTCGCTTATCTGTTAAGGAAAAGTTACTTTTATACATTTCTAAAATAATCTTAAAAAAAAAAAAAAAAAAAACACCATCTGAAAACTGCCAAAAACTGGGATTGCATATGGTGACATTCAGTGGGTGACATTCAGGGGGTGACATTCAGCGGGTGACAATGTGTTATATGACTGATGGAACTTTCCGCCTGTCAGAAATGTTTTATACGTTCATCTCTAGTAATAATCGTTATTGCTGTTATATTATCGTGTAACGGATATAACTAGAGGCGGGCGGGGGGATTTTACTCTATAAAGCTATAAAGATCAGGTATGGACAGGACAGGGAAAAAATGTAAACTTTATTGGTGACTTTGTATGTGTTGTGTAAGTGTTTGGTGCGACTCTTTTGGCGCTGTAACCTGGAGGATGGTAAAGATCTGGGATTAGGCTCAGGGGGTATTACATAAGAATACCCCTGGGATTAGGCTCAGGGGGGTATTACATAAGAATACCCCTGGGATTAGGCTAAGAGGGGTATTACATAAGAATACCCCTGGGATTAGGCTCATGGGGGTATTACATAAGAATACCCCTGGGATTAGGCTCATGGGGGTATTACATAAGAATACTCCTGGGATTAGGCTCAGGGGGGTATTACATAAGAATACCCCTGGGATTAGGCTCAGGGGGGTATTACATAAGAATACCCCTGGGATTAGGCTCAGGGGGGTATTACATAAGAATACCCCTGGGATTAGGCTCAGGGGGTATTACATAAGAATACCCCCGGGATTAGGCTCAGGGGGGTATTACATAAGAATACCCCTGGGATTAGGCTCAGAGGGGTATTACATAAGAATACCCCTGGGATTACGCTCAGGGGGGTATTACATAAGAATACTCCTGAGATTAGGCTCAGGGGGGTATTACATAAGAATACCCCCGGGATTAGGCTCAGGGGGGTATTACATAAGAATACCCCTGGGATTAGGCTCAGGGGGGTATTACATAAGAATACCCCCGGGATTAGGCTCAGGGGGTATTACATAGGAATACCCCTGGGATTAGGCTCAGGGGGGTATTACATAAGAATACCCCTGGGATTAGGCTCAGGGGGGTATTACATAAGAATACCTCTGGGATTAGGCTCAGGGGGGTATTACATAAGAATACCCCTGGGATTAGGCTCAGGGGGGGTATTACATAAAAACACCCCCGGGATTAGGCTCAGAGGAGTATTACATAAGAATACCCCTGGGATTAAGCTCAGGGGGTATTACATAAGAATACCCCTGGGATTAGGCTGAGGGGGTATTACATAAGAATATCCCTGGGATTAGGCTCAGGGGGGTATTACATAAGAATACCCCCCGGGATTAGGCTCAGAGGAGTATTACATAAGAATACCCTTGGGATTAAGCTCAGGGGGTATTACATAAGAATACCCCTGGGATTAGGCTCAGGGGGTATTACATAAGAATACCCCTGGGATTAGGCTCAGGGGGGTATTACATAAGAATACCCCTGGGATCAGGCTCAGGGGGTATTAAATAAGAATACTCCTGGGATTAGGCTCATGGGGGTATTACATAAGAATACCCCTGGGATTAGGCTCAGGGGGGTATTACATAAGAATACCCCTGGGATCAGGCTCATGGGGGTATTACATAAGAATACCCCTGGGATTAGGCTCAGAGGGGTATTACATAAGAATACCCCTGGGATTAGGCTCAGGGGGGTATTACATAAGAATACTCCTGAGATTAGGCTCAGGGGGGTATTACATAAGAATACCCCCGGGATTAGGCTCAGGGGGGTATTACATAAGAATACCCCTGGGATTAGGCTCAGGGGGGTATTACATAAGAATACCCCCGGGATTAGGCTCAGGGGGTGTTACATAGGAATACCCCTGGGATTAGGCTCAGGGGGTATTACATAAGAATACCCCTGGGATTAGGCTCAGGGGGGTATTACATAAGAATACCTCTGGGATTAGGCTCAGGGGGGTATTACATAAGAATACCCCTGGGATTAGGCTCAGGGGGGTATTACATAAGAATACCCCTGGGATTAAACTCAGGGGGTATTACATAAGAATACCCCTGGGATTAGGCTCAGGGGGTATTACATAAGAATACCCCTGGGATTAGGCTCAGGGGGGTATTACATAAGAATACCCCCGGGATTAGGCTCAGAGGAGTATTACATAAGAATACCCCTGGGATTAAGCTCAGGGGGTATTACATAAGAATACCCCTGGGATTAGGCTCAGGGGGTATTACATAAGAATACCCCTGGGATTAGGCTCAGGGGGGTATTACATAAGAATACCCCTGGGATCAGGCTCAGGGGGTATTAAATAAGAATACTCCTGGGATTAGGCTCATGGGGGTATTACATAAGAATACCCCTGGGATTAGGCTCAGGGGGGTATTACATAAGAATACCCCTGGGATCAGGCTCAGGGGGTATTACATAAGAATACCCCTGGGATTAGGCTCAGGGGGTATTACATAAAAATACCCCTGTGATTAGGCTCAGGGGGGTATTACATAAGAATACCCCCGGGATTAGGCTCAGGGGGGTATTACATAAGAATACTCCTGGGATTAGGCTCAGGGGGTATTACATAAGAATACCCCCGGGATTAGGCTCAGCGGGGTATTACATAAGAATACCCCTGAGATTAGGCTCAGGGGGGTATTACATAAGAATACCCCTTGGATTAGGCTCAGGGGGGTATTACATAAGAATACTCCTGGGATTAGGCTCAGGTGGGTATTACATAAGAATACCCATGGGATTAGGCTCAGGGGGTATTACATAAGAATACCCCTGGGATTAGGCTCAGGGGGGTATTACATAAGAATACCCCTGGGATTAGGCTCAGGGGGTATTACATAAGAATACTCCTGGGATTAGGCTCAGGGGGTATTACATAAGAATACCCCTGGATTAGGCTCGGGGGGTATTACATAAGAATACCCCTGGGATTAGGCTCAGGGGGGTATTACATAAGAATACCCCTGGGATTAGGCTCAAGGGGTATTACATAAGAATACTCCTGGGATTAGGCTCAGGGGGGTATTACATAAGAATACCCCTGGGATTAGGCTCAGGGGATATTACATAAGAATACTCCTGGGATTAGGCTCAGGGGGTATTACATAAGAATACCCCTGGGATTAGGCTCAGGGGGGTATTACATAAGAATACCCCTGGGATTAGGCTCAGGGGGTATTACATAAGAATACCCCCTGGGATTAGGCTCAGGGGGTATTACATAAGAATACCCCTGGGATTAGGCTCAGGGGGTATTACATAAGAATACCCCTGGGATTAGGCTCAGGGGGTATTACATAAGAATACCCCTGGGATTAGGCTCAGGGGGTATTACATAAGAATACCCCTGGGATTAGGCTCAGGGGGTATTACATAAGAATACCCCTGGGATTAGGCTCAGGGGGGTATTACATAAGAATACCCCTGGGATAAGGCTCTGGGGGTATTACATAAGAATACCCCTGTGGTTAGGCTCAGGGGGGTGTTATATAAGAATACCCCTGGGATTAGGCTCAGGGGGGTATTACATAAGAATACCCCTGGGATCAGGCTCAGGGGGTATTACATAAGAATACCCCTGGGATTAGGCTCAGGGGGTATTACATAAAAATACCCCTGTGATTAGGCTCAGGGGGGTATTACATAAGAATACCCCCGGGATTAGGCTCAGGGGGGTATTACATAAGAATACTCCTGGGATTAGGCTCAGGGGGTATTACATAAGAATACCCCCGGGATTAGGCTCAGCGGGGTATTACATAAGAATACCCCTGAGATTAGGCTCAGGGGGGTATTACATAAGAATACCCCTTGGATTAGGCTCAGGGGGGTATTACATAAGAATACTCCTGGGATTAGGCTCAGGTGGGTATTACATAAGAATACCCATGGGATTAGGCTCAGGGGGTATTACATAAGAATACCCCTGGGATTAGGCTCAGGGGGGTATTACATAAGAATACCCCTGGGATTAGGCTCAGGGGGTATTACATAAGAATACTCCTGGGATTAGGCTCAGGGGGTATTACATAAGAATACCCCTGGATTAGGCTCGGGGGGTATTACATAAGAATACCCCTGGGATTAGGCTCAGGGGGGTATTACATAAGAATACCCCTGGGATTAGGCTCAGGGGGTATTACATAAGAATACTCCTGGGATTAGGCTCAGGGGGGTATTACATAAGAATACCCCTGGGATTAGGCTCAGGGGATATTACATAAGAATACTCCTGGGATTATGCTCAGGGGGTATTACATAAGAATACCCCTGGGATTAGGCTCGGGGGGTATTACATAAGAATACCCCTGGGATTAGGCTCAGGGGGGTATTACATAAGAATACCCCTGGGATTAGGCTAAGAGGGGTATTACATAAGAATACCCCTGGGATTAGGCTCATGGGGGTATTACATAAGAATACTCCTGGGATTAGGCTCAGGGGGGTATTAAATAAGAATACCCCTGGGATTAGGCTCATGGGGGTATTACATAAGAATACTCCTGGGATTAGGCTCAGGGGGGTATTACATAAGAATACCCCTGGGATTAGGCTCAGGGGGTATTACATAAGAATACCCCCGGGATTAGGCTCAGGGGGTATTACATAAGAATACCCCTGGGATTAGGCTCAGAGGGGTATTACATAAGAATACCCCTGGGATTACGCTCAGGGGGGTATTACATAAGAATACTCCTGAGATTAGGCTCAGGGGGGTATTACATAAGAATACCCCCGGGATTAGGCTCAGGGGGGTATTACATAAGAATACCCCTGGGATTAGGCTCAGGGGGGTATTACATAAGAATACCCCCGGGATTAGGCTCAGGGGGTATTACATAGGAATACCCCTGGGATTAGGCTCAGGGGGGTATTACATAAGAATACCCCTGGGATTAGGCTCAGGGGGGTATTACATAAGAATACCTCTGGGATTAGGCTCAGGGGGGTATTACATAAGAATACCCCTGGGATTAGGCTCAGGGGGGTATTACATAAGAACACCCCCGGGATTAGGCTCAGAGGAGTATTACATAAGAATACCCCTGGGATTAAGCTCAGGGGGTATTACATAAGAATACCCCTGGGATTAGGCTGAGGGGGTATTACATAAGAATATCCCTGGGATTAGGCTCAGGGGGGTATTACATAAGAATACCCCCGGGATTAGGCTCAGAGGAGTATTACATAAGAATACCCCTGGGATTAAGCTCAGGGGGTATTACATAAGAATACCCCTGGGATTAGGCTCAGGGGGTATTACATAAGAATACCCCTGGGATTAGGCTCAGGGGGTATTACATAAGAATACCCCTGGGATCAGGCTCAGGGGGTATTAAATAAGAATACTCCTGGGATTAGGCTCATGGGGGTATTACATAAGAATACCCCTGGGATTAGGCTCAGGGGGGTATTACATAAGAATACCCCTGGGATCAGGCTTATGGGGGTATTACATAAGAATACCCCTGGGATTAGGCTCAGAGGGGTATTACATAAGAATACCCCTGGGATTAGGCTCAGGGGGGTATTACATAAGAATACTCCTGAGATTAGGCTCAGGGGGGTATTACATAAGAATACCCCCGGGATTAGGCTCAGGGGGGTATTACATAAGAATACCCCTGGGATTAGGCTCAGGGGGGTATTACATAAGAATACCCCCGGGATTAGGCTCAGGGGGTATTACATAGGAATACCCCTGGGATTAGGCTCAGGGGGGTATTACATATGAATACCCCTGGGATTAGGCTCAGGGGGTATTACATAAGAATACCCCTGGGATTAGGCTCAGGGGGGGTATTACATAAGAATACCCCCGGGATTAGGCTCAGGGGGTATTACATAGGAATACCCCTGGGATTAGGCTCAGGGGGGTATTACATAAGAATACCCCTGGGATTAGGCTCAGGGGGGTATTACATAAGAATACCTCTGGGATTAGGCTCAGGGGGGTATTACATAAGAATACCCCTGGGATTAGGCTCAGGGGGGTATTACATAAGAACACCCCCCGGGATTAGGCTCAGAGGAGTATTACATAAGAATACCCCTGGGATTAAGCTCAGGGGGTATTACATAAGAATACCCCTGGGATTAGGCTGAGGGGGGTATTACATAAGAATATCCCTGGGATTAGGCTCAGGGGGGTATTACATAAGAATACCCCCGGGATTAGGCTCAGAGGAGTATTACATAAGAATACCCCTGGGATTAAGCTCAGGGGGTATTACATAAGAATACCCCTGGGATTAGGCTCAGGGGGTATTACATAAGAATACCCCTGGGATTAGGCTCAGGGGGGTATTACATAAGAATACCCCTGGGATCAGGCTCAGGGGGTATTAAATAAGAATACTCCTGGGATTAGGCTCATGGGGGTATTACATAAGAATACCCCTGGGATTAGGCTCAGGGGGGTATTACATAAGAATACCCCTGGGATCAGGCTTATGGGGGTATTACATAAGAATACCCCCTGGGATTAGGCTCAGAGGGGTATTACATAAGAATACCCCTGGGATTAGGCTCAGGGGGGTATTACATAAGAATACTCCTGAGATTAGGCTCAGGGGGGTATTACATAAGAATACCCCCGGGATTAGGCTCAGGGGGGTATTACATAAGAATACCCCTGGGATTAGGCTCAGGGGGGTATTACATAAGAATACCCCCGGGATTAGGCTCAGGGGGTATTACATAGGAATACCCCTGGGATTAGGCTCAGGGGGGTATTACATATGAATACCCCTGGGATTAGGCTCAGGGGGTATTACATAAGAATACCTCTGGGATTAGGCTCAGGGGGTATTACATAAGAATACCTCTGGGATTAGGCTCAGGGGGGTATTACATAAGAATACCCCTGGGATTAGGCTCAGGGGGGTATTACATAAGAATACCCCTGGGATTAGGCTCAGAGGAGTATTACATAAGAATACCCCTGGGATTAAGCTCAGGGGGTATTACATAAGAATACCCCTGGGATTAGGCTCAGGGGGGTATTACATAAGAATACCCCCGGGATTAGGATCAGAGGAGTATTACATAAGAATACCCCTGGGATTAGGCTCAGGGGGTATTACATAAGAATACCCCTGGGATTAGGCTCAGGGGGTATTACATAAGAATACCCCTGGGATTAGGCTCAGGGGGGTATTACATAAGAATACCCCTGGGATTAGGCTCAGGGGGGTATTACATAAGAATACCCCTGGGATTAGGCTCAGGGGGTATTACATAAGAATACCCCCGGGATTAGGCTCAGGGGGTATCACATAAGAATACCCCTGGGATTAGGCTCAGAGGGGTATTACATAAGAATACCCCTGGGATTAGGCTCAGGGGGGTATTACATAAGAATACTCCTGAGATTAGGCTCAGGGGGGTATTACATAAGAATACCCCCGGGATTAGGCTCAGGGGGGTATTACATAAGAATACCCCTGGGATTAGGCTCAGGGGGGTATTACATAAGAATACCCCCGAGATTAGGCTCAGGGGGTATTACATAGGAATACCCCTGGGATTAGGCTCAGGGGGGTTTTACATAAGAATACCCCTGGGATTAGGCTCAGGGGGGTATTACATAAGAATACCTCTGGGATTAGGCTCAGGGGGGTATTACATAAGAATACCCCCGGGATTAGGCTCAGAGGAGTATTACATAAGAATACCCCTGGGATTAAGCTCAGGGGGTATTACATAAGAATACCCCTGGGATTAGGCTCAGGGGGTATTACATAAGAATACCCCTGGGATTAGGCTCAGGGGGTATTACATAAGAATACCCCCGGGATTAGGTTCAGAGGAGTATTACATAAGAATACCCCTAGGATTAAGCTCAGGGGGTATTACATAAGAATACCCCTGGGATTAGGCTCAGGGGGTATTACATAAGAATACCCCTGGGATTAGGCTCAGGGGGGTATTACATAAGAATACCCCTGGCATCAGGCTCAGGGGGTATTAAATAAGAATACTCCTGGGATTAGGCTCATGGGGGTATTACATAAGAATACCCCTGGGATTAGGCTCAGGGGGTATTACATAAGAATACCCCTGGGATCAGGCTCAGGGGGTATTACATAAGAATACCCCTGGGATTAGGCTCAGGGGGTATTACATAAAAATACCCCTGTGATTAGGCTCAGGGGGGTATTACATAAGAATACCCCCGGGATTAGGCTCAGGGGGGTATTACATAAGAATACTCCTGGGATTAGGCTCAGGGGGTATTACATAAGAATACCCCCGGGATTAGGCTCAGCGGGGTATTACATAAGAATACCCCTGAGATTAGGCTCAGGGGGGTATTACATAAGAATACCCCTTGGATTAGGCTCAGGGGGGTATTACATAAGAATACTCCTGGGATTAGGCTCAGGTGGGTATTACATAAGAATACCCATGGGATTAGGCTCAGGGGGTATTACATAAGAATACCCCTGGGATTAGGCTCAGGGGGGTATTACATAAGAATACCCCTGGGATTAGGCTCAGGGGGTATTACATAAGAATACTCCTGGGATTAGGCTCAGGGGGTTTTACATAAGAATACCCCTGGATTAGGCTCGGGGGGTATTACATAAGAATACCCCTGGGATTAGGCTCAGGGGGGTATTACATAAGAATACCCCTGGGATTAGGCTCAGGGGGTATTACATAAGAATACTCCTGGGATTAGGCTCAGGGGGGTATTACATAAGAATACCCCTGGGATTAGGCTCAGGGGATATTACATAAGAATACTCCTGGGATTAGGCTCAGGGGGTATTACATAAGAATACCCCTGGGATTAGGCTCGGGGGGTATTACATAAGAATACCCCTGGGATTAGGCTCAGGGGGGTATTACATAAGAATACCCCTGGGATTAGGCTCAGGGGGTATTACATAAGAATACCCCTGGGATTAGGCTCAGGGGGTATTACATAAGAATACCCCTGGGATTAGGCTCAGGGGGTATTACATAAGAATACCCCTGGGATTAGGCTCAGGGGGTATTACATAAGAATACCCCTGGGATTAGGCTCAGGGGGGTATTACATAAGAATACCCCTGGGATTAGGCTCAGGGGGGTATTACATAAGAATACCCCTGGGATAAGGCTCAGGGGGTATTACATAAGAATACCCCTGTGGTTAGGCTCAGGGGGGTGTTATATAAGAATACCCCTGGGATTAGGCTCAGGGGGGTATTACATAAGAATATCCCTGGGATTAGGCTCAGGGGGGTATTACATAAGAATATCCCTGGGATTAGGCTCAGGGGGTATTACATAAGAATACCCCTGTGGTTAGGCTCAGGGGGGTATTACATTATCCCTCTATGTACAGTACAGTATGCTCTCTGATTGATAGGAGAGGGGATAACATGGACAGAAGTCCTCGCTACCACCCCCGGGGTCACATACAGGTAATGCACAGATTATGATGAGTTATCATTGTCTCTGCAGCTCCTCCTCCCCCTCCTTCTTTAGTACTAAATGCTGCCTGAGGCAGGAGGGGGGGGGGATACACTTAAGCGCCCCATATCTCAGGATCTGTTAGGGCCACAAAGATGCAACTCAATCTCATCTTTAAAGATCGCCATGATACCCCTTACAGATATGGAGCGAATTACTGTTAAAATGATGTCAGGAATTGAGATCTGCATTGGGATTTCAATGCCGAACATCGTTTTCACTTGCGAATGGCTCAGGATGTGTAAGGACTATCATGGTGATCTTGGTATCATTTTTAAGATACCGCATCTGGTGCTAAGGAAATTTTAAGGAACCGGATGGAAAAAACACTCCAGGTAACATTTTTCCATCCGGCTGAGGCACAGATCCGGCGCCAGAACTGATGCCTATTGTGCCAGAACCAATCCCATAGAAAACTATTGGATCCGTCCTGGCATCACCTGGCTGTAGGGAAACTGACGGCTGCGTCGGACATATGTGAACACACCCAGTTCTGGTACAAGCTGCATCAGTTTTACCGTCAGAAAGCGCCAGATCTCTTATGGAGTCGGATCAAAAAATGTTCCCTGCAGTGTTTTTATGTGCGGCTCCATCTGAGGTCCGGACCGTGACCATTGTGTGCAGTCACAACTACATTTCTGCAGCACTTACGGCAGTTAAAATCAAAGTGAAACTGTGGGGGGGGGGGTGCTGAAGGGAAAACAGCAGCTGAGCACCTATGTGGGACACCTATGGGGACTGTGATATCTTCCCCCAGTGCTGTAATCTGCTTTCTGCTGGCAGGTGCAGCAGCACTGGACGGGATGGAGTAATGACTTCTATAGTGATTGGATCACAGAGGGGGCGAGGTAGCCATCCTGCTCCTGCTTCCCCCTCCCCCATATCCACAGGCTTGGTGACTGATCAGGGTAGATGCTAAAAGACCCCTGATGTCATCAGACTCTTGTGTGGGCGGAGCTATTCTGGATTGTACAGGACAGTGCAGTGTAACACAGGAAGCTGCAGGGGGCGGAGACTGATGGAAGGAGGAGAGAAGAGACAGCATGTGTGAGCAAGAGGAGGAAATGGGGGAGCAGTCTGAGAAATAAAGAGGAGATAGGGGTGCAGGCTGCATGATAAATGGGGGTACAGTGAGGGTATAGCCGTGTGTGAGAAGGGACATGGGGGTTAAGTCAGCATGAGAATCAGGGTGACATGGGGGTGCAGGCTGTGTGAGAGGGGGATGGGTGCCGCATGTGTGACAAGGTAATAGTAATAGTATAGGGGCTGAGCAACCACCAGGTCTCTACTGTATTATACAACAGAGACCCGATGCTGATGTCCTCCATCAGTGCCTGCATTAACCCCTTAACCCATAGCAAGACTCGGGGTCGGCATCCTGTTGGCATGACAACCAGTCGTCTATTGAAGGCTCCCAGACTTGTCTGCTGATATTTTGTAATGCATAGCATTAGTGATCAGACCCCCTGGGGTTCAAGACACCTAGGAAGGGGGGGTCTAATAAATGCAAAAAAAAAATAAAGATTAAAATTTCAAATCCCCCTCTTTCCCTAGAACACGTATAAAAGTACTTAAATACTATGAAACACGTAAACATTAGGTATCCCTGTGTCCGAAAACGCCCGCGCTACAAACTTATACAAATAGTTTTCCTGTTTCATGAACGCCGGGGCGGGAAAAAAATCATAAGTGATGAACAGCCTTTTTTTTGCTGTTTTGCCTCTGATAAAAATTTGAATAAAAAGTGATAAAAGCGACAGACATTCCCCAAAATGGGAGAACTAAAAAGTACACCTGACCCGCAAAACAAGCCGCCCTATACATCTCCATACATATATAACAATAGCCTCAGATAATAACCCCTTTAAAGCTGAGCTCACACTTTGTGGAAAAGCTCTGGGGGTTTTGCACATTTTGCTTTTTTTTATTGATCCAAAGCCAGGAATAGCTTCACAAGGAATGGGGGATATAAAGGAAGCCCTGACACTTCTGCTGCCGCGACTTCTGTCTTGGGCTAAGGCCTCTTGCAGACATACGTGTGCTATCTGTATTTTTCCCCAGATAGCACACTAACCCATTTATTACAAGTATACTACCACGTATTCCACGGATCAGTGTGCGGGCCGAGAGTCCATGCCACAAATCTCAGAGCCGGTACTATCCTGCTCGCCTATAGAAGAGCAGACGGCATTTCCTTATTATTGGCCCCCATAGAGTACACTGTCCCTGTACAAGGCGTACACCACTCTTATGGCAAACACTGATGACAACTTATAGTTTTGGAGTAGAAATTTGTAATAAAGCCTGATGACAGATGAAGCCAAAACTGATGCCAAAATGCTTCAATTGTAATGACTAAAGGACAAAAAAACTGATATATGTGAACCTACCCTAAGAAAGTAACACACAAATGCAGTTATTGGTTTTTTTTCCCAACCCAGTCAGACTCTTTCCAGTTTTTCTTTACATGACACGGGATATTATACAGTGTCATTACAAAGTACAACTTGTCCTGTAATAAATTAAGCTCCTCCCCCCCATATGGCTCTGAATATAAATATAATAGTTATGGGTCTCAGTTATGTCTGCAGTGGGAAGGGGTTAATAATTCCTGTGTATTTTGGAAGTCCTGGACACCTGACCATGAATCTGCATTAGTCAGGGGCCTGCGCAGATTTCTGTTCTAGGGTGTCCCAGCCCCCCTCAATTCCTGCCCCACCCACTGACTCACACCAAGTGGCTATTGTGCTGTTCTCCTCGTGTTTGTTCACTATCTGTCCTGTATTACCATTCCCTCCTCATGTTATTTCTATACATTGTTGGCTGCCGCCATCTACTGGCCAGAATTTGAATTTCGCACGCCTTTGTATTTGTTATTAAAGTTTTTCTCTCTGGGCGTGGTTTAGGCTGTCCTGGTCCATGTCACTTCCTGCAGTCATTTTAGTTCTTTAGCTGTGTGACTGGACTTACAAACACTTTGGGCTTGTGAAGTCCTCAGTTTCTGACCCGCAGTTAGCCTCAGGAAAGACACCAACAGGACAGCATGGTAGCATTACTCAGCCATTACCGTATTGTGTCATCGCTTGTCGCTGTGCTTGGGTCAAATAAACCCACGTTGATTTATATCATTGTGTCTACCTTGGAAACCATCTAACCTGAGCCCCTGCCGGTCCGCTGTGCTCAACTGCTTGGATAAGGAGGTAGGAGAGTCACACAGCCGCTATCAGTTACACCTTCATGTGGGGACAGAACAGTCAACACTTCCTTAAAGCTATATACCCCAGCTAGAGATTCCCTCAGAGTCCAGCACACACTCAGGAATCTCCCTAGCAACAGGCCCACGTGCAGCAAATCTTCCCCGCTACAGCACATGTCCAGACAAGCCTAAGGGAAGCATTGTGCATCCGCGGTATCCATTTTCCACATCATATATGAACTCTTGCCTGCATAATAGAACTGTTTATGCACGCGGGGTTTGCCTCAAACCACACCCCTTATAGAGACTCGCTGCATATCACCTTACATTGCCGCGGACGCCCCGATCCCAAAACCCGGCAATTCACTTAAAGCACCTTAGGAATCTTATCAAAGTGCTCTATTGGAGCTGTGCTGTGATTTTCAGCCCCCAATTCAAAAGTTTGTTTTCTTAAAGAGACAGTGCACCTTAAATCAAAATGGCCGAGAAGGACATCGTACAGTTCCCTAGTGCTGAAATAAAGCAAATGCAACCTGATACTGATCATTATGAAGAGCAGGAAGCAGAACTCACACTCCCAGCAGACCAAGATGCTCTCTCAAACCGACAATGAAGGTCATTGAAAACTATCACACCATGAAAGATGAGCTATGTGATAACCTGGAAGAGCAATGGGAATGAGTCTCCTCCCTCATGTCAGGACTTAAATCCTCTTCAGGTGATACCGCAAGCTCTACAAGTTGCCATTGGACGGCTGAACACAGCTCATGAAAGATATAAGAGACTGTCCACAAGGTATCTAACCTTTCTAAAAGACTCTAATGTCGATGAAGCCCTATCAAAACTGAGCAAGGCAGAATCAGTAGACAGAGAAAGAGACGTCAGGGTGCAGAATGTTAAAGATAAAGCGGAACTCTCTCTATCTCTCATTTGCAAGAAACTAGATCGCACAGATCAAATTCATCTAAACGTTCCTCTTGGTCATATAGATCATCGTGCTCGAGAAGCCCAACCCTGAGCGACAGAATACTAGAGGCCCGCATAAATGTAGAGCAATCCAAAGTGAGACGTTCCTTCATTGAAAAATAATCTCTTGCAAGAGCAGAAGCAGAGGCTAAGAGAGTAGAAGCAGGGGCTAAGAATATAGGAGAGGCTAAGAGCAGAAGCAGAGGCTAAGAGAGCAGAAGCAGAGGCTAAGAGTATAGGAGAGACTAAGAGCAGAAGCAGAGGCTAAGAGAGTAGAAGCAGAGGCTAAGACAGCAGAAGCAGAGGCTAAGAGAGCAGAAGCAGAGGCTAAGAATATAGGAGAGACTAAGAGCAGAAGCAGAGGCTAAGAGAGCAGAAGCAGAGAGCAAAAGCAGAGGCTAAGAGTAGAAGCAAAGGCTAAGAGAGCAGAGGCTAAGTAGAGGCTAAGAGTATAGGAGATGTTAAAAGAGCAGAAGCAGAAGGTAATAGTATAGGAGAGGCTAAGAGAGCAGAAGCAGAGGCTAATAATATAGGAGAGGCTAAGAGAGCAGAAGCAGAGGCTAAGACAGCAGAAGCAGAGACTAAGAGAGCAGAAGCAGAGGCTAATAGAGCAGAAGCAGAGGCTAATAGAGCAGAAGCAGAGGCTAATAGAGCAGAAGCAGAGGCTAATAGAGCAGAAGCAGAGGCTAATAGAGCAGAAGCTGGGGCTAAGTGAACAGAAGCAGAGGCTAAGAGAGCAGAGGCTAAGAGAGCAGAAGCAGAGGCTAAGAGTATAGGAGAGGCTAAGAGAGCAGAGGCAAAGAGAGAAGAAGCAGAGGCTAAAAGAGCAGAAGCTTAGGCTAAAAGAGCAGAAGCAGAGGCTAATAGAGCAGAGGCTAAGAGAGCAGAAGCAGAGGCTAATAGAGCAGAATCTGGGGCTAAGTGAACAGAAGCAGAGGCTAAGAGAGCAGAAGCAGAAGATAAGAGTATAGGAGAGCCTAAGAGAGCCTTTTATTTGATTTGTACTGTATCTTGTAACTAGTAACTGTTAATGCTTGTATATATCTGCATATCTGTTCTGATCTGTATATGTTAGATTTTAATACCGACCCATTTAGGGGTTAATAAATATATAAAATTTAGAAAGCTTGTCTTGTATTTATCTGGTGAACCCGGCACTCACTGGCGGTGAGTGTGGTTTTTTATATGAAAGAGGACTCAGGGTGTGGCCAAAGCGGTTTGGCGCACGGAGGATCTTTCACATTGGTGGCAGCGGTGGGATCTTAGGATAAACGGCGTGTGTTGGTGACCTTTATCACTCACATGCTGGGGATTATGGTAATCCTATGAGACAAGCTCGGTATTAAAGCAAGCATTAAGATACAGTGAAAGTTTGATACAGTGCTGTTCCCCCTCCCTTACTCTTTGTATTCTATCCTATCTTTTATTTGGCAAATACCAGTGGATGGCTAGTGGGCTCAGAAGCAGGGCTCCAGAACTGCTGAACCAGACTTTTGGAGATCCTGAGCGTATGGCTGAAATGGAGGCAGCCACAGCCATGCAGAGAATCAAGCAGAGTCCTGATTTTGGGGCTAGGCCAGGAAGTGTGGCAAGCAGCCCAGTCCCAAGGATTACTTCACCAGGAGGGACCAGTAATCCCAGCCTTGCTATGGGAACGGTTTCATACTGGCAAATGGCCCTACAGCAAGTAGGCACCAGTGACCCAAACACATACCTGCAAGCCGTTTTCTGGAAGCTGTAGAACAAGAACGGCAGGCAGCGGAGTGAGAGGCAGTGAGAGAGAGGAAGTTTGCTGAGCGACAGGCCGAGAGGGAGTATCAGCTTGAGCTGAAGAGGCGGGAAATCTCCCAGCGGGCACAAACCGCCTCTGCGCAAACTCCAACAACCCTGCAGAGACCATCAAGTTGGAAGGAGAAGCCAGGCCGGAGTTCACCACAGCTGTCTGTCGTCAGGTCGGGTGAGACAAACTATACCCCGGGTGGTCCCTCCCCTGTCCCAAGAACTCTGGGCACCCTAGTGACCTTCCCCAAACCCCAAGGGGAGGTGCGGCGGGGCCATGCCTGTAACCCGACAGGACATTTCAAGATGGAGTGCCCCAACCACCCTGAGAACTTCCCTGCTTCCCAAGCCACAGCAGGTGGCCCATCTGTGTATCTGGACTGGGGTGCAGGGAAAGGAATGCGGACTGTGGGACTATTGACTAATTTGCCTGCTAAGGTACTGTTGGGAACTGATTTAGGACCTATGATTTCCCAATATGGGGTGGGGAGCAACACAATTTACTGTGATAAACTGTCTATGACTAATGTTGACAATGTGTCTGTCATATCTGCAGAGGGGGCCCGTAACCCCCCCTCTGAGATACTTTCCATGGCAGTCAATGTATATGCTAATAAGTTGCCTTCAGCTGAGAGCAGGGAAGATGCAAATGAGCTTCCTGCAACCCAGCTCAGCAAAAATGTTATTGATGCTTTGTTCACCCCTGTGCTAGGAGCCAGTGAGACCTTGTCTGTAGACACACCCACATCTGCGGGGGCGTCTCCCTCCCAGCTTGTTAATCTGTCTACCACAAATCTCATTGAGGCCCGGTGTGAATTAACATTTGCTGATGAATGTACTGTCAATGTAATTGCCAATGCTTGTTGTGAAAGTGTACAGGGTAGCTCTTCGGAGTCACTGGAAGCGACTTCTACTATTTCGCCCAGTGCATCCGATAAGCACCCAACTGCTGACCATGTGCCAGGTGGTCAGGTAGGCTATGTGGATCTCATGGCCGATCCAGGTGAGGGACGGACTGCTGGTAGTGCGGTGTTAGCCCGCAGCCAGAGTGCTACAAGGGTGGAGGGCATTCCGACCCTTGAACCGTTGCCTACACCACCTGGAGTCAGTGCTGAGACCGCCATGACTAGCCTCTCTCCCTTGAAGCCGGAGGAGTCCGGCCGGTATGAGACATACACGTCTCTTCTGTCCAGTTCTATTCCGCTAGTGCCCATGGCCCAAGTGCAGATGGCATGGGGTACTGGAGGTGTGATCCAAGAAGAGGGTATGTCCAAGGTATTACCTGTCAATGTATTGTGGGAGGATGGTGTGAACCGAGAGCAAGGCAGGTGGTTTGGACTCCGCAACCAGAAATGAACGCACACGCGGTAGTTCAAGAAAAAAAATATATATTTACTATAAGTTAATAAAGGTTAGTTAAAGGTAAAATGACAGGGCTAAAGACAAGCAAAATATACAATATAGCATGAACAATTTCAAGGCAAATTCTGCAATGGTTTCTACTTTTACTCTGTCCACTTCTGCAGTATGGACACTGAATGAACAATATACTCAAAACTATCCCTAACTGACCCTGACTTCACATTTGGGTGCACCCCCTTTTCCCCAGTGGTCCAGGTGGACCGCTTACAGTCCGTAGAAGCGCGCGGTGGGGCCCAAAGTCGGTCCTTTCTTTTATAGTGAAGCGTCCTCTCCTCACGGTTATCAGGATCTTGGGAGAAATGAAGTCCTCTTTAACAGACAGGGAAACCAACTGAATGCAATGTAATCCAACAGCAGATTCCACTCAGCACACTGACAGTCCTGCCGAATCCATACACTGAGCTGGGATGTAAGCCGGGATTTAGCAGGTGCCGTCCAGTACATCAACAGCACTGCGAGTCTCTATCTGTGGTATCCATATACACAGTCACAATGTCAGTCTCACTGATCAGCCACTGAGCACAGTTCCTTTCACGTGGACTCACTAGTCCTGTTGTCTCTTTACACTCTGTTTGTCTCTGGACCAAGATACAGCTTAGCTGTACAGAAAAATCTCCACACCAGTTCAATACAACACTTGCCAAGATGGCTGCTGCTCTCTGTCTCGTCACTTCCTGCTTCTCTGCTCACACTCTGTCTGCAGAACAGGCAGGCTGACATAAAAGGGGGGGTCTCACTCCAGCATCATGTCACAATTACAATGGCTGCTGTCTTAAAGGAACAGAATCACAGAAATACATTCAACATTAACAGTTTATACAGACAAATGAAGCTTAAGACAACATTGGCTGTCTCTTACATATTCCCCCCCACTTTAAGATTGGCAGTCCCTGCCTATGACTGTATATCCAGAGGGTTGTACTTTTATGCACAGGGTGGTAGTATACCGATGTATGGCAGGCCAAACAAACTCATCCTGCGCATACCGAACAGGGGGGAATACCAGCATTTGGCCTAGTGGTCCGTCTGAGGACCGGTGGTATATTATGGGGTGCTGCAGCTATGGGCTGAGAAGGACCAGCGGATTCCGCACCAGAGGGGGCACAGGCCGGAGATACAGTAGTCACAGGTGGAACATCCCCAGGAGCAGGGATCGGCCAACAATCATCCTCCTCGTCGGAGGCCCATTCCGCACCTCCATTCTCTAACTGTGGGAGCTCATTCACATTGGCAGGCCCATCATGATTTGTCTCTTCAGAATGACACAGGCGCAACATATTTCGGTGAAGTACTCGAACACAATCAGTTCCTTCTTTCTGGAACTGGTACACTGGCCCATTCGCATACTTGCGGCCAACAACACGATACGGCAAAGCCTCCCATCTGCTTTCCAATTTCCCTTGGGGTTTCTTGACATGAACTAGCACCAGGTCGCCTGGTTGCAATGGTGCTTCTTGCACTGGGGTCTTATCAGGATGGGGATGTTCTTGCAGGCGCTGCCGCACCAATCGATGGATCGTCTCAAGTCTCTGCCGATGCACCCGCACCCAAGAGGTTGGATCCCTCGGAGGGAACCCATCCACATCATTCAACTGTAATTCTCCTATACTTCGCCCAGACCGCCCAAAGAGAAGTGTATAAGGAGAGTACCCCGTTGTAGAATGGACCTGATTGTTATAGGCCCACACCATTTCAGACAAGAACTGAGGCCACTGTAACTTCTTGTCTTCCTCCAGAGTCCGCAGCATCTGTAGCAGAGTTCTGTTGAATCTTTCACAGGCCCCATTTCCCTGAGGGTGGTATGGAGTCGTGTGCGACTTCTTTATCCCGTAGATACGTTGAACTTCTTTCATTACGTGTCCCTCAAAGCAGGCGCCCTGGTCGGAGTGGATGCGTTGGGGGCACCCATATACTCGAATGAAATCTTGGCACAGAGCACGAGCTGCTGACTCAGCTGTCTGGTCCTTGGTGGCGGTTACCACCGCAAATTTGGTGAAGTGATCCACCATTACGAGGCAATACTGGTGTCCGCTATTGGATGGGCCCACCATTAGATAGTCTATCATGACGATTTCTAAAGGTTCCTGGGTCACGATGGTTTGCAGGGGAGCTCTCTGTTCTATTGCCTTATGGATCTCACAAGTTCGACAGCTGCGGCATACTTCTTCGACCATTTGACGAAGACCAGGGCAGTAAATCAGTCGCTGTAACCAACGAAAGGTCTTCTCATGACCAAAATGTCCATTCTTATTATGAGCCTCAACTGCCAAGGAGCGAGCCAGTTCACTAGGCACCACAATTTGGTATCGAATGTCGATCTCAGAAGGTAAATAGACCTTTCGGCATAGCACTCCATTTTTCATCTCCAACTTTTCCCACTGACTCAAAACAGATAATATCTCACGTGTCAGTCGTTCTCTTTCCTCTCTACAGGGCTTCTGGCCTTTCTCAACACACTTGATCATCTGCGCCAGCCCCTCATGGGTCTGTTGTATCTGTGCCCATTCCTGTCGTGAGGGACCAAAGAAAGGAGCCATTTCAGTCCCCTCCATCTCAAACTGATTAGTGGCGGTCAAGGCCTGTGAAAATCTGCTGAAATCGGGCACCTCCACATGCTCCAACTCATGATCCACGTCTTCTGTGGGGGTCTGGGCAGTTACCCTAGAAAGTCCGTCAGCATTCTGGTTCTCTGTCTTGGACCGATACTTAATGCGGTAATTGAATGTAGACATTCGGGCTATCCACCTCTGCTCTAACGCCCCGAGCTTGGCATTTTCCAGGTGAGCTAGTGGGTTGTTGTCAGTCAGTACTAAAACTTCAGCACCGGTCAAATATTCAGAGAATTTCTCGGTCATGGCCCATACCAGTGCCAACAGCTCCAATTTAAATGAACTATAATTCTCGGGGTTTCTTTCAGAATCTCTCAAAGACCGGCTGCCGTACGCTATGACCCTCTCCTGGCCATCCTGAAGCTGGGAAAGCACTGCTCCAAGACCATACAGGCTTGCATCTGTATATAGCTGGAACGGCAAGTGGTAATCAGCATATGCCAAGATTGGGGCTGTTGTCAGTGCATCCTTCAATGCCTGGAAGGCTTGTTCCTGTTCAGGTCCCCACTTCACGGACCGGTTCTTTGGACCACCGGATGTGCCTCGTAGGAGAGCATTAAGTGGTGCTGCTACCTTGGCGAAATCCTTAATAAACCGTCGATAGTAACCGGCTACTCCAAGGAACGCCCTCACTTGTCGCAGGGTAGTCGGTATCGGCCAATCTTGAACAGCCGCTATCTTGTCTCTTGATGGTCTCACCCCTTCTCCTGATACGCGGTGACCCAAGTAATCAATTTCAGATTGGAACAACCGACATTTACTGGGTTTCAATTTGAGCCCATGTTCCCGCAATCTTCGAAATACTTGCCCCAACTGGTGGAGATGGTCTTCAAAGGTCGCAGAATACACTATAATGTCATCCAAGTAGATGAGAGTGAACTCAAAGTTGAAGTCACCGAGACATTTCTCCATCAACCGCTGAAACGTTCCGGGTGCATTTGTCAACCCGAAGGGCATCCGGTTAAATTCGTATAGTCCCATGGGCAAGATGAATGCCGTCTTCTCCTTGTCTTTTGTGGCCATCGGCACCTGCCAATACCCACTAGCCAGATCTAGTGAGGAGAAGTACCGGGCTCTCCCTAGCGCTGAGAGGGACTCCTCAATCCGTGGCAAGGGGTAGGAATCTCGTACGGTGCAAGCGTTTAACTTCCGATAGTCTACGCAAAATCGGATGGACCCATCTTTTTTTCTTACTAACACCACAGGAGCCGCCCAGGGACTCTGGCTTTCTTGGATGATCCCACCCTGTAGCATCTTAGCTAACAGTTCTTTCACTTCCTGATACAACTGTGGAGGAATTTGTCGGTAGCGCTCTCTAATTGGAGGGGTGTCTACTGTGGGAATCTCATGGTAGATCCCTGTGGTACATCCAAAATCTTCAGCATACCGTGCAAAGGTGGCTTGGTTCTCCCACAACAGCTCATCTACCTTCTGCACCCATTCCAGAGAACATGAACTTACATCCATCTTCATCTGTTCTCGAATTGCACAGCCATTCCATTCAGAGGTGGGTTCCTCATCTTCTCCCATGGACACAGTTACGGTCCACTCATCCCTTTCAGTCGGCTTCAGCTGCATTGGAGTTACTTTCCTTACTTCCTCCGGAGTCACATAGATGTTAGCCAGCAGCCTCCCTGGGGTCAGGTCCACACTCTGGTCCTGAGTGTTTACACATCGAAGTGGTACTCTTCCATTGCGAACTATTGCCAAGGAACGGGCCACTAGCGGATCAACACCTCTTTCGGCTGCCTGCAGTGGTTCTACCAACACAGCTATGCCCTCTAGTTTCCGACAGGTGCCTACGGGCATGGACACTATTGTCTCCCGACTGGGTGGCAGTGTAACTTTTGTATGCAAAGGAACTGAAATTCGAGCCAGAGGACGCTGTGCATCTGAACTTTTCTGTAAGCCACATGTCCGGATCAGCCGCTGGAAAGCTGTTTGAGTAGGCCGATGGGTGGTGGTTTCTTTCCAATAACCGTGACCTTTCTTTTCAAAGAGGATCTGATCTAATTCTTTTAACACATTCATCCCCAAAATGACAGGGACCTTTACTTCATGTGACTCCTGTACCACCACAATGCCTTTCCTACCTAGATCTTGGCCACATACCCGGACATTCATCCAGGCCACTCCCACGACCGGAACTGGTAACTGGTTAGCTGCGACCACTCGTACGAATGTATGGGGATCATATTTCACATGTTGCCGGAAGTACCGTTCATAACAGTCTCTACTCAAGGTCGTTACTTGGGAACCCGTGTCAATCATCCCGGTAACCGGAATACCCTCCATTTCCACCTGTATGACAGGACTTGCAGCGATCAGGTCATCATCAGGGCATTCTCCCCACATAGTCTCCTTGTCAGTCTCCCCTACTACACGCCCTTCAGCAGCAGGGGACTTCAGTTTAACGGCGGTCTCTCATAAGTTTGTCGCTGCTCTGGACATCTAGCAGCAACGTGGCCCATCCGTCCACACTCCCAGCAGCGTATCCCCCGTCGTTCTGGCCATATGTTTGGGCCCCTTCGGTAAGCCCCTTCGATTTCTCCTGAGCATTGCACTAAATGATTTGGACCCCTTCGGTAGGTCCTATCCTCACCCCTCCAGCGGGGTGGTGGGTGATTCTGACTTGCTGGGTGTGGATGGCTCACCCTTTCATCTCCAGTCTTCTGGAAGTCTGCAATTTTCATAGACTGCTCATCACAACGAGTGTGCAAGTGTTCCATTTGTTCTTGCAGTTTCTGCATTACTGTGAGAATTTCTTTAACCGTCCCTTTTTCTACTGTCTCTGAGCCAGAACTAGCCCCCTGTGACAAAGTAACTCCAACTGCGGTCTGCGGCCTCGGGACCATACTATTGGCACGGGAGATGGCCTCTACCTGTACATCATGGAATTTAGCATCAGTCTCTCGTCGTATAAAATCCTGCATAGTCACAGTTAAACTGCCGTCACGTATCCCCAGGACAAACTGGTCACGGAGAGTCCGATCAGGGTTACAGAAGGCTGGCGAGCCCCCTCTTTCCTTCCTTTGAATATCTCGGAGCAGTTCTTGTAGGGCATTTGCATATTGGGGAAGGCTTTCATTCTCCTGTTGTACCCTCTGGAAGAACCGAGCCTGCAGAGACCCCAGCAATGCAGTTTCTCCATAGATGGTTTCTAGAATCTGGACTACTTGCTCAAATGTCTGCCTTTGTTCAAATGGCCTCAGTATCACCGTGGTCTTAGCATCCCCTTGTAATGTCAATATTGCTAGCTCTACTAGTACTTCTGGTGCGGTCTGGTACATTCGCTGTATCATTCGTATCTGTTCCACCCACATACTCACTGACATATTATTGCCATCAAATTTAGCTAACTGACTCATTATAGCCCCTGCTGGCATTCTTCCTCCAGCACCATTCTCCCGAACGGGTGCGTCACCGTCCATTCTGGTAAGCGGATCCTGCCGACTACGCCAATTTGTGAACCGAGAGCAAGGCAGGTGGTTTGGACTCCGCAACCAGAAATGAACGCACACGCGGTAGTTCAAGAAAAAAAATATATATTTACTATAAGTTAATAAAGGTTAGTTAAAGGTAAAATGACAGGGCTAAAGACAAGCAAAATATACAATATAGCATGAACAATTTCAAGGCAAATTCTGCAATGGTTTCTACTTTTACTCTGTCCACTTCTGCAGTATGGACACTGAATGAACAATATACTCAAAACTATCCCTAACTGACCCTGACTTCACATTTGGGTGCACCCCCTTTTCCCCAGTGGTCCAGGTGGACCGCTTACAGTCCGTAGAAGCGCGCGGTGGGGCCCAAAGTCGGTCCTTTCTTTTATAGTGAAGCGTCCTCCCCTCACGGTTA
>CAMRHE010000973.1:0-301202 GCA_947044405.1 Leptodactylus fallax | reverse complement strand
ACTGTACACACATATACTATATATACACACACTACGCACAAATACTGTATATACACACACTGTACACACATATACTATATATACACACACTACGCACAAATACTGTATATACACACACTGTACACACATATACTATATATACACACACTACGCACAAAT
Organism: Leptodactylus fallax; assembly: GCA_947044405.1. NCBI lineage: Eukaryota > Metazoa > Chordata > Amphibia > Anura > Leptodactylidae > Leptodactylus > Leptodactylus fallax. Next base: position 301,043 of record CAMRHE010000973.1, on the reverse strand, counting down.
ACTGTATATACACACACTGTACGCACATATACTGTACATACACACACTGTACACACATCTACTGTACATACACACATTGTACACACATATACTATATATACACACACTACGCACAAATACTGTATATACACACACTGTACACACATATACTATATATACACACACTACCCACAAATACTGTATATACACACACTGTACACACATATACTGTACATACACACACTGTACACACACCTACTGTACATACACACACTGTACACACATATACTGTATATACACACACTGTACGCACATATACTATATATACACACACTACGCACAAATACTGTATATACACACACTGTACGCACATATACTGTATATACACACACTGTACGCACAAATACTGTATATACACACACTGTACACACATATACTATATATACACACACTGTACACACAAATACTGTATATACACACACTACGCACAAATACTGTATATACACACACTGTACGCACATATACTGTATATACACACACTGTACGCACAAATACTGTATATACACACACTGTACACACATATACTATATATACACACACTGTACACACATATACTATATACACACTGTACACACATATACTATATATACACACACTGTACGCACATATACTGTATATACACACACTGTACACACATATACTGTATATACACACACTACGCACAAATACTGTATATACACACACTGTATACACATATACTATATATACACACACTACGCACAAATACTGTATATACACACACTGTACACACATATACTGTATATACACACATTGTACACACATATACTGTATATACACACACTGTACACACACCTACTGTACATACACACACTGTACACACATCTACTGTACATACACACACTGTACACACACCTACTGTACATACACACACTGTACACACATATACTATATATACACACACTACGCACAAATACTGTATATACACACACTGTACACACATATACTATATATACACACACTACGCACAAATACTGTATATACACACACTGTACGCACATATACTGTACATACACACACTGTACACACACCTACTGTATATACACACACTGTACACACATATACTGTATATACACACACTGTACACACATATACTGTATATACACACACTGTACACACATATACTGTATATACACACACTGTACAAACATATACTATATAGACACACACTGTACGCACATATACTGTATATACACACACTGTATGCACATATACTATATATACACACACTGTACACACACCTACTGTACATACACACACTGTACACACATATACTATATATACACACACTGTACACACAAATACTGTATATACACACACTGTACACACATATACTATATATACACACATTGTACACACAAATACTGTATATACACACACTGTACGCACAAATACTGTATATACACACACTGTACGCACATATACTGTATATACACACACTGTATGCACATATACTGTATATACACACACTGTATGCACAAATACTGTATATACACTCACTGTACGCACATATACTGTATATACACACACTGTACACACATATACTATATATACACACACTGTACACACATATACTATATATACACACACTACGCACAAATACTGTATATACACACACTGTACACACATATACTGTATATACACACACCTGTACGCACAAATACTATATATACACACACTACGCACAAATACTGTATATACACACACTGTACACACATATACTGTATATACACACACTGTACACACAATTACTATATATACACACACTACACACATATACTATATATACACACACTGTACACACATATACTATATATACACACACTGTACACACATATACTATATATACACACACTGTACGCACAAATACTATATATACACACACTACGCACAAATACTGTATATACACACACTGTACGCACAAATACTATATATACACACACTGTACAAACATATACTATATATACACACACTACGCACAAATACTGTATATACACACACTGTACGCACATATACTGTACATACACACACTGTACACACACCTACTGTATATACACACACTGTACACACATATACTGTATATACACACACTGTACACACATATACTGTATATACACACACTGTACACACACCTACTGTACATACACACACTGTACACACATATACTGTATATACACACACTGTACACACATATACTGTATATACACACACTGTACGCACAAATACTGTATATACACACACTGTACACACATATACTATATATACACACACTGTACACACAAATACTGTATATACACACACTGTACACACATATACTATATATACACACACTGTACGCACATATACTATATATACACACATTGTACACACAAATACTGTATATACACACACTGTACACACATATACTATATACACACTGTACACACATATACTATATATACACACACTGTACGCACATATACTGTATATACACACACTGTACACACATATACTATATATACACACACTGTATGCACATATACTGTATATACACACACTGTACACACATCTACTGTACATACACACACTGTACACACACCTACTGTACATACACACACTGTACACACATATACTATATATACACACACTACGCACAAATACTGTATATACACACACTGTACACACATATACTATATATACACACACTACGCACAAATACTGTATATACACACACTGTACACACATATACTATATATACACACACTACGCACAAATACTGTATATACACACACTGTACACACATATACTGTATATACACACATTGTACACACATATACTGTATATACACACACTGTACACACACCTACTGTACATACACACACTGTACACACATCTACTGTACATACACACACTGTACACACACCTACTGTACATACACACACTGTACACAGATATACTATATATACACACACTACGCACAAATACTGTATATACACACACTGTACACACATATACTATATATACACACACTACGCACAAATACTGTATATACACACACTGTACGCACATATACTGTACATACACACACTGTACACACACCTACTGTATATACACACACTGTACACACATATACTGTATATACACACACTGTACACACATATACTGTATATACACACACTGTACACACATATACTGTATATACACACACTGTACCCACACCTACTGTACATACACACACTGTACACACATATACTGTATATACACACACTGTACAAACATATACTATATAGACACACACTGTACGCACATATACTGTATATACACACACTGTATGCACATATACTATATATACACACACTGTACACACACCAACTGTACATACACACACTGTACACACATATACTATATATACACACACTGTACACACAAATACTGTATATACACACACTGTACACACATATACTATATATACACACATTGTACACACAAATACTGTATATACACACACTGTACGCACAAATACTGTATATACACACACTGTACGCACATATACTGTATATACACACACTGTATGCACATATACTGTATATACACACACTGTATGCACAAATACTGTATATACACTCACTGTACGCACATATACTGTATATACACACACTGTACACACATATACTATATATACACACACTGTACACACATATACTATATATACACACACTACGCACAAATACTGTATATACACACACTGTACACACATATACTGTATATACACACACTGTACGCACAAATACTATATATACACACACTACGCACAAATACTGTATATACACACACTGTACACACATATACTGTATATACACACACTGTATGCACAAATACTATATATACACACACTACACACATATACTATATACACACACTGTACACACATATACTATATATACACACACTGTACACACATATACTATATATACACACACTGTACGCACAAATACTATATATACACACACCTACGCACAAATACTGTATATACACACACTGTACGCACAAATACTATATATACACACACTGTACAAACATATACTATATATACACACACTACGCACAAATACTGTATATACACACACTGTACGCACATATACTGTACATACACACACTGTACACACACCTACTGTATATACACACACTGTACACACATATACTGTATATACACACACTGTACACACATATACTGTATATACACACACTGTACACACATATACTGTATATACACACACTGTACTCACACCTACTGTACATACACACACTGTACACGCATATACTGTATATACACACACTGTACAAACATATACTATATAGACACACACTGTACGCACATATACTGTATATACACACACTGTATGCACATATACTGTATATACACACACTGTACGCACAAATACTGTATATACACACACTGTACACACATATAATATATATACACACACTGTACACACAAATACTGTATATACACACACTGTACACACATATACTATATATACACACATTGTACACACAAATACTGTAAATACACACACTGTACGCACAAATACTGTATATATACACACTGTACGCACATATACTGTATATACACACACTGTATGCACATATACTGTATATACACACACTGTATGCACAAATACTGTATATACACACACTACACACATATACTATATATACACACACTGTACACACATATACTATATATACACACACTGTACACATATATACTATATATACACACACTACGCACAAATACTGTATATACACACACTGTACACACATATACTGTATATACACACACTGTACGCACAAATACTATATATACACACACTACGCACAAATACTGTATATACACACACTGTACGCACAAATACTATATATACACACACTGTACACACATATACTATATATACACACACTACGCACAAATACTGTATATACACACACTGTACACACATATACTGTATATACACACACTGTACGCACAAATACTATATATACACACACTACACACATATACTATATATACACACACTGTACACACATATACTATATATACACACACTGTACACACATATACTATATATACACACACTGTACGCACAAATACTATATATACACACACTACGCACAAATACTGTATATACACACACTGTACGCACAAATACTATATATACACACACTGTACACACATATACTATATATACACACACTACGCACAAATACTGTATATACACACACTGTACACACATATACTGTATATACACACACTGTACACACATATACTATATATACACACACTGTACACACATATACTATATATACACACACTGTACACACATATACTATATATACACACACTGTACGCACAAATACTATATATACACACACTACGCACAAATACTGTATATACACACACTGTACGCACAAATACTATATATACACACACTGTACACACATATACTATATATACACACACTACGCACAAATACTGTATATACACACACTGTACGCACATTTACTGTATATACACACATATACTATATATACACACACTATGCACATATACGGTATATACACACACTGTACGCACATATAATATATATATACACACTGTACGCACATATACTGTATATACACACACTGTATGCACATATACTGTATATACACACACTGTACGCACAAATACTGTATATACACACACTGTACACACATATACTATATATACACACACTGTACACACAAATACTGTATATACACACACTGTACGCACATATACTGTATATACACACACTGTACGCACAAATACTGTATATACACACACTGTACACACATATACTATATATACACACACTGTACACACAAATACTGTATATACACACACTGTACACACATATACTATATATACACACATTGTACACACAAATACTGTATATACACACACTGTACGCACAAATACTGTATATACACACACTGTACGCACATATACTGTATATACACACACTGTATGCACAAATACTGTATATACACACACTGTACGCACAAATACTGTATATACACACACTGTATGCACATATACTGTATATACACACACTGTATGCACAAATACTGTATATACACACACTGTACACACATATACTATATATACACACACTGTACACACATATACTATATATACACACACTGTACACACATATACTATATATACACACACTACGCACAAATACTGTATATACACACACTGTACACACATATACTGTATATACACACACTGTACGAACAAATACTATATATACACACACTACGCACAAATACTGTATATACACACACTGTACGCACAAATACTATATATACACACACTACGCACAAATACTGTATATACACACACTGTACGCACAAATACTATATATACACACACTGTACACACATATACTATATATACACACACTGTACACACATATACTGTATATACACACACTGTACGCACAAATACTATATATACACACACCTACACACATATACTATATATACACACACTGTACACACATATACTATATATAGACACACTGTACACACATATACTATATATACACACACTACGCACAAATACTGTATATACACACACTACGCACAAATACTGTATATACACACACTGTACACACATATACTGTATATACAAACACTGTACGCACAAATACTATATATATACACACTACGCACAAATACTGTATATACACACACTGTACGCACAAATACTATATATACACACACTGTACACACATATACTATATATACACACACTACGCACAAATACTGTATATACACACACTGTACGCACAAATACTATATATACACACACTGTACACACATATACTATATATACACACACTACGCACAAATACGGTATATACACACACTGTACGCACATATACTATATATACACACACTGTACGCACATATACTGTATATACACACACTGTACGCACATATACTGTATATACACACACTGTACTCACATATAATATATATACACACACTACGCACAAATACTGTATATACACACACTGTACACACATATACTATATATACACACACTACGCACAAATACTGTATATACACACACTGTACACACATATACTGTATATACACACACTGTACGCACATATACTATATATACACACACTGTACACACATATACTGTACATACACACACTGTACGCACATATACTATATATACACACACTGTACGCACATATACTGTATATACACACACTGTATGCACATATACTATATATACACACACTGTACACACACCTACTGTACATACACACACTGTACACACATATACTATATATACACACACACTGTACGCACATATACTATATATACACACACTGTACACACATATACTGTACATACACACACTGTACGCACATATACTATATATACACACACTGTACGCACATATACTGTATATACACACACTGTATGCACATATACTATATATACACACACTGTACACACATATACTGTACATACACACACTGTACGCACATATACTATATATACACACACTGTACGCACATATACTGTATATACACACACTGTACACACAAATACTGTATATACACACACTACACACATATACTATATATACACACACTGTACACACATATACTATATATACACACACTGTACACACATATACTATATATACACACACTGTACGCACAAATACTATATATACACACACTACGCACAAATACTGTATATACACACACTGTACGCACAAATACTATATATACACACACTGTACACACATATACTATATATACACACACTACGCACAAATACTGTATATACACACACTGTACGCACATTTACTGTATATACACACACTGTATGCACATATACTATATATACACACACTGTACACACACCTACTGTACATACACACACTGTACACACATATACTATATATACACACACTGTACGCACATATACTATATATACACACACTGTACACACATATACTGTACATACACACACTGTACGCACATATACTATATATACACACACTGTACGCACATATACTGTATATACACACACTGTATGCACATATACTATATATACACACACTGTACACACATATACTGTACATACACACACTGTACGCACATATACTATATATACACACACTGTACGCACATATACTGTATATACACACACTGTACTCACATATACTATATATACACACACTGTACGCACATATACTGTATATACACACACTGTACTCACATATACTATATATACACACACTACGCACAAATACTGTATATACACACACTGTACGCACATATACTGTATATACACACACTGTACGTACATATACTGTATATACACACACTGTACGTACATATACTGTATATACACACACTGTACACACATATACTGCATATACACTCACTGTACGCACATATACTGTATATACACACACTGTACACACACCTACTGTATATACACATACTGTACGCACATCTACTGTATATACACACACTGTACGCACATATACTGTACACACACCTACTGTATATACACACACTGTACACACACCTACTATATGTACACACTGTACGCACATACAGTATACTGTATATACACACACTGTACACACATATATTGTATATACACACACTGTACGCACATATACTGTATATACACACACTGTACGTACATATACTGTATATACACACATAACTCTACATACACACACTGTACACACATATATTGTATATACACACACTGTATGCACATATACTGTATATACACACACTGTACGTACATATACTGTACATACACACATAACTCTACATACACATAACTGTACACACATATAACTACATACACACACATACTGTAACACACACCTGAAAAGTCTGTAAAATGAATGTGAGGAATGATAACTCTTATTATATACAACTGATATTGATCACCAGTATTCTCCGGACACCACTACAAGTATCCCTGTGTGTTATATAAAACCTCAGTATGATTCATTAAAGAAAGGTCAATGCTTTCTAATATCGCCGAGCAGTTACACGGAGCATTGCGTGTAGTAAAACCCACAACACAAACCACCAGAGACTGCACATGATGAGTAAGTGAGTTACACAAACCGAACTGATTCATGGCTGCCCTATAACCTACAGCACAAAACAATTCTGCACCCAGTTATAGGACGACATCCGGACAGTGTGTAAGCCGTGGCTACAGGTATATATGTGTGTGTATCCATGTATATATATGTGTATACATGTCTGTATAATTATATGTGTGTGTATATATGGAGGTTTGTAGATCGCAGTGTGTATGCATGTATATATACTGTATATACGCTATGTGTGCACATATGTATCTGTGTATTTATGTATGTGTGTATATACAGTCATATGAAAAAGTTTGGGCACCCCTATTAATCTTAATCATTTTTAGTTCTAAATATTTGGGTGTTTGCAACAGCCATTTCAATTTGATATATCTAATAACTGATGGACACAGTAATATTTCAGGATTGAAATGAGGTTTATTGTACTAACAGAAAATGTGCAATATGCATTAAACCAAAATTTGACCGGTGCAAAAATTTGGGTACCCTTATCATTTTATTGATTTGAATACTCCTAACTACTTTTTACTGACTTACTGAAGCACAAAATTGGTTTTGTAACCTCACTGAGCTTTGAACTTCATAGCCAGGTGTATCCAATCATGAGAAAAGGTATTTAAGGTGGCCAATTGCAAGTTGTTCTCCTATTTGAATCTCCTCTGAAGAGTGGCATCATGGGCTCCTCAAAACAACTCTCAAATGATCTGAAAACAAAGATTGTTCAACATAGTTGTTCAGGGGAAGGATACAAAAAGTTGTCTCAGAGATTTAACCTGTCAGTTTCCACTGTGAGGAACATAGTAAGGAAATGGAAGACCACAGGGACAGTTCTTGTTAAGTCCAGAAGTGGCAGGCCAAGAAAAATATCAGAAAGGCAGAGAAGAAGAATGGTGAGAACAGTCAAGGACAATCCACAGACCACCTCCAAAGAGCTGCAGCATCATCTTGCTGCAGATGGTGTCACTGTGCATCGGTCAACAATACAGCACACTTTGCACAAGGAGAAGCTGTATGGGAGAGTGATGCGAAAGAAGCCGTTTCTGAAAGCACGCCACAAACAGAGTCGCCTGAGGTATGCAAAAGCACATTTGGACAAGCCAGCTTCATTTTGGAAGAAGGTCCTGTGGGCTGATGAAACAAAGATTGAGTTGTTTGGTCATACAAAAAGGCGTTATGCATGGCGTCCAAAAAACACAGCATTCCAAGAAAAACACTTGCTACCCACTGTAAAATTTGGTGGAGGTTCCATCATGCTTTGGGGCTGTGTGGCCAATGCCGGCACCTGGAATCTTGTTAAAGTTGAGGGTCGCATGGATTCAACTCAGTATCTGCAGATTCTTGAGAATAATGTACAAGAATCAGTGACGAATTTGAAGTTACGCCGGGGATGGATATTTCAGCAAGACAATGATCCAAAACACAGCTCCAAATCTACTCAGGCATTCATGCAGAGAAACAATTACAATGTTCTGGAATGGCCATCCCAGTCCCCAGACCTGAATATCATTGAACATCTGTGGGATCATTTGAAGCGGGCTGTCCATGCTCGGCGACCATCAAACTTAACTGAACTGGAATTGTTTTGTAAAGAGGAATGGTCAAAAATACCTTCATCCAGGATCCAGGAACTGATTAAAAGCTACAGGAAGCGACTAGAGGCTGTTATTTTTGCAAAAGGAGGATCTACTAAATATTAATGTCACTTTTCTGTTGAGGTGCCCATACTTTTGCACCAGTCTACTTTTGGTTTAATGCATATTGCACATTTTCTGTTAGTACAATAAACCTCATTTCAATCTTGAAATATTACTGTGTCCATCAGTTATTAGATATATCAAATTGAAATGGCTGTTGCAAACACTCAAATATTTAGAACTAAAAATGATTAAGATTAATAGGGGTGCCCAAACTTTTTCATATGACTGTATATTACCCAATAAGACCTCTGACAATGTAAGTGAATGGTGACAATGGCGCCTCTCAGGGCTGAGATAAGTCTGTCACCAAAGTGATCGGTCACTTCTACAAGTTGTTGTGTTGTAAGGAAAAAAAAAATATTTAAAAAGGTGTTCCCCTTATGTAGTGGTTAGTCTCTACCAAAAGTGGACCAAGGAACAGCAACCAGTGGCCACAAAAAGCATGGCTGCCCAAAGCTTGGCGATGTGTGCCGGGTGATGGCGAGCCTGTCTGGTCCAATCCCATAGAAGAGTGATGGTAGCACAAAATACTGAAAAAAAATCCTGCAGGCTATTACAGAAAGAGGTCAGTACATACATGGCATCGCAACTTACTGTGTACTGGGCTATGTAGCCGCAGACGGTTCAGAGCGTCCATGTTGACCCCTGTCCATCACCAAATGTGCCTACAATGGGCAGGTGAACATCAGAGCTGGAGCATGGAGCGGTGGAAGAAGGCGCCAAGTCTGATGAATGACGTGTTACATCATGTGGACGGCCGGGCGTGTGTGGATCACTTATCTGGGGAAGAGGCACACTATAGGAAAAAGATGCCTGCCCAAACATTGTACAGACCAAGTACCCTCTTCATGCCAGAGGTGCCCTCTAATGCCCCTGCCACACTTGGAATGATTGAACTTGGAAAAATTGGAATGAGGAACATGGCTGAGAGGACAAGGTGTTGACTTGGCTCCAATTTCCCCAGAACTCAGTCCAATCGATCATCTGTGGGATGTGCTGGAGAGACAAGTGTGATCCAAGGAGGCCGCACCGAGCAGCTTGGAGGAGGTAAAGGATCTGCTCCTGGTATCTGGTACCAGATACTACAGGACACCTTCAGAGGTCTTATGGAGTCCAGGCCTCAGGAGTATGAGGAGGCAGGTGGTTTTAATGTGTATGTATATATATATATATATATATATATATATGTGTGTGTGTGCAGGTATATACGTATATGTGTGTATGGATGTATATAACCGCATACGTATAAACATGTGTGCAGATATATAAAAACATCTATATATACTTATTTCTATTATTTTCATTTGTAAGTTCGTACATTTTGTTTTGCATTTTATGAACTATTTCCGAATGCTGCTTATATATTTAGATATATTTTCCTGAACTTTGGATGATGCCGCAATTCACAGAATAAAAACCCATTAAAAATGACCTAAAACAATCACCACGGCTAATAAACTTAGATAAAACCCACAAAAAAAACGCAAAAATTTTACAGATTTTTTTTGGGATATTTTGTAACAATCCATGAAATAAAAACATCAACACGTAAAAATACACAAATTCTTACCCAAAACTTGGAGCCCAGTTTCCCGTCGGTTCCACAGAACGTGTCCATGTTCCTACTATTTCCAGCAGATGAGCGGCTTCCTATGATCTACATAGAGCTGGCGCTGAGCTGCACACGGGCAGGCGGACCGTGCCCTGGTAAATGCCCCTGGTAAATGCCCCTGATCAGCTCTGCCTCCACAGAATGACATCCACTCCAGGGTAAGGTGCTGCTCCGAGGGCGGCCGAGCTGGGTTTGTGCTGCTGACAACCTCCAGGCGTACAGGGGAGGGCTTTCGACTTCTGCTTTTTTGTTGCATGGATTGATGGATTGTTATATGTGCAGAGGGTGTAATTTCTCTAAGTATTTCCTGTTTTTTTTTTTTTTTACAACCACCCTCCTCCTCCTCCTCTTCCTCCTCCTCCTTGAATTTGATGCTGCTCCTCCCTACATGATGTGACCATTTCTCCACACCCAGCCCATGCCAGGGTAGGCGTCTAAAATACTCCTGTCTGTCCCCCGTCTCTAAATATGTAACAAGTTAACGTAAGGTAAAATAGCGCCGGATCTACGGAGCAGAGCAGATGTTTCGTGCAAGCCCCGGACACTGCATATACCAGATGGTGTCATTGATAAACTTACTTCATCTGTGTTTGGAAGGCACTTACTTATTATAACACAGCTGGGGACTGTGACGTGGCGGAGACGTGAAGGACTGGTGTGTATAAGACCGACTACAGGGAAAATAATCATTGCAAGAGTGACTAAGCGGCGAGCAAGAGTTGTATGAAAGGGTTAAAAAGACAAGTATCCTATATATAGTGTAAGGAGAAGCAAACGTCATATCACTATATACAAGATGTATAACTTATACAGTTGTACATATATAATTATATACAGGAGATACCCAGGTTATATCAGCATGATCCATAACACTATATACAAAAAGATGTATAACTTATACCAGCTGTACATATACACACGTGGACAAAATTGTTGGTACCCTTCGTTTAATGAAAGAAAAACCCACAATGGTCACAGAAATAACTTGAATCTGACAAAACTGGAATTTGCCAAACTACATATTGACAAGCCACAAAGCTTCTGGGATAATGTCCTATGGACAGATGAGACAAAAATCTAAATTTTTGGCAAGGCACATCAGCTCTATGTTCATGAAGCCTATCTTGAAAAGAACACTGTCCCTACTGTGACACATGGAGGAGGCTCTGTTATGTTCTGGGGCTGCTTTGCTGCATCTGGCACAGGGTGTCTTGAATCTGTGCAGGGTTCAATGAAATCTCAAGACTATCAAGGGATTCTAGAGAGAAATGTGCTGCCCAGTGTCAGAAAGCTTGGTCTCAGTCGCAGGTCATGGGTCTTGCAACAGGATAATGACCCAAAACACAGATAAAAACCCCCAAGAATGGCTCAGAGGAAAACATTGGACTATTCTGAAGTGGCCTTCTATGAGCCCTGACCTAAATCCTATTGAGCATCTTTGGAAGGAGCTGAAACATGCCGTCTGGAAAAGGCACCCTTCACACCTGAGACAACTGGAGCAGTTTGCTCATGAGGAGAGGCCAAAATCCCTGCTGAGAGGTGCAGAAGTCTCAGTGACAGTTACAGGAATCGTTTGATTGCAGGGATTGCCTCAAAAGGTTGTGCAACAAAATATTAAGTTAAGGGAACCATCATTTCTGCCCAGGCCTGTTTCATGAGTTTTCTTTTTTAAAATCCTGTTGAAGCCTGGTTGGAAAGCAATGTCTGACTTTCATTTGTTCATTTTCATAGAATTTTTATATATTATTACTTTTGTCAGATTCAAGTTATTTCTGTGACCATTGTGGGGTTTTCTTTCATTAAATGAGGGAGGGACCAACAATTTTGTCCACGTGTGTATATAATTATATACAGGAGATCCCCAGGTCCATATTACTATACTATTATAATAACTTTACTATTACCTATAACTATACAGTATATAATTTCCTTTTATGTTTTTTGTGTAAATTTCCTACATTGTGAATTGTGTCAGCAAGCAATTCTGTAAATTCCCTAAATTATTCAGGAAGGGACATGGACCTGATGTAATGTGTTCCTTCCTGTCAGTTCCTCGGTGTCTCAGTAGTATTTCTTTTATGACTTCTATCGGTTATCGGGTCCACTCGGGAGTTTCTATTCTGGTTCTAGTATTAACTTTCCTTTTCCTTTATTCTACTATAATATTTCCCGATAAGGGTGACGTCACCTATTCAGGGATTTCCCGGCATCTTAACCTGAGTCACAAAGACATTCTTGGGTTTTCAGTAGACTATTCTTCACGCTGGACATATCAGCAGTGGATTTCCCCCAAAAGCGGTGATAACAGACCTTCAGTGTACATTGCCATGCTATGCCTCACAAGCCCCCACTGCAGGTCACTTTGTGCTGTATATTTTGGCCATGTGTGGACAAGACCTGTTTATATCACGTTGCTGCTTCTGTACTACATAGCGGACGAGTCGCCAGCAAGTCCGTGGTCTAACAGCAAGTGTAGGAAACTGTCTAAAATAATTAATAGCCATCATTCAGCCTTAAAGGGATTCCCATCTCAGCGGCTGTGGATAAGGGATAAGTTACAGATCAGTGGGGGTCAGACCGCTGTCACCCACACTGATCACAAGATTGGGGGTATTTTGCTCCCCATTCTGAATGAAGCAGACCTCCTTCTTTTCTTTTTTAATTGGACAGCCAAGTACAGCGCCTATCGCCATTGGTCCAACTGAAATAAATAGAGCAGGGGTGCTGCTGACCGACCACCGCCCCATCCAAAACAGGATAGAAGCAAAACACACATTGTTCACTCATTTCAGCAGTTGTACCCCAGCCAATCTGCAACTTATCTCCTGTATCAGTGATGGCGAACCTTTTAGAGACCGAGTGCCCAAACTGCAACCCAAAACCCACTAAATTATCGCAAAGTGCCAACACGGCAATTTAACCTTAAATTAATCAGGATCTGTTTTATAGTGACCATGCAATGTTATTACAGCCTGTAATAATATCACATGTCTGCTATAAAACAGATACTGTGTGATATAAATAGTGAAGGGCCCCAGACAGTACAATGCGCTCCGAAGTGGCCCCCAAAAAGTACATTTCGCTCTGAAGTGGCCTCCAGACAATATTATATGCTCCAGAATGGCCCCCACACAGTATTATATACTCCACAGAGGCCCCCACACAGTATTATATGCTCCACAGAGGCCCCCGCACAGTATTATATGCTCCACAGAGGCCCCCGCACAGTATTATATGCTCCACAGAGGCCCCCGCACAGTATTATATGCTCCACAGAGGCCCCCGCACAGTGTTATATGCTCCACTTTGGGCCCCCACCCACATTATATGCTTCACAATAAGCCCCCCTACACAGTAGTATATGCTCCAGAGTGGCCCGCACTCAGTATTATATGCTTCACAGAGGCCCCCACACAGTATTATATGCTCCACAGAGGCCCCCGCACAGTATTATATGCTCCACAGAGGCCCCCGCACAGTATTATATGCTCCACAGAGGCCCCTGCACAGTATTATATGCTCCACAGAGGCCCCCGCACAGTATTATATGCTCCAAAGAGGCCCCTGCACAGTATTATATGTTCCACAGAGGCCCCCGCACAGTATTATATGCTCCACAGAGGCCCCCCGCACAGTATTATATGCTCCACTTTGGGCCCCCACCCACATTATATGCTTCACAATAAGCTCCCCCACACAGTAGTATATGCTTCCACCTCTTTTTAGAGACTCTGCTGAGTGGTCAGATCCACTAAGAGCCTCATATCGGCGAGACGTGGGTACATTACAGCATTACAGTCTTTTGGACCTGCCCGTTACTGCAACCATTTTTGAGCCAGGTGTAAGGGCTAATATGCTGCGATCTCCTGTTCTACAATGTCCTGTCACACCCTCTCACATCGCCCCCCACTCTCCATGATCTGTTCGCTAGATTGAGAGATGTATGTGTGATGGAATATCTCACTGCCGCTCTCAATGACTCCTTGGAACACTTCCAATTGACTTGGGACCCCTGGGATACATATTGGCAATCTCAAATCTCCTGAGTGACATTAATGACAAGCCTGGCCACAATATATGTACTGTATAAACATATTCTATGGTCCAACCATGGGATGCTTTCATGCTATATATGGAGCTGGGGGAAGAAGGTTCTTAGCTCTCACTAGTTTACATATGGTTCCAGAGATCGGCCTGACATCTCATTGACATTGCTCCATGTGTTGTTAGTGACCTTCATAAACTGGTTGTTGTATTTTGCTGTTGCAGTGAAGCATCAGGTCTTGTTGGGTATGTTTGTACACTGAGTGATCAGGTATCTTAAAGGAGTTGTCCAGGATAAAATAAAAAATTAAACCTAAACTAATCCCCCTCCCCGGGCCTAACTTCTAATTTAATTACTATAAAAAAAATCTATAATTACCGAGATCGCCGGGGCATGTGACCGCCCCAGCCATACTTTCTGATATTTCAGTGACGTTATGTTTCCCTGTTTCCGGAAACGGAACGTCACCAATACTTCCCCCTCGTCCCCATAATACAGGGAGGGGGGTGTGAGAGAGGGAGGGGGAGGGGAGACCTTAGACAGCAGGAAGCTAGCTACTCATGTAAATAAAGGCTGAAGATGTCAGGAGCTCCCACGGAAACTCAGAAATCACTAAAAACACTGCTAAAGGTATTTTAGTGCACTTATTAACCCATTAATAGCACCAAAATACCTTTTTTTTAAAAAGTTTTTTTTGCCCAGACAACCGCTTTAAGTAGGTACCAAAGCTCCTTCAGAGAATGATATATCCTACAAGTTTGAGATACGATGCTCCACCTGGGCCGTAAGGCTGGATCCAGCTACACAGGAAAACCCATTTATGAAATCACTTTCCAGGATCCCTATGTTTAGTCTCCTTTACGGGAAGCTTCTAGCACGTCCAGGTCTAGATACTTTAGATATATATAGATGGATGTTGAAGAATTCGATAAGATACTCAGTTACAGTCCCACAGGAATCAGAGGATGAAGACGAAACCTGAACGCACATTAGATTAATTCTCTATAGTGACGGGTTATCACACAGCAGCGGAAAAGCTTTCAATTGTACACTCATTGACTTAAGAAATCCGGCCCCATTAAGGAGTTGGAATGGACTAAAGATTTCTCAGGGTGACTGTAAGTTTGATATATGGAGGTGATAACAATATTAGAGCAGAAGGGAAGGTTATTGGGAAAAACTGGACAACTGGGCAGAGGCTCTAGTACTCTGTTGGCACCTCTAGCCTGGATACAAGATGAGATACGGCAGGACATGGAGGTATACAGACTCTGTATGGTATCCTGCAGTACATTTACCACAGATGTTACAGCTGGGCCTGTAGTCTGGATACAAGATGAGATATGGCTGGACATGGAGGTATACAGGCTCTGTATGGTATCCTGCAGTACATTTACCACAGATGTTACAGCTGGGCCTGTAGTCTGGATACAAGATGAGATACGGCAGGACATGGAGGTATACAGGCTCTGTATGGTATCCTGCAGTACATTTACCACAGATGTTACAGATGGGCCTGTAGCCTGGATACAAGATGAGATACGGCAGGACATGGAGGTATACAGGCTCTGTATGGTATCCTGCAGTACATTTACCACAGATGTTACAGCTGGGCCTGTAGTCTGGATACAAGATGAGATACGGCAGGACATGGAGGTATACAGGCTCTGTATGGTATACTGCAGTACATTTACCACAGATGTTACAGCTGGGCCTGTAATTTAGATACAAGATGAGATACGGCAGGACATGGAGGTATACAGGCTCTGTATGGTATACTGCAGTACATTTACCACAGATGTTACAGCTGGGCCTGTAATTTAGATACAAGATGAGATACGGCAGGACATGGAGGTATACAGGCTCTGTATGGTATCCTGCAGTACATTTACCACAGATGTTACAGCTGGGCCTGTAGTCTGGATACAAGATGAGATACGGCAGGACATGGAGGTATACAGGCTCTGTATGGTATCCTGCAGTACATTTACCACAGATGTTACAGCGGGGCCTGTAGTCTGGATACAAGATGAGATACGGCAGGACATGGAGGTATACAGGTTCTGTATGGTGTCCTGCAGTACATTTACCACAGATGTTACAGCCGGGCCTGTAGCCTGGATACAAGATGAGATACAGCAGGACATGGAGGTATACAGGATCTGTATGGTATCCTGTAGTACATTTACCACAGATGTTACAGCTGGGCCTGTAGTCTGGATACAAGATGAGATACAGCAGTACATGGAGGTATACAGGCTCTGTATGGTATCCTGCAGTACATTTACCACAGATGTTACAGCCGGGCCTGTAGCCTGGATACAAGATGAGATACAGCAGGACATGGAGGTATACAGGTTCTGTATGGTGTCCTGCAGTACATTTACCACAGATGTTACAGCTGGGCCTGTAGTCTGGATACAAGATGAGATATGGCAGGACATGGAGGTATACAGGTTCTGTATGGTGTCCTGCAGTACATTTACCACAGATGTTACAGCTGGGCCTGTAGTGTGGATACAAGATGAGATACGGCAGGACATAGAGTTATACAGGTTCTGTATGGTATCCTGCAGTACATTTACCACAGATGTTACAGCTGGGCCTGTAGCCTGGATACAAGATGAGATACGGCAGGACATGGAGGTATACAGTTTCTGTATGGTATCCTGCAGTACATTTACCACAGATGTTACAGCTGGGCCTGTAGTCTGGATACAAGATGAGATACGGCAGGACATGGAGGTATACAGGTTCTGTATGGTATCCTGCAGTACATTTACCACACATGTTACAGCTGGGCCTGTAATTTAGATACAAGATGAGATACAGCAGGACATGGAGGTATACAGGCTCTGTATGGTATCCTGCAGTACATTTACCACAGATGTTACAGCCGGGCCTGTAGCCTGGATACAAGATGAGATACAGCAGGACATGGAGGTATACAGGTTCTGTATGGTATCCTGCAGTACATTTACCACAGATGTTACAGCTGGGCCTGTAGTCTGGATACAAGATGAGATACGGCAGGACATGGAGGTATACAGGTTCTGTATGGTATCCTGCAGTACATTTACCACAGATGTTACAGCTGGGCCTGTAGTCTGGATACAAGATGAGATACGGCAGGACATGGAGGTATACAGGCTCTGTATGGTATCCTGCAGTACATTTACCACAGATGTTACAGCTGGGCCTGTAGTCTGGATACAAGATGAGATACGGCAGGACATGGAGGTATACAGCTTCTGTATGGTATCCTGCAGTACATTTACCACACATGTTACAGCTGGGCCTGTAATTTAGATACAAGATGAGATACAGCAGGACATGGAGGTATACAGGCTCTGTATGGTATCCTGCAGTACATTTACCACAGATGTTACAGCCGGGCCTGTAGTCTGGACACAACATGAGATACGGAAGGACATGGAGGTATACAGGATCTGTATGGTATCCTGTGGTACATTTACCACAGATGTTACAGCTGGGCCTGTAGTCTGGATACAAGATGAGATACAGCAGGACATGGAGGTATACAGTTATGGCCAAAAGTTTTGAGAATGATACAAATATTAATTTTTACAAAGTCTACTGCTCCAGTTTTTCTAATGGCAATTTGCATATACTCCAGAATGTTATAAAGAGCGATCAGCTTAACAGCAATTACTTGCAAAGTCAATATTTGCCTAGAAAATGAACTTTATCCCCCAAAACACATTTCAACATCATTGCAGCCCTGCCTTAAAAGGACCACCTAACATCGTTTCAGTGATTGCTTCATTAACACAGGTGTGGGTGTTGATAAGGACAGGGCTGGAGATCAATCTGTCATGATTAAGTAAGAATGACACCACTGGACACTTTAAAAGGAGGCTGGTGCTTGCCATCATTGTTTCTCTTCTGTTAACCATGGTTATCTCTAAAGAAACACGTGCAGTCATCATTGCACTGCACAAAAATGGCCTAACTGGGAAGAGTATTGCAGCTAGAAAGATTGCACCTCAGTCAACAATCTATTGCATCATCAAGAACTTCAAGGAGAGAGGTTCCATTGGTGCCAAAAAGGCTCCAGGGCGCCCAAGAAAGACCAGCAAGCAGCAGGACCGTCTCTTAAAAGTGTTTCAGCTGCGGGATCGGGCTACCAGCAGTGCAGAGCTTGCTGAGGAATGGCAGCAGGCAGGTGTGAGTGCATCTGCACGCACTGTGAGGCGGAGACTCTTGGAGCAAGGCCTGGTCTCAAGGAGGGCAGCAAGGAAGCCACTTCTCTCCAGAAAAAACATCAGGGACAGACTGATATTCTGCAAAAGGTACAGGGAGTGGACTGCTGAGGACTGGGGTAAAGTCATTTTCTCTGATGAATCCCCTTTTCGATTGTTTGGAACATCTGGAAAACAGCTTATTCGGAGAAGAAGAGGTGAGCGCTACCACCAGTCTTGTCTCATGCCAACTGTAAAGCATCCTGAAACCATTCATGTGTGGGGTTGCTTCTCAGCCAAGGGAATCGGCTCTCTCACAGTCTTGCCTAAAAACACAGCCATGAATAAAGAATGGTACCAGAATGTCCTCCAAGAGCAACTTCTCCCAACCGTCCAAGAGCAGTTTGGCGCTCAACAATGCCTTTTCCAGCATGATGGAGTACCTTGCCATAAAGCAAAGGTGATAAGTAAATGGCTCAGGGAACAAAACATAGAGATTTTGGGTCCATGGCCTGGAAACTCCCCAGATCTTAATCCCATTGAGAACTTGTGGTCAATCATCAAGAGACGGGTGGACAAACAAAAACCAACAAATTCAGACAAAATGAAAGCATTGATTCTGCAAGAATGGACTGCTATCAGTCAGGATTTGGTCCAGAAGTTGATTGAGAGCATGCCAGGGAGAATTGCAGAGGTCCTGAAGAAGAAGGGTCAACACTGCAAATATTGACTTGCTGCATTAACTCATTCTAACTGTCAATATAAGCTTCTGTTACTCATAATATGAATGCAATTCTATTTCTGTATGTGATAAAAACATCTGACAAACACACATAAAAACCAGAGGGCAGCAGATCATGTGAAAATAGAATATTTGTGTCATTCTCAAAACTTTTGGCCATGACTGTACAGGTTCTGAATGGTATCATGTACCATATTTTCCCATAGATGTTGTAGCTGAGCCTGTACATCTTGCACACTTGTAGGTTGCCAAAGCTGGCGTCCCACCTGGTCCCATAAATGCTTGATAAATATAGTAATTGGCAAGGCCATAAACTTTCCAGGGAAACCCTTGTAGGTTGTGGGTGAGCATTATCCTGCTGAAAAAGCCACTTGAAATTCCGGCCATGAGACACATCACAAGTGGTCGCAAGATGTTCTGTACATATCGCTGAGCTGTTAGTGTCCCTCCTATCACTAATAGGGGTTACCAACTATTGTATGGAATGGCTCCCCAGATCATCACACCAGCAGTGGGCAGTGTGTCGCTCTATAGCAAAGGCAGGACTGAAGCACTCGTCGACCATTGGATCTCGGAGTAATGTGTATTGAAGGAGCCACCTTTGTCTGAATGGTAGAAAGGGAACTCTGAGTGGCTTGTGCTTGTCTTTGGATCAAATGATCCTCTCTAAAGGGTGCCTGTCTGGGCCATCCGGGACCTGTTTGCCATGTGTGTGCCCTCACATAGCCACCACTCCCAACACCTCCTAACACCTAGGTCAGAACAGCCTAGATGGTGGGCAGTTTGTGAAATGACCCGAGCACCCTGCTTCTCTCAGTCCAATGATGTGTCGCTCTCAAAGTCTGTCAACTGGGCAAAATCTTTGAGTGCATCATAGAGACATGTCTAGTAGTCAACGGTCTCTCACCAAGAGGTGTACTACCCAAAGTAGCCTCTGAGAGCCTTTTTATAGGGCAGTGGGGGAGAGCACTTTATCCCTTCATATGACACCACCACACCTATAATCATTTACATATCTGTTTGAGACATAACAGCCCGGTGAGTTTTGCAGGAATCTGACATTTGTATCTGGGTGCGGTATTTTATTTTGTCAATGAGTGTCCTTCCAGGCAGAGGAATAGTTGAATGGGCTTGGTGGGCTACTGGGACTAATAAAGGGCTGTGGTCCTGAGGGATGGGGCCTCCACATTGTAACTATCAGAAGAGCAGTGATAAAGAATGACACATTAGTCCCTTAACAATGGCAGCGGGGTCATCACGGAACCCAACTCATGGAGATGGCACTTACACTTGGCAAATAACACATTTGACTATGGGGTCAAATCCAGATCACTACATCATCACACAATGTCAGCAAAGTTGTGTTTTCTAGGAGTTCTCTAGATTTGATAAACTGTCTTAAAACCGCAGACATTTTCTCGATCGGGAGAAGAAAGCCCTGACATTAGTCCGCTCTGCCTTTACAAGATGACATGCTACATTTTTTTCCAGAACATTTCTCCAGAAACTATGCAGATAATGAGGATATTTGGTGTCAGAAATCATCGCTTCCTGCAGTAGGTAAACACACAAATCCTTACAAATCCCTGTAAACTTTGCCTCGTAGGCTCGGGTCCAGCTACAGCTGTTGCTCTTGGGTCAGTCACTATATACATACAGAGATATCAGCACATGGCTGTATCTATCTATCTGATCACTTCTAGCTTGTATCTACCAGACATTACATGTGGACATCTGTATTATATCCATGAAAGATTTCTTTTTTGCCTTCAAATAGACTCTTATCCCCAGAAACAAGATCCCATATTATCTTATCTGGGCTGAATCTGTTCCAAAACAAATCCAGTCATTAAGTTGTATTTCACATTGGACTGATAGTGATCATTGGGGATTAGGCCAAGTGAAACTCTGGCTGAGGATGAATAGAGACCTCGGAGAGTAATTTACTTTACTTGTATTCCAGTCGGTCTGTCAGGTTTAGGTCTCTTGACTAGGTCGTGTGATAAAAAGAGGAAAAGAAAGCTTATTCACTATTGTCTCATCATTAATAAGACATTTAATCTGTTTTGCCCCTGGAGACCATCTGATTTGGGTCTTTTCTTCTGTTGGGTAATTCAGGTTTTTCAGTGGCACTATAGCACTATCTGGACAAGGATGGAGCTGTCTTCTCTCTGCCCGCCACACTGCTGTAGTGTTGTCGTCTCTTTCTGCACTCTCTCTCTCCCAGGGTGTGGGTGCTGTGCTTTAGTACTTGCCTGTAGGGTGCGCTGGCCCTTTAAGAAGATGTAACCTTTGCAGTCTGTTCCAAGCCAATCTGCTTTGTTAGGAATGGTTGAACGTAGCTTCCTCCACAGGGAGATGCTTACAAGGTTCCTAGCTGCTTAGATCCTGAGAGTGTATACTTTGCTTCTGCATTCTTTGTTTACCTGTGTATTGACCCTTAGCTTATTCTCTGACTACATCCCTGTCTGCTTCATACCTGTACCTGACCTCGGCTAGTCCTTGACCATTGCACCTGTGCTACCTGTCCTGACTATCTGCTTGTTCCTGACCCTGCATAAATTCCTTCGGCTCTGCCATCTGGACTACACTCCTGCCTGACTCCTGGTGCCATGCTTTGTCATCTCTTGATCTTATGCCAAATGTCACCAACACTTGAACAGCTTCAAGAGGTAGCAACCTGATAGTCTCCCCACAGCAAAGTCTGGATTCCTATATAGGGGTTAAAGGGTGAAATACGGGGATGTTACATAGACAGCACCCTTAGGAGTGGCTCAAAGTTAAGTCAGTTTCTTGACATGGTGGGTCCATAACCCGCTGGCTGTTACAAGCACATTCTTGAACCTTGTGGTTGTCTCCATCCTTCATGTTGCTGATTGTCTTCTGTGTGTAAGACGCTGCACTGATAAGATGCACCCACATGATGGTGGCATCACAGATGTATCAGGCTTCACTGATATGGTGCCCACCCTAGGATCAATTGCCTTATATTTTAATTTATTACATTCACACATAGGTGGGATCGAATACACGAGAACTCAGTGGACATTATTCTCCTGAATTTGATGGACCTTCCACTGATCATGGAGAGGTGACCTCAATCTGGTCAATTTCAGCTAATATTTATCCTACTTCCAAGAAAATCTTAACTACTTCCAGTGCGCCCATTGACTTTTTACAGCTGAGTGGTCCATATATACGTTCTTACAGTGTTAAGCATCTTCACTAAGCCGAGGGGCGACTGTTACTACAGCCAGACCACCTACAGGGAAGGCAGGGATGGTTTATTACAGTCGCCGACTTCCCCGATCGCTGTGCACACACCGCTCAATGAGCTATGGGAGCCGCCATGATGCAGCTCCACATCCGGGCCCAGATGCACCCCCTGCATAGGTCTATTATGATCTTATGGGGGGGGGGGGGGGGTTACAATGTATTCAAAAAATCAAAAAAATAAATTAAGAAAAAAAAATGCTACTACCAAGCCCAACAATAATTGTCACCTACATAAAAATTTCCGTAACGTAGAGGGGAAACTGTTTGAGGCCAAGGCCCCATGTAGCGAAATGTAGCAAAATAAACTGCGGCACAAAAGCATCACATTTTTTTCGCAGCGTTTTACATTGCACTTTCGCAGAGTTTTCCTCTGTGGACTTTCTGCCCCTATTATACTTATACGGAAACCCTGGCGTTTCCGCAGGTATAATTGATATGCTGCGATTTACAAAAATGTGGACATTTTACCGTAAAACGCAGGGTTCTTGCCACGGCCAAAACGCTGATATTCGCAATGTGGGGCTTCAGCCTTAAATTCTTTTTTTTTAGTAGCACTTTGTGCTATTAAAAAAAAAAAACTTGAAAAATGTGAAAAACAGACATTTTCTTACCTATTAAAATGAAGAAAAAAACATGGAAAAATAAAAACATCACAAAAATAAAGCCCTATTTATCACCAAAAACAAAGACGTAAAAAGGTATTTAAATAACTCTAAGGAAAAAATATTATAGTCCTCAAAACCACATGTACGAAAAAACCCAAAAATGCGTCTGGTCCTGAACTAGGAAAATAGGTTCGCCCTGAAATGGTTAAAAGTGAACAAATGTATAAAGGGAAGCGAAAAGACCGGTGCCAAATGTACCATTTATGAGAACGCGACTCAAAAGTCATTTAACAATCCCAAGATGTAATGTAACATCGCGGCGTCCTGCACATGTGAATAGCGGCTGTGACTGATATAACCTTCACAAGTCACCGAACGCTCAGTGCATTGTACAATGAATGGGATAGCAGAATCAGCATTACTCATCATATTTCAAGTACCGGAGCTTTCCAGGCGGCGCGATCCACGTGGTCTATTATTACAAACCAATTCTAGTAAGTATGCATTCAGCAAAGTGTCGCTTGCCTTCATTACGCACCCAATGTAACCCAGTGTGAACTTTCACTTATATGTCAAAGGGAAGGTTTCCTCCAAATTTGACAGCTTTTTTTTCACGCTGACCACAAGAGCAGATGCAATAGGCTGATGTTTTCTGTTTTCCATAGCTCACTGGTCAGCTTTGCTGTGCAGACTGAGACAGAGGGAGCAGAGTCATCTCATTATCCCTCACATCCACTTTCAGGTAAGAGCGGACGAGCTGTGCTGATCAGCTCCGAACACACACAGCTGATTTTACTGGAGAAAGTCGTGATCAGCCAGACCACAAATGTAGTATAACATGAATGTCCACCCACACGATACATGGGTGGAGTCTGCCAGGAAGTGTATGTCTTCAATATGGTCGCCTCGGAATGCTTTAAATAAAAAATAAGTAGCTACAGCATTATACAACACAAAGCACATTATTCCTCGTGCATACTACGTGACGCTGCGCTGTAGTATTATCATAAGATGCATTTAGTAACCCTATGTGGGTGACCAGTGATGGCCACATACTGAGACAGGTTAGCAATATATATAAAAGTCTCGCCACCATGCTACAGGACACTCTACAGAGATAAGCATCATACCATTGTGGGTCATTTTTGTAGACTGGGAGAAAAACAACTTTGAAATCTTATGCAAATGACGCACTTGGTGCACTGGGGGCGGGCCTTCAGTTTCCTGTAGCATTGCTCTTGCCACCCAGACCCCTACCATCTTCTGTACAGTGGGGGTTGATCCTCCTGATGCTATAACATCACCCATGCTACATGAGCAGCACGAGCAGTGCTCCACGGGCTGAAGGCCCGCCCCCAGTGCACCTACTGCCTCTTTTTAAGACTTTAGAGCTGTTTTTCTACAGAAGTGATGTACATGACAATGGTGTGTTGTTGTGTTGTTGCTAGGTGCTGTACTGTGCCGGTGGCTGCTTTTGGTTGCACCTTGGTGTTGTAGTGTAGGGGGAGTTATTTGGCACATCCCATGGTATGACCCTGCGTTGGCTGCAGCACGTCCTTTAGGTTATGCTGGATCCAGGTTATGGCAGGTAAAGAAGTCTCCATGCCTTTTAGCTAGTTGAGTTGGTGTGGAGATCCAGCTTTCTGATGTTCCGGTCTAGTCCGTGTCTAGCCTGCTGCTTCACAAAACACAGTAGGCCCGACTGTGAGCACGAATATAAATGCCGGTACCTTGGAGATGCTGCGTTTGATGGGCTGTGACATTTTGTGTCCTTTATTCTATGATGAAGTTCAGTAAAATCTCATTTCTGGTATTTCAGTTGTTGGTTTGTCACGACTACACCGCATGGACATCACAAAGTGCCAAAAATTGGCGCCAAAGTTATTACCTGGTGCAAGCCCATTGTAATATTTAATTTAATGACACGGGCCAAAAAAGTAACAGCCTTACATGGCAGCGTTCTGTCTGCGGCGAGGCACACAAGGTATAGATGACCCGGCATCACTTTTTCCTCAGTACATGTCATCCCTGTTATGGTGAATTTTGGGATCCTGTATCTTCCATTGACATGACATTTGTATCGCACACAGTCACATAAATCCGTCTTACAGTAACACCAAACCCTTGTCTAGGACAAAATTCTCCCAGTCCTCGGATACGGCAAAACCAGAAGAAGACACACTGAGAATTAATTATGGCTTCTGAGATAAAGGTGACATGAGGCGTGGAAGCCGCACGTGTGGGTGGGAGAATTTTGGCAGGATAGTTTATGGGTGGGGGTATTGCGGGGGTGTGGGCAGTGCGGAAATTCAGGTTAATAACATAATACGGTGCAGGAAAGTCCCTGTTTACATAGTAACGATAACATTATATACAATGAGCCACTCCTTGCTGCTATTAGAAAGGTAAGCGAGTCTCAGGAACACACACCACATGGCAAGAACACGCTCTACGGCCGGGTGTCTGTATGCTTTTACTAACTTAGCTGTATTAGGAAGTCTTAGAAGTGGTTTTTCTGACAACACTGCAATGTAAACCTATAAAAGGGTTCAAGCACTCGGGAGGTTTACTGTAAACATGAAAAAACATGAAAAAACTTAACCCTTGTATTGCATAAGCGGATGAGAACAGGGAAGTTTACCAAGTATTTATGACCCTGGCATGCTGTACAGACCGCAGTGTGGCCTATTGTTTGCTTTTCTTGCACATGGACTTCATTGAAAAAAAAAACAAAAAACACACAAATGGTGACGCAATATCCGAGGGCTAGGATTGGCCGATGTGGTCATGTTACATCATTGTGGACAACATTATCGCGTCACATTGTAAATGAATTGGAAAGATGGGTGTATTACAAAATGTTGGCGGACAAGTAGGATCATGTCATATATGACCAATGTAGAGCGTGTGTGGAGCACGTGTGTGCTGCTTTCTCTTTTTAGCTAGCACACACGTGGCTTCTGGCAGAGGTAACACCACTGTCAGCCATATCTGCTCTAGGGGCTCTGCTTTCTCTGCCATCCAGAATATTTATGTCCTCTCTTAGGTCTCTCTCTATGAGAACATGCTCTGTTCCTGCCTCTTAGATTATTTACATTACATTTTGTATCAGTGACCAAAAGTTTATCTCTCGCTTGGGGAGTCTCCAAAATCGAAACACAAGGAACGCTGGGATAGATTGGTCAATGGTGACCTCAATGAGGGAGGAAGCAGCAGATAACTTCTCCAATGTTATGGATCTTCACAGCCAATGATGAACCCACAATCTAGAACATAACTGTGTGATAGGAAAGGTAACATATTCAGAGGCGTCTTACCCTGCCCACCAGAGCCTCACTCTGTACTGACCAATAACTGGTTTGTAGCAAATCGAGTTCGCTACGAATTTTCCAAAAATTTCAGGTTTAGCCAAACCTGAAATCTTTGGGGTTCACCCTTCTTCATGGCTCTGCTGCACCGTCCAGTCTTCTTTCCCAGGATGCCCCTTTCATTGATGCTCCCCATGTGACCGCTGAAGCCCAATGACAGACATCAGGGGAGACCCAAGCCCGCAGATGTCACAGTGGAGACCACCCGATATGAGGACTTGATGCCATGGTGGAGCCTTAGAGAGTTGAGTATGAGTTGCTTTTGATTTTTACTCACCTCCCCCGGGTTCCCACATATTATTTTTCGGGATTCTGAAACTCCAGAGTACAATAAAGCTATTTCCAGAAAAGAAAACTTATGGGTGAACCTCGCAAATATTCACAAAATGAATCTTGCAAAGATTGTCCATCACTATACATTGCTGTCTACAAATGGGCATCTCTGATTTGGCTGATATCCATAGCCATGTTTCAAGGCTCTTTATTATTTCAGACATTGACTGACCGGTTGTTACAGAGTTTCCTTTCTTCTGGAGGAGAGCTGATGTGCACACAACTAAAATAACTCCCCTGTTCTCTATCACTCACCCAGATAGTATTGGCCGCCTCTGAACCTCATTTTCCAATGGGTCTGCATAAGCTTCCACCATCAGGCAGCTTTCACCTCAAGGGTCCCCTGTTCTGAGTACTGAAGTTGACTCATTGTTCTTGTTAGTAATACTTAGAATGTGTAAAGTTGTCACACGGGGAATCGTTTTTGAGAAATTAAAGCAACTGCAGCTAGATGGTGAAATGACAGCCCTCCTTATAGTCCTTACGAACAGATGCAGAATCTATTTCCAGAGCACTTGACCGGCAGGCGACCCAAGCGATTATATGTGGAGCCGTGTAAATGAATTAGATGAACGTCTGGCGGAACTCACAGGCACGGCCATTGGTAGACGTAACGCTGAGCTGCAATGATGCAGACGAGCAACTCAATAGCTCTCTAAGAACCACAAATGATCTATATTTTGGGATGCAGATTACTCGGCCGTGGTTTCAGGGTCATTTTTCTTATTGGCATCTTCACACTACCAAGTAACTGGAAGTAGAAGAATTTGTTCTCAAAACTGGACTGACCTCATATACAGTCATGAGAAAAACAAAGTCCACCCTCTTGTATTCCGTGTCAGGTCATAATTAAAAAACATCTGGTCCAAGCAAGGTCTTAAAATTTGGTAAATCCAACCTCAGATAAAGAGCAACACATGACAGATTCCACAATATCATTATAACAAGGCCAAAATGCAGAAGCGGTGTGTGAAAAGTAAAGTCCACCCTTACTGCAACCAAAGGAACTAAGAAGGTAAGTAGCAGCAAAATACTGTTAATCAAATGACCTAGATTATCTGATCATCATCAAGTGTGACCACCTATATAAAGAAGATTTGGCAGTTTGCTGCTCTGAAGCATGTGTTAACACAATATCAAGGAGGAATGATATCAGCAATGATCTTAGAGAAGCCAATCTTGCTGTGCATTAATCTACAGTGAGAAAACATACTAACAAATAGTCTTCCCAGGAGTGGACATCCCAGCAAATTCACCCCCAAGGTCACACTGTGCAACGCTAAAATTGTAATACCTCAAGGATTACATCTAAGGCTAGGTTCACATCTGTGACCAATGACTGTTCGGGATTCCGTTCCCCATTGAAAAATGCTGAGCAGGACTTTTCTCTCTTGCATTTTTCAGGCGGAAACCAGGTGGACCCCATTAAAGTGTATGGGGTCCATGGTTTTCTCTGGGTAACCACTTTTTAAGCAGATTGTGTTTCCATTTTTCGGGTCCCCAAGCAGCCCCAAAGAACGGAAACCCCAATGCAGGTGTGAACCTAGCCTCAAACTCTAAAGGCCTTAGTAAGCATGTTAAATGTACAATTAGAAAAAGACTGAACAAGTATGGCTGGCGTGGAAGTTTTGCAGCCACAAGAACTGAGCACCTTGCAAGATCCTGTGGCAGAGAGTTATATAGCCTCAGTGCTCTTACAGTAAAGAATCCTGTCTATGACAGTGCTGAAATCTTTTTTCTACTAGGCTCAGACAATGGCACCCTGTACTAAGCCTTCTCCTCGGTGGCACTCCAGCTATGTTCATTCCATGTGTGGTCTGAATAGTGATGTCTATAAAGGCAAAAATATTTCTGATA
The DNA here is from genome assembly GCA_947044405.1 of Leptodactylus fallax. Taxonomy (NCBI): domain Eukaryota; kingdom Metazoa; phylum Chordata; class Amphibia; order Anura; family Leptodactylidae; genus Leptodactylus; species Leptodactylus fallax. The sequence continues at coordinate 270,062 of CAMRHE010000973.1, read as the reverse complement.
GTAAGTACTCTCTAGGCAACAGAACACGAGAAATATAGAGTGTGAAACTGTCAACAGGACGGTGGTCACCAACTCTAGGAGGCCCCACCATGTGGACCATGATAGTTCTCCAGAAGTCTTCCTGTTGGATTTAAGATGTGGTGTTGATGGTGGAATAAGGTGGTGGGACACACCACAGTCCGCAGATACAGCCCACACTATGGCTCATCCAGGTCTATACTCAGTGTATTGTTACTGCTCACACCGCTATATTTATATACATACTGTATGACCAGTCTCTAGAGTCATGGAGGAAATCGCCTCTCGCTGCAAGAAATAATCTCATTACTGACATCTGTGTTGGCTTCATGTCAACGACAACTTTGACTTTTGTTTCCTGAATGTGTTAGCACAAAACTTTTTCTATAGAGAATAATTAACCTAAAGTTTAGATTGGCAGGAAATAATGCAAAATGATATCAGCGAAGAATCCGGCCGTCCTGAAGCTTCATGTAATGTCCGAGCAGTGCAGCTAATGCCAATGTACCAGTTACTCCTGCACAGAGGACTTTTTCCTCCGCTGGTTTCAGTTTTCGTTTTTATAGGGCCAGAAGACGGATTTCCAGTTCTTGGAACGTTGCTGGGGGTCCGGCTCTAAGGCCGCTAGTGCGGGGCCAAGGTCTGTAACCATATAAATCAGAGATGGATTCAGGAGGAGGCCTATTGGGAACGATTTGCTCCTATGCTAAGGGTCTTACTTGTGATGGAAGCCCTTGAGGATGATAATCCCAGAAGAAACTAAAACCACCCATTATTAGTTGTATTGTAGTTTTGCTATCTGGGAATTTCTGTATGAGGGAACTATCTGGTGTGTTTAACCCTTGGCACAGCCAGTTTTTTTTTTCATTCCCACCTTCCAAAAACCATTCATTTTTTAATTTTTCCATTGACATCCAGGCTTCCAATCCTGCAATTTTTTTGGGTTTCTTTTTTACTGTGCTCACTGTGCGGTATAAATGACCTATTATGTAATGTCTCAGGATACCAAAATAACAGTCTGTATTGTGTTTAACCTCCTTAAAAAAAAAACCAAAAAAAAAAACCCCAAAAACATTTGCTTCGTGTTGCTTTATTTTGACAACCAATGGAATTGCACGAGAGCTTTTCTTTGCTAGTGCAAGTCGTAGTTATTAACTGCTCCATGTTTAGGTACATACAACTTTTTGATATTTTCTTTTATTCCATGTTTTTAGGAGACAATATGACCAAAAAACTGCAACTCTGGCATTGAGAATTTGTTTTCTTTATAGTGTTCCCGGTGTAGGATAAAGAGCAGAATATTTTAGTAGTTATTAGGCTGGGTTCCCATCTGCGTTTGGGGATTACGTCCCCCATTCCGCTTGAAAAATGCATTTTTTGGAGGTGGTAACTGGGCGGACCCCATTATAGTCTCTGTCTGCGGATTTCTGCGGGTTAGCACTTTTTAAGCGGATTGGGTTTCCATTTGTCGGGTCCTCAAGCAGACCCGAAGAACAGAAACCCCAACACAGGTGTGAACCTAGCGTCAGAGTTTTTCGGACATGAAGATAATTCAGTTTTAAAAATCTTTTTCTATGGCTTTTGCTCCGCACATTCTGTGCACATATGTTGTACTATTACGTCACTTCCATCATGTGGTTGATTGTATTATTTGGATAGTGAATATCATTTTGCCAGTATATGGTGGTATTAATGTATATGGGCTATATAAGGCAGTATTTTCGTGGCACTGTATAGTTGGGATGAGGCAGACTCAGACAGACAACACATGGCGCTGTGTAAATAGAGATGTGTCGCCAACAGTGTATGAAGCTGTGTGCTGCGGACATGTTTGTAGCAGCCATCTCTCCTTCCCCATGTAGCTTGTATCAGACAGTGTAAGAGGACAATGCAGATGAATGCCGATCGGCTGGTCGCTGCTCTTCAACCCCTGGCTTCGGGCCGTGTGAAGGGACCCTTAGGGTGGTGTTAGACAGAAAGATCTTTTGGAAGAAGCCTTGATCGGTTACAAGTCTGTTTACATGGATTACATTACAGCGATCGGCCCCCAGGCATGTACTTTACGACACAGGGCAATAAACTGCTGGTGAACAATGGCAACCGGTCACCTGATGAATGAGCCAACGCTTGTTCACTATGAGACTGGTTATCGGGAATGAGCGCTTGTACGAATGTTTGTCCACAATACATTCCTGCTAAATTGTTGTGTCCAATAGAGCCTGTAGTCACATTGTATAAGGACACAAGATCTTCATGTGGAAGGAGAAGACGATATCCTGAGGGCGTCCATCAGTCCTTGACAAACCTTATCTAATTTTCATTCTGAAGAGTCTTTATCATTGTGTGTAGCTGACACAATATTACACAAATAACTCTGACCTCAGGCCGCGGATTCCCAAGTCATCCAAAATCTGCTGGTTCTTTTACCTCAATTGGGCACAGACACCATCATTACACCAACATCCTGACTATAGGACAACTCACTATAAATGTTTATCTCACGTTGGAGACCAAAAAAATCTCCACAAAATATTACAAATTATAATTCCCCAAGGTTTCCTTTTCTATCCGGTTTCTTTTATCCAGATTAATGGGCACATTTACAGCTTCTATGGGGTTTGTTATCCAGTTATTTAGGCTCCTTAACTATGTCTAGAAGTGAAGAAGCCTTTGTAGGAGAAGTCCTGGAAGTGATTACATGATATAGCCCTGATCTCATCATCCTCCAGTCTGTCTGGGATGACATGAAGAGACAGACGGATTGGAGCAAGCCGACATCCACATAAGATCTGTGCTTAGTTCTTCATAATACTAAGGTGAGAGTGATACATGATATACTTCCAGTTCTGCACCACATATTTGGTTGTTTTCAGGCGGCCATAATGCATGTTAGACATGGCCTCACCCCTGCACCTGCGGATATACTGAGCTGGCTCTCTGGAGGGCTACGCTGGGTCACTTGGTGGCTCTCGCTTCTCTATCTGCGGCAAAGAAGAAATGTTTCTGCAGCTAAATCTGCAACACATAAACACAATTTTGCATTTTTCTCTGCAGGTTTTATATTGCAGAAAACCTGCAGCGTTTGAGTCCTGTGTGAACACACCCTAAACTGGCCAGATCCTAGGAACATGGAGGTTCTCCATTGAGACCATTCAGTGTCCTATCAGCAATGCTGAATAAAGGAGGAATACAGCGCCCCCCATCACTTCATTTAGGAAAGCTTGTCTACCCCTCACAGAGAAATCTGTCACATAACAAAACCATCACAGGCTGCAGCCAAAGGATAAGAAGATAATAATATTCTAATAATGGAAGCCTCTTGTACTATCCGTCCTCCACACTCCTTCATTCCAGATGAATAACTCCACCTTGGGGACTAGGCAGGAGCAGATTATAATCTCATGCGGCCACTGAGTCAGGCTGACGGGCGTGGGCTTGTATTATATAATGCAGGTATATACAACACATGACAGGGCTGGGACATGAATACTTGAGTGGATTTGCAGAGTTGTGGCTTATTTTGAGCTTCTGAAGCTCCGAGTTCGTCCTTACCATAGCCTGAAGCCATCATTATTGCAAAAATGTAAAGTATCTCATGCTGGGTAATGAAGGTTTTACAGGGATTGACAAGTTTAATGATCCCTAAGTGCAGGCGGACATAGGTCCCCATATAGCTACCTGGGAATGCATTAAAAGCGGTTCTACACCAATAGATCGGTGTGCTCAGGCTGTTGGGGCTCCAAAGATTCTGAAAACCAGGAGTCCTAATGTCTATTCTCAAGCTAAAGGGGCCATGAATGTAACATCGGACTCCATTTAGTTTATGAACAACTCCCCATTCTGCGGACTTATCACATCCTAATTCGCCTCCGTTTTAGTCCTTGGATAGTATTTTTATTGTCTTCCCTATCTTTAGTATTTCCTCAAACATGTCAGAAGAGATAAAGATGTACAAGACCTATCAATGCCCTGAAAACAGAGATCTCACCAAAAGCAGGTCTTCTCCTTGGCCAGGATCCAATGGTGTACCTAACATCAGGATCCCTTAGCCCTGTGGTGGATCTCAGTTCAGGGACTGTCACTTTCTAACATGTCTAAATGTCACACTGGGAGATAACATAAGGTAAGGACCATCAGCCATGTGTGTGTCTCACGCCGGCTCTAGCTCCGGCACACGTCCCTTCTGTCAACATCTCCTTTAAATATTTCTCAACTTTCATCTTGGAGTTGAGTTGACTTTGCACATTCTTCGTTTCTTTGAGTTCACAATCTTCTCGCTAATGTATTTTCACTGGCTTAACTTGACTTATAGCAAATGTGGTTATTTTGGCACGCAACATCTTGACGGAAGAAAATTTACAGTAAGTTTTCTATAGTTCAGGCCTCTGGAAACCATCACTTCTGGCAGAAAGGACATTGTACATTTATCAATGACAACACTAAGCACTGAGAGATATGGAAAGGACTGCAGATACTCCTGATATGTGCTAGAAGTGTGTACTGTGATCTATTGCCTTACGTCTACCTGAACTGCACATCGTCTCAAAGCTGTATATCCACAGTGCACTGTACAGACTCACACCCAGAATACAGAATATACTGTATCTACTATAATTCTGTCCCCTATGTAAGGGAATATAACTGATAGAATAGTGCCTTGTATGGACAGGAATATAACTATAATAATACTGCCCTCTATGTACAGGAATATAACTAATAGAATAATGCCCTGTGTGTACAGAAATATAAGTACTATAATACTGCTCCTATGTACAAGAATATAACTACTATAATACTGCTCCTATGTACAAGAATATAACTACTGTACTATAATACTGCTCCTATGTACAAGAATATATCTACTATAATACAGCTCCTATGTACAAGAATATAACTACTATAATACTGCTCCTATGTACAAGAATATAACTACTATAATACTACTCCTATGTACAAGAATATAACTACTATAATACTGCTCCTATATACAAGAATATAACTACTATAATACTGCTCCTATGTACAAGAATATAACTACTATAATACTGCTCCTATGTACAAGAATATAACTACTATAATACTGCTCCTATATACAAGAATATAACTACTATAATACTGCTCCTATGTACAAGAATATAACTACTATAATACTGCTCCTATGTACTAGAATATAACTACTATAATACTGCCCCTATGTACAAGAATATAACTACTATAATACTGCTCCTATGTACAAGAATATAACTACTATAATACTGCTCCTATATACAAGAATATAACTACTATAATACTGCCCCTATGTACAAGAATATAACTACTATAATACTGCCCCTATGTACAAGAATATAACTACTATAATACTGCTCCTATGTACAAGAATATAACTACTATAATACTGCTCCTATGTACAACAATATAACTACTATAATACTGTTCCTATGAACAAGAATATAACTACTATAATACTACTCCTATGTACAAGAATATAACTACTATAATACTGCTCCTATATACAAGAATATAACTACTATAATACTGCTTCTATGTACAAGAATATAACTACTATAATACTGCCCCTATGTACAAGAATATAACTACTATAATACTACTCCTATGTACAAGAATATATCTACTATAATACTGCTCCTATGTACAAGAATATAACTACTATAATACTGCCTCCTATGTACAAGAATATAACTACTATAATACTGCTCTATGTACAAGAATATAACTACTATAATACTGCCCCTATGTACAAGAATATAACTACTATAATACTGCTCCTATGTACAAGAATATAACTACTATAATACTGTCCCTATGTACAAGAATATAACTACTATAATACTGCCTCCTATGTACAAGAATATAACTACTATAATACTGCTCTATGTACAAGAATATAACTACTATAATACTACCTCCTATGTACAAGAATATAACTACTATAATACTACTCCTATGTACAAGAATATAACTACTATAATACTGCCTCCTATGTACAAGAATATAACTACTATAATACTACTCCTATGTACAAGAATATAACTACTATAATACTACTCCTATGTACAAGAATATAACTACTATAATACTGCTCCTATGTACAAGAATATAACTACTATAATACTGTTCCTATGTACAAGAATATAACTACTATAATACTGCTCCTATGTACAAGAATATAACTACTATAATACTGCCCCCTATGTACAAGAATATAACTACTATAATACTGCTCCTATGTACAAGAATATAACTACTATAATACTGCTCCTATGTACAAGAATATAACTACTATAATACTGCCCCCTATGTACAAGAATATAACTACTATAATACTGCTCCTATGTACAAGAATATAACTACTATACTACTGCTCCTATGTACAAGAATATAACTACTATAATACTGTTCCTATGTACAAGAATATAACTACTATAATACTACCTCCTATGTACAAGAATATAACTACTATAATACTGCCCCCTATGTACAAGAATATAACTACTATAATACTGCTCCTATGTACAAGAATATAACTACTATAATACTGCTCCTATGTACAAGAATATAACTACTATAATACTGCCCCCTATGTACAAGAATATAACTACTATAATACTGCTCCTATGTACAAGAATATAACTACTATAATACTGCTCCTATGTACAAGAATATAACTACTATAATACTGCTCCTATGTACAAGAATATAACTACTATAATACTGCTCCTATGTACAAGAATATAACTACTATAATACTGTTCCTATGTACAAGAATATAACTACTATAATACTGCTCCTATGTACAAGAATATAACTACTATAATACTTCCCCCTATGTACAAGAATATAACTACTATAATACTGCTCCTATGTACAAGAATATAACTACTATAATACTGCTCCTATGTACAAGAATATAACTACTATAATACTGCTCCTATGTACAAGAATATAACTACTATAATACTGCTCCTATGTACAAGAATATAACTACTATAATACTGCTCCTATGTACAAGAATATAACTACTATAATACTGCTCCTATGTACAAGAATATAACTACTATAATACTGCTGCTATGTACAAGAATATAACTACTATAATACTGCTCCTATGTACAAGAATATAACTACTATAATACTACCTCCTATGTACAAGAATATAACTACTATAATACTACCTCCTATGTACAAGAATATAACTACTATAATACTGCTCCTATGTACAAGAATATAACTACTATAATACTGCTCCTATGTACAAGAATATAACTACTATAATACTGCTCCTATGTACAAGAATATAACTACTATAATACTACTCCTATGTACAAGAATATAACTACTATAATACTGCTCCTATGTACAAGAATATAACTACTATAATACTACCTCCTATGTACAAGAATATAACTACTATAATACTGCTCCTATGTACAAGAATATAACTACTATAATACTGCTCCTATGTACAAGAATATAACTACTATAATACTGCTCCTATGTACAAGAATATAACTACTATAATACTGCCCCCTATGTACAAGAATATAACTACTATAATACTGCTCCTATGTACAAGAATATAACTACTATAATACTGCTCCTATGTACAAGAATATAACTACTATAATACTACCTCCTATGTACAAGAATATAACTACTATAATACTACCTTCTATGTACAAGAATATAACTACTATAATACTGCTCCTATGTACAAGAATATAACTACTATAATACTGCCCCCTATGTACAAGAATATAACTACTATAATACTGCTCCTATGTACAAGAATATAACTACTATAATACTGCTCCTATGTACAAGAATATAACTACTATAATACTGTTCCTATGTACAAGAATATAACTACTATAATACTGCTCCTATGTACAAGAATATAACTACTATAATACTGCCCCCTATGTACAAGAATATAACTACTATAATACTGCTCCTATGTACAAGAATATAACTACTATAATACTGCTCCTATGTACAAGAATATAACTACTATAATACTGCTCCTATGTACAAGAATATAACTACTATAATACTGCTCCTATGTACAAGAATATAACTACTATAATACTGCTCCTATGTACAAGAATATAACTACTATAATACTGCTGCTATGTACAAGAATATAACTACTATAATACTGCTCCTATATACAAGAATATAACTACTATAATACTGCTTCTATGTACAAGAATATAACTACTATAATACTGCCCCTATGTACAAGAATATAACTACTATAATACTACTCCTATGTACAAGAATATAACTACTATAATACTACTCCTATGTACAAGAATATAACTACTATAATACTGCTCCTATGTACAAGAATATAACTACTATAATACTGCTCCTATGTACAAGAATATAACTACTATAATACTACCTCCTATGTACAAGAATATAACTACTATACTACTGCTCCTATGTACAAGAATATAACTACTATAATACTACTCCTATGTACAAGAATATAACTACTATAATACTACCTCCTATGTACAAGAATATAACTACTATAATACTGCTCCTATGTACAAGAATATAACTACTATAATACTGTCCCTATGTACAAGAATATAACTACTATAATACTGCCTCCTATGTACAAGAATATAACTACTATAATACTGCTCTATGTACAAGAATATAACTACTATAATACTACCTCCTATGTACAAGAATATAACTACTATAATACTACTCCTATGTACAAGAATATAACTACTATAATACTGCCTCCTATGTACAAGAATATAACTACTATAATACTACTCCTATGTACAAGAATATAACTACTATAATACTGCTCCTATGTACAAGAATATAACTACTATAATACTGTTCCTATGTACAAGAATATAACTACTATAATACTGCTCCTATGTACAAGAATATAACTACTATAATACTGCCCCCTATGTACAAGAATATAACTACTATAATACTGCTCCTATGTACAAGAATATAACTACTATAATACTGCTCCTATGTACAAGAATATAACTACTATAATACTGCCCCCTATGTACAAGAATATAACTACTATAATACTGCTCCTATGTACAAGAATATAACTACTATACTACTGCTCCTATGTACAAGAATATAACTACTATAATACTGTTCCTATGTACAAGAATATAACTACTATAATACTACCTCCTATGTACAAGAATATAACTACTATAATACTGCCCCCTATGTACAAGAATATAACTACTATAATACTGCTCCTATGTACAAGAATATAACTACTATAATACTGCTCCAATGTACAAGAATATAACTACTATAATACTGCCCCCTATGTACAAGAATATAACTACTATAATACTGCTCCTATGTACAAGAATATAACTACTATAATACTGCTCCTATGTACAAGAATATAACTACTATAATACTGCTCCTATGTACAAGAATATAACTACTATAATACTGTTCCTATGTACAAGAATATAACTACTATAATACTGCTCCTATGTACAAGAATATAACTACTATAATACTGCCCCCTATGTACAAGAATATAACTACTATAATACTGCTCCTATGTACAAGAATATAACTACTATAATACTGCTCCAATGTACAAGAATATAACTACTATAATACTGCCCCCTATGTACAAGAATATAACTACTATAATACTGCTCCTATGTACAAGAATATAACTACTATAATACTGCTCCTATGTACAAGAATATAACTACTATAATACTGCTCCTATGTACAAGAATATAACTACTATAATACTGTTCCTATGTACAAGAATATAACTACTATAATACTGCTCCTATGTACAAGAATATAACTACTATAATACTGCCCCCTATGTACAAGAATATAACTACTATAATACTGCTCCTATGTACAAGAATATAACTACTATAATACTGCTCCTATGTACAAGAATATAACTACTATAATACTGCTCCTATGTACAAGAATATAACTACTATAATACTGCTCCTATGTACAAGAATATAACTACTATAATACTGCTGCTATGTACAAGAATATAACTACTATAATACTGCTCCTATGTACAAGAATATAACTACTATAATACTACCTCCTATGTACAAGAATATAACTACTATAATACTACCTCCTATGTACAAGAATATAACTACTATAATACTGCTCCTATGTACAAGAATATAACTACTATAATACTGCTCCTATGTACAAGAATATAACTACTATAATACTGCTCCTATGTACAAGAATATAACTACTATAATACTACTCCTATGTACAAGAATATAACTACTATAATACTGCTCCTATGTACAAGAATATAACTACTATAATACTACCTCCTATGTACAAGAATATAACTACTATAATACTGCTCCTATGTACAAGAATATAACTACTATAATACTGCTCCTATGTACAAGAATATAACTACTATAATACTGCTCCTATGTACAAGAATATAACTACTATAATACTGCCCCCTATGTACAAGAATATAACTACTATAATACTGCTCCTATGTACAAGAATATAACTACTATAATACTGCTCCTATGTACAAGAATATAACTACTATAATACTACCTCCTATGTACAAGAATATAACTACTATAATACTACCTTCTATGTACAAGAATATAACTACTATAATACTGCTCCTATGTACAAGAATATAACTACTATAATACTGCCCCCTATGTACAAGAATATAACTACTATAATACTGCTCCTATGTACAAGAATATAACTACTATAATACTGCTCCTATGTACAAGAATATAACTACTATAATACTGCTCCTATGTACAAGAATATAACTACTATAATACTACTCCTATGTACAAGAATATAACTACTATAATACTACCTCCTATGTACTAGAATATAACTACTATAATACTGCTCCTATGTACAAGAATATAACTACTATAATACTACCTCCTATGTACAAGAATATAACTACTATAATACTACCTTCTATGTACAAGAATATAACTACTATAATACTGTCCCTTATGTACAAGAAAACATGACTATATCCATTACTGACTTGTCCTGTATTACACTTGCCATGTTGATCTTGCGCTCACTTCTCATTATCATGTCCGCCAGCTATGGATTTCACATCCTGATTGTGGTTTTGGAGGATGTGTAAGAGTCCGTGGGATCTTCAACTAGAGTCAAAAAACAAAACTGGAGGTTGCTCTGACAGAATACAGACTGCAGTCAGTCAAAGTTGCCACCAATCTGCCACTGGCTGTTTTGTACTTTTTATACAGCCTTTGAATGGTTAATCCCTCACATTAGGCAGTCTGTGTCCCAGAAGCTTACAATCTAATCACACCGTGTTTCATTGGCAAGTTACCAAAGGAGCAGTAGAGGATTACAGGATCATGGCTGCTCTCTTCCAAAATGAGTGCCGCACCTATCTGCAGATTGTATGTGGTAGTAAAGTTCATTGCCATTTGCCCTCAGGGCGCTGATCTGCCATACCAGACACAGCCATGGATAGACCGGCTGCGGCTTTACTAAGAAGACAGACAAATTTATAATCCTGAACAACTACTTTAAGGATAAGGCCTCACGTAGCGAGTCGCAACCAAAAAGCACTGCTTAAAAAAACGTTGGCGTTTTTGAAATTGCAGCTGCGGATTATTTTCTGCAATGTGTGAATGAGATTAGCCAGAATCTCTTCCACTTTGCAGTTAATGTAAAACGCAGCAGTTTTTGCCGCGTCATTTACGCTACGTGGAACCTCAGCCTAAGGCGGAAGCCTCATGTTCTGAAAAACGTCACATTTTGCGATACATTTACACAATGTGGGGTCTTAGCCTAAAAGGGGTTATCCGAGACCCAAAATGAATGATCCATCCTTAGGATAGGTTATTAGTTTGAGACTAGTGATGATAGTGGGGTCCCGGGTGTCGCACCACCGGTTAATGACCGATCCGAAAGATGGATCATTAATTTTGGGTCTCCGATAACCCCTTTAAGGGGTTCAAGAAACAACATTGCTGAACACCAAGCCGGTACTATATTATTATTACTATATAGTGACAACGTCACCGGTATTAAATGTGCATTGTGAGATCTACTGGAAGACAAGATGCTCCATCTATAGAGAGAAGAAAGTAGATGAAACAGCGCCCCCCGCCCCTCCAGTAAGACAAATTGTTCATAGTCAATCTAGTAAAGCGTTGCAGGGACATCTCTCTACGTCACCACCTGGTGGTAGAAATGTAATGAGGAATTCGGGTGCTGCCCCCATGGTCCGTGCCCCCTCTGTAGGGGTATCTGTGTGCACTTTATAACATCCGATAAGATGTAGAGCTGTATCAGCCGCAGATATTTTGTCTGTACAACACACAGAAAATGTCCCAAAAATGTCTCATTATTTTTTTTGGCGATATTTATTTATACTAATGACAAAAAAAAAATTATAGAAATATCAGATTTCTGCAAAACTCAGCATACAGTTATGTTTCAGACTGGGTTTAGCCCAGCGCTTCCCCCGCTGCCGTATAAACATGCTCTCAGAGGCTACTTTTGGGTAGTGTACTTCTTAGTGAGCGATTCTTGACTGTTAAACTTAGTAACTCAGACATGTTCCTAAATCAACAGACTTTGAGGGAGGCCTCATCGTTGGATTGGGACCAGTATACCGCCATACCCATCTATATATCATCTTGTATGCAGGCTAGAGGTGCCCACCTGGGTCCTAGAGCCTTCGCTCCATTGTAAAGTCTCCCAATAACCTTCTCCTTTGTCTCTAATGTTGTCATCGCTTACATCATCACTACAGTCACACTGACAAGGCTCCATTAAAGTACATCATCTCCTTCTTGGCACATTAGTCAATGAGTGTCCTTCATCAATATTGTTGAGAAAGAGAAATGAGTGAATTTATTTATTTTCCGCAAGGGAAGTCAATCAGAAGAAAGAATCCAAGGAAGCAGCAGCGGGGGGCTGAGGTAAAGGGGGAAGGGCAGCACAAATATAGGGGGATGAAGAGGAGGGGTTGGGGGACATTCAAATTCTGTTTCCCACTTTTTATTGCTGTTTGTCCTGCAATTTTCTTTGCAAAAACAAGAAAAAATTATTTCACTCTCATTTATATGCAGTAAGATAAAAAAAATATTTATATGAATTTTCAATGTGTGGTGAGGACCCGGAGCTGACTACAAGCCGTCCTTCCTGCAGTCTCACTGCTGCCCCAGCCCCCGACTGCACTGAGGTTATGCAACATTTTACTATTTCTCATGCCTGAGTACAGACAGGATATTCAGTAGTGTCCTCCTGATAACCAGCCATGATGTCCTTATTGTGGTCGGGTTATCTTCTCATACATGTAGTGTCCCTCCTGATAACCAGCCATGATGTCCTTATTGTGGTCGGGTTATCTTCTCATACATGTAGTGTCCTCCTGATAACCAGCCATGATGTCCTTATTGTGGTCGGGTTATCTTCTCATACATGTAGTGTCCCCTCCTGATAACCAGCCATGATGTCCTTATTGTGGTGGGGTTATCTTCTCATACATGTAGTGTCCTCCTGATAACCAGCCATGATGTCCTTATTGTGGTCGGGTTATCTTCTCATACATGTAGTGTCCTCCTGATAACCAGCCATGATGTCATTATTGTGGTCAGGTTATCTTCTCATACATGTAGTGTCCCCTCCTGATAACGTGCCATGATGTCCTTATTGTGGTCGGGTTATCTTCTCATACATGTAGTGTCCTCCTGATAACCAGCCATGATGTCCTTATTGTGGTCGGGTTATTTTCTCATACATGTAGTGTCCCCTCCTGATAACGTGCCATGATGTCCTTATTGTGGTCGGGTTATCTTCTCATACATGTAGTGTCCTCCTGATAACCAGCCATGATGTCCTTATTGTGGTCGGGTTATTTTCTCATACATGTAGTGTCCCTCCTGATAACGTGCCATGATGTCCTTATTGTGGTCAGGTTATCTTCTCATACATGTAGTGTCCTCCTGATAACCAGCCATGATGTCCTTATTGTGGTGGGGTTATCTTCTCATATATGTAGTGTCCTCCTGATAACCAGCCATGATGTCCTTATTGTGGTCGGGTTATCTTCTCATACATGTAGTGTCCTCCTGATAACCAGCCATGATGTCCTTATTGTGGTCGGGTTATTTTCTCATACATGTAGTGTCCCCTCCTGATAACCAGCCATGATGTCCTTATTGTGGTTGGGTTATCTTCTCATACATGTAGTGTCCCTCCTGATAACCAGCCATGATGTCCTTATTGTGGTCAGGTTATCTTCTCATACATGTAGTGTCCCTCCTGATAACCAGCCATGATGTCCTTATTGTGGTCGGGTTATCTTTTCATACATGTAGTGTCCCTCCTGATAACCAGCCATGATGTCCTTATTGTGGTCAGGTAATCTTCTCATACATGTAGTGTCCTCCTGATAACCAGCCATGATGTCCTTATTGTGGTCGGGTTATCTTCTCATACATGTAGTGTCCTCCTGATAACCAGCCATGATGTCCTTATTGTGGTCGGGTTATCTTCTCATACATGTAGTGTCCTCCTGATAACCAGCCATGATGTCCTTATTGTGGTCGGGTTATTTTCTCATACATGTAGTGTCCTCCTGATAACCAGCCATGATGTCCTTATTGTGGTCAGGTTATCTTCTCATACATGTAGTGTCCCCCTTGATAACCAGCCATGATGTCCTTATTGTGGTCAGGTTATCTTCTCATACATGTAGTGTCCCCCTTGATAACCAGCCATGATGTCCTTATTGTGGTCGGGTTATCTTCTCATACATGTAGTGTCCCCCTTGATAACCAGCCATGATGTCCTTATTGTGGTCGGGTTATTTTCTCATACATGTAGTGTCCCCTCCTGATAACCAGCCATGATGTCCTTATTGTGGTTGGGTTATCTTCTCATACATGTAGTGTCCCTCCTGATAACCAGCCATGATGTCCTTATTGTGGTCAGGTTATCTTCTCATACATGTAGTGTCCCTCCTGATAACCAGCCATGATGTCCTTATTGTGGTCGGGTTATCTTTTCATACATGTAGTGTCCCTCCTGATAACCAGCCATGATGTCCTTATTGTGGTCAGGTAATCTTCTCATACATGTAGTGTCCTCCTGATAACCAGCCATGATGTCCTTATTGTGGTCGGGTTATCTTCTCATACATGTAGTGTCCTCCTGATAACCAGCCATGATGTCCTTATTGTGGTCAGGTTATCTTCTCATACATGTAGTGTCCTCCTGATAACCAGCCATGATGTCCTTATTGTGGTCGGGTTATTTTCTCATACATGTAGTGTCCTCCTGATAACCAGCCATGATGTCCTTATTGTGGTCGGGTTATTTTCTCATACATGTAGTGTCCTCCTGATAACCAGCCATGATGTCCTTATTGTGGTCAGGTTATCTTCTCATACATGTAGTGTCCCCCTTGATAACCAGCCATGATGTCCTTATTGTGGTCGGGTTATCTTCTCATACATGTAGTGTCCCCCTTGATAACCAGCCATGATGTCCTTATTGTGGTCGGGTTATCTTCTCATACATGTAGTGTCCCCCTTGATAACCAGCCATGATGTCCTTATTGTGGTCGGGTTATCTTCTCATACATGTAGTGTCCTCCTGATAACCAGCCATGATGTCCTTATTGTGGTCAGGTTATCTTCTCATACATGTAGTGTCCTCCTGATAACCAGCCATGATGTCCTTATTGTGGTCAGGTTATCTTCTCATACATGTAGTGTCCCCTCCTGATAACCAGCCATGATGTCGTTATTGTGGTCAGGTTATCTTCTCATACATGTAGTGTCCTCCTGATAACCAGCCATGATGTCCTTATTGTGGTCGGGTTATCTTCTCATACATGTAGAGTTCCTCCTGATAACCAGCCATGATGTCCTTATTGTGGTCGGGTTATCTTCTCATACATGTAGTGTCCCCTCCTGATAACCAGCCATGATGTCCTTATTGTGGTCAGGTTATCTTCTCATACATGTAGTGTCCTCCTGATAACCAGCCATGATGTCCTTATTGTGGTCGGGTTATCTTCTCATACATGTAGAGTTCCTCCTGATAACCAGCCATGATGTCCTTATTGTGGTCGGGTTATCTTCTCATACATGTAGTGTCCTCCTGATAACCAGCCATGATGTCCTTATTGTGGTCGGGTTATCTTCTCGTACATGTAGTGTCCCCCTTGATAACCAGCCATGATGTCCTTATTGTGGTCAGGTTATCTTCTCATACATGTAGTGTCCCCTCCTGATAACCAGCCATGATTTCCTTATTGTGGTCAGGTTATCTTCTCATACATGTAGTGTCCTCCTGATAACCAGCCATGATGTCCTTATTGTGGTCAGGTTATCTTCTCATACATGTAGTGTCCTCCTGATAACCAGCCATGATGTCCTTATTGTGGTCAGGTTATCTTCTCATACATGTAGTGTCCTCCTGATAACCAGCCATGATGTCCTTATTGTGGTCGGGTTATCTTCTCATACATGTAGTGTCCCCTCCTGATAACCAGCCATGATGTCCTTATTGTGGTCAGGTTATCTTCTCATACATGTAGTGTCCCCTCCTGATAACCAGCCATGATGTCCTTATTGTGGTCAGGTTATCTTCTCATACATGTAGTGTCCTCCTGATAACCAGCCATGATGTCCTTATTGTGGTCAGGTTATCTTCTCATACATGTAGTGTCCTCCTGATAACCAGCCATGATGTCCTTATTGTGGTCGGGTTATCTTCTCATACATGTAGTGTCCTCCTGATAACCAGCCATGATGTCCTTATTGTGGTCAGGTTATCTTCTCATACATGTAGTGTCCTCCTGATAACCAGCCATGATGTCCTTATTGTGGTCAGGTTATCTTCTCATACATGTAGTGTCCTCCTGATAACCAGCCATGATGTCCTTATTGTGGTCGGGTTATCTTCTCATACATGTAGTGTCCTCCTGATAACCAGCCATGATGTCCTTATTGTGGTCAGGTTATCTTCTCATACATGTAGTGTCCTCCTAATAACCAGCCATGATGTCCTTATTGTGGTACTGAGATGTTTAGAGAAAATCTATAAAACTTTTTAATTACTTATATTTGCTAAACTGTTTAACTCTTAGTTGTCTAAGAGTTGTCTTGATTTTACTCGGACCAGTTTGGACATTTCACTCTTCTAGTATATCTTAAGCTTTAGGCTTCTTGTGTTTCCAGCCGCCTCGCTCTGCCCTTTTATCTATTCTCTCTGTTGCCTTATATCTAATATTTAAGGCGACTCTACCGGCACCAAGATCGCTTGTAAACCACGTATACGTTGCTCGGGCGGTGAGTACCATAATAAACGTACCCTTTATGTGTGAAAGTACAATCTTACTTTTCATCCTTATGTAAATGAGTTGTTTGGTGCACCCGGGGCCTGGTAATATCTTCTGTAGCGCATATTATCGCTGCCGCCACATCGACACCGATCCCACACTGGGTTGTTTCCAAAGGCGAATACAAGTGCTCTGGCAGAGGCGGCCACGCCCCAAGTGCACCAAACATCATTTCCATATGGGTTAAAGGTTGATTTTCTCAGCAATACTGCACTTTTCATGTTCACTAGGCCACTAGTCACCCTGCAGGTAAGTGGTTTACTATTTTGGTGGTGTTAAGACTACATTAATGTCAGGTATATGAATGAGCCCCACAGTGTGAAGGATCTGTCCTCAGCCGTATCCGGTCATTTTGCTGCAATATACACTTACTTTACTACCTGTGCTGGCACTTGTGAGGTAACGTGGGATGTGATTGGTCAGAGACTTGGCGGGATGTGAAGGGGGTGGGGCTTGAAATAACATAAGTAAGAAGCTGCGCCTCACATGAGGTAGGGGTCATGTATTACCAGCGGCAGCGGCGACGACCATTTTGTGGCCGCCATCAGTGTAGAGAAACTCACCATGGTTACTGACTGGTATAAAGAGCTGAAATCCTCATTGTGAGAAGTTTTTCCTGAGTGTTTATTAGAGTAGAGCGCCATCTAGTGTGTGAAGTGCATAGAGCACTATTTTCAGTGTGCTCCAACAGCGACTCTATCACAAATAGCTGACAGTCAGCGTCAGTCAGAAGCAGTAAAGACCCTGTCATTTATTAACCCCTTCCCCGCGGGTGACATTTTTTGATTTTTGACTCTCCGCCTTCCAAACCCCATAACTTTTTTATTTTTCCGTTCTCAGAGCCATACGAGGGCTTAATGTTTGCGGGACAAATTGTTCTTCATGAAGGTACCATTTATTATTCTGTACAATGTACTGGGAAGCTGGAAAAATATTCAGAATGGGGTGGAATTGGTGAAAAACTGCATTTGTGCAACTTTCTTACTGGATTCATTTTTACGGCTTTAGCTCTGCAGCCAAAATGACCCGTCATCTGTATTCTATGTTTCCAAGGAAAATTTTATTTTTCTTAAAGTCGCCATATTATGACACCAATAACTTTATATTTCCAAGTACGGGGTGTCTTTTTTTGCGGGGCCGGGTGTACTTTTTAGTTACACCATTTTGGGGAATGTCTATGTCACTTTTTATTCAAATTTTTATCAGAGGCGAAACAGAGAAAAACGGCAGTTCGGCACTTTTGATTTTTTTCCCCCTTTCACCGTACAGGAAAAATATTATTATAAGTTTGTATAATGGAGGTTTTTGGACACAGAGATACCTAATGTGTGTGTGTTTCAAAGTAATTTTCTACTTTTGGCTAGGGCCCCATCCACACATCGCAGAAAAATACGCGCAGCGGAAATGCTGTGATTTCCAAAACCATTGCGGCTTTGGAGATCACAGCATGTCAATTATACCTATGGAAACCTTGGCGGTTTCCCTATAGCTATAATGGAAGCAGAAAGTCCGCACCGGAAACCTCTGCGGACTTTCTGTGAAAAGCTTTGCGGGAAAAACCGTGATGCGTTTAAACCGAGGTTATTCACGCAGCGTTTTTTCGCTATGGCTCGCTGTGTGTTCTAGGGAAAGGGGGGTGATTTGAATTTTAAATTCTTTTTATATTTTTTTTTAAAGTTTTTTTTCTTTCATGCTGTAATTATTAGACCCCCACTAGGTGTTTTGCACCTCAGGGGGTCTAATCAATAATGCAATGCAAATGAATGGCGGACAAGCCCGGGAGCCTTCTATAGGCTGTCCTGGCTGTCATGGCAACGGATTGCCTGCCCCGGATCTTGTTCTCGGCGCCTGCAATCCTACACAAAATGGAGCTGGGGGCCTTAATACCTGTGATCAGTAAAAGCATTGATCGCAGGCATTAGCGCTGGGTCTCTGCTGTATAATACTCAGCTCCTGAGCGGCCGCCATATTTAAATAGCCATAATAATAACCGCAGCCCTGGTTATAGGAACAGAAAATGGAAAATCTCGACATGGATAGATAGAACAGAAAAAATGCTCTAATGGACCCCATTTATAATCTATCAGGTGTTGGTTATGTTGTCTATCATTTTACCAGAAAAAATAAATTGTTGTATGCAGGACATTTTTGTCCGCTATTATGATGACAGTGATGACATCATCTTCTCGATTCGGTGGTATTGTCCCTGTATACACCACAATACGATGAAGCCAGTAATTGCCCTCAGTGTTGTATGACTTGTGATCGCAAAATGTCTGCGGTGGGAAGGGGTCAAAGAGCATGCGGCGCTCACGACCTCTTTTCTGTACTGATGACATCACATTCATCGGTCACATGGTACAGCAGCATCTCAGTCCATTCCAGTAAATTGGGCCCTCCACTTTGCAGGGCCTGTAAAACACTGTGTTTTTTGCGTGGGGCCCCAACCTAAATCTGAGTGCTTGCTATAATGGCCCAGTCTCTGATGTTTTACACATATGGAGACCCAGCAGTAATACCCTAGATCAGAGCCATCTCTGATCCTAGACATTAACCCTTTATTTGTGACCTCGATCACCTGATCCCAGCCTCCGTTTGCTTTTTGGCACTGATACAGCTTGATAGTAATATAACTGCCTGTCTGTGTTTGGCTTCAATAGTTATAGAGGGCTAGTAAAAGGGCTGCAATGACTAAAAAAAAATAAAATGTTTTTTAAAAATATGTTAAAAAAAATATAAAAATTCAAATCAACTTCCTGTCCCTAAAATATTTAACAAAAGTAAACCTGTGTCCAAAACTGGCTGAAATATAAAAATATAAACATAAAATATATTCCCCCTATAGAGTAGCAGCAAAAAAAAAAAAAAAATCAAAACATTCCCCAACATTAAAACTACACCTTGTGTTGCAAAAAAAAAAAAAAAATAGCTCTGTACATGGAAACATAAAAAAGTTACAGGTGTCAGAATATGGCGAAATAATTTTTTGCACTTTTTGATTTTTGTAAATATACTAAAACATAAGATAAACTTTATAAGTCTGTTTTTGCTGTGATCCTATGTACAGTGAACGCCGCTAAAGCGAATCACGAAAATTCCACCTCATGCTGAATTTTTTTCCCAGCTTTGTACAGAATATTAAATTATTAAAAAATAAGCCCTCATATGGCTCTGTGAGCAGAAAAAAAGAGAAAAATAAGAAAAATGTCTGCGGGGGAAGGGGTTAATTCGTCAAAGTTTTCTTATACCTGCTTTTTGGCTAAATTCTGATTTATAGGTTACAATTTTTTGCACTTCATACCGTAATTTTATTTTATATCACTTTTTGCTGTTTTATTTTATTTTCCTGTTGCATAATGTATATTGTTACGTAGGCACAAAATTCTAATAAAAACTATAAAAAAAAGCCAATATATTGTAAACTAAAATAAAAAATCTAGGAAATTATATAAAAATGAAATAAAAAAATTCAAAAAAAAGGAAAAAAGCAAAGATAGAAATATAGTAAAAAAAATGATACAATTATAATAAAAAATATAAAAATAAAAAAAGGACATAAATAAATGCAGAAAAAATATCCTGTAGTTAATAAATACACTAACATGTCCCTCATCCTATTCTATTATACAAGACAAAGGGACAGATACGTTGTATCTTGATATCCCCTTAATTTATAAAAAAGGCGCATGCGTTGGCGTTGGAAACAGCGGTTTTGATAAATCTGCCCTGCAAACCCAAGGTGACAATAAATCTCCCCCAAAATCTCCAACCCTGGTAAAAAAAAAAAAAACGTCCTCAAAAATGACATTAAAATTCATCAACCAATCATGCTAAATTCTTTTAGATATAATTATTTATTTTATTTTTATTTTGTGATTGTGAGATTATTTTTTATATACTTTTTGCAATAGCTGTTCATATTACACAGTTGAATTTTTTTTTTCAAGCTCACTCAATATTTTAAAAAAGCTGAATATGGCATTGTCTCATTCACACAATATTGCCTTTTTTTGATTTTAAAAATTTTACCACTTATTGGAAAAAAAAAATAAAGTGAGACACAGTAATGTGATATGGAACGACCGCTATGTAAAAGAAATAAAATAGATGTAATATGTAGAAATATACACCAGCACTAAGATGATATGACCGCTACCACCACAATACACATATATAACAGTAAGTTTCTTGGCTCATGGCTGTGATGGGATACCTGTAATGTTGTGCAATGTTGGCATTCACAGACAGAGCATTTCATTTTGGACTTATGACATAAAACGTTAATTTTACCGTCATCAGAAATTTTTTTAAAAATTGTAAAAAATAAAGTATATCATACAGTGTGTCTAGTTTTCTTGCAGTTCCCCTGCTGGTCTCCGTTCACATTGATGATGCCAGTATGTACGGTAGGTGACTATTGTGATCAGGGATCGATGGGGGATGCAGGAGATGTAGCCGCAGGATTTGTGGGGGGTATAAAAATATAATATGGATGCATTTATTATCTACCTGAATTTTTTGAAAAGCTATAAATGATATTAATTACAATAAAATAATGTAATAAAAGTGAATTTCCTGATTATTGACGTTTTTGATAATAATTTATAATAAATCATTAGAATAAATACAGATCACTTTTAATTCTGCGAACCCGTAATTTGTAGGAAGGAATGTGATGGGTTAGTAATAGACATCGCCATCGATAGGGACAGGCCTAGACACCACCAACAGGTGGCCAATCTGGTTTCCCGCATGTGATGACATCCAGTATTTTTGACCATTCACTTCCACAGCTGGACGGCCTATTATATTTGACACTATGAGACCAATTTATGCATGGATGATGAGCCCGATGACATCTGCTAGATCATGCCAGTAGTCCAAAAGAAGATTGCTCTGTCTGTATATAGTACACAATGAAGAACAACATTTCATACACAAATCTCAATTGGCGCCGACACTAAGATGGTATTTGCGTTGCTCTCTTTTGGCACGTCCTCGTAGCTGCTGCATGAGGAAAAGGATAAACTGGGGCTGGTGTCGCTTTTATTGCTATCTAGAGTGTTGCCGTTGAGATAAGGAAGACCTTGCGGTTTAATGTGTACGAAGACGTCGTTGTTGGTTTTTGCCTCAGAAGGATGCGATTCTTCCTTAGTAACCAGCCAAGTCTTGCCAAAATACCAGAGGATTTCCTTAATGCAGCATCTTTTCTCGGGCTCGATCGAAAGCAATTTGCTAAACATTTTAAGGGCATGAGAGGTGAATCTTCGCCACTGCGATGGCACGTTGGCATTCTTGTATTTTTGCCACTGATAAAATTCATAGTAAAAAGAGTCTGAATGTAACGCTTTTTCCCAAGGAAAATTCCCAGTCATCATGCAAAACAGAAGGACCCCAAACGCCCAGACATCGATACTATATTCCACCAAAAATCCACTGTGCTTTGAAGTTTCACAAAGTTCTGGAGCGGTGTAAGGGATAGTTCCACTCACACGTTTTTCCGTGGTCCCGGCAATCCTGGTCATGCCAAAATCTGAGAGTTTGATTTTCCGGCATTCTTTGTCAAAAATAAGAATATTTTCTGGTTTGATATCGCGGTGGACGAGTTTCCGGTTGTGGAGATAATCCAGGGCTAATGCTACTTGGTAGATGCAGCGTTTGGTTGTATGCTCGGAAAGACCAACCTGGAATGGGACATAAATATAGAGTAATAAAAAACTGAAAGATGGAAGATACATTCCTTACGTATGTTACAGTAAGATGGAATAAGACTGGCTGCGAACTTTTGTAGGTCGGACTCTATTTTATCAATGGATATGGACCCACAGGTTGTGCTGTCGGCTTCAACCTTTACGTACCTGCGGAGGGATGATATCAAAAAGGTCCCCTGCAACGGCATATTCTTGTGCAAACACATAGTATTCATCCGTCTCAAATGCAATGTCGTACATGCCAATAATATAGGGACAGGATGACAGGTAGCGGGAAATGCAATATTCCTGCAGAAAGCTCTTCTGTTTTGTTGTTTTCTTCCTCAAAAATTTTAGGGCCATCTTTGTACCTAAATGGACAAAAAAGATTTACTTGCAGAAAACTGGCTCAAGTTATAGCTGAAATCTACACCGGTCCCTGGCTGACATAGATCTCAATACTGGTGCATGGGACCTCCCAGGATGCCCCAGAATTGTTATAAAGTGGGAGCCTCATAATAATTCTGGGGCATTTCAGTCTAGCAGGAGAACTGAATAAGAAAGCTTAGAAAGTGCTCTGTCCACAAAATAGGGAGCCACATCTCCTGAAATAATCTGTGCTACTGGTGGTCTTCCACAAGGCCACTATATCTCACTCTCAGTTACTCTCTGTTTCTTGAAGACCCTGACCCTTCCATTATCTACAGCTGGTCCTACACTTTTAATAGCTTAAGCTTCCTCCTGACCTACTCATACATAGGCATACTTGGTTCGAACGAGCAGGAGAGAGCCAGTGGGTCCATATACATATAAGATTTGGCCTCTCCCAACTTTACTCTTAAGTTTTTGGGCACCTTAAATCTCAGTCTGTGATCTCCTGCCATTACTGTGAATATAGGGTGTTACTTGGAAGGTGTAAGTTTGGATTTAAGGAAACTTTATGTCCCAAAAGATCTGCATGGATGTCCAATTGTGTTGAGTTACTGTTTCCATAACTATAGGGGGTGCAGAGGTAGCAGTCACACCTGGGTCCTGGTGTCGGAAGGGGGCCAAAGGCCTCTTTACCATATAAGACGTTAATATGTAGAAATGGTATGTGGAGACCCTGTTTTCAGTCGAGGCCCAAAAATCTAAAGTTATGCCTCTGGCACAAAGTACTTTTTGCAACAGAGTCCCCTTTACGGTCATTTCTAAATTGTCTGATGGAAGACTTTTATTTTGCAAACTATGGCCTTGACTTCCATGTTTTTGTAAGCTCGATCTCACCTCTGGCTTTATGGATCACCAGATCGACTCTTCCATATGTCCCTTTCCCAAGTTCCCTGATAACCTCATACTGTTTTGTGATTTCTACTTTCTCCATCGTCTTCGCTGTTAACATCTGTAACTCCTCAAGAATATCCACCGCTCCTCGGGACAGCAGTGATGAGACACTCATGGTTATTCTTCTCTGTGTCAAGAACTTTAGTAGTCACCAAAAATGTTTCACTTTCATTAGATCTGCGGAAATCTGTAATAGAAGAGGCAATTTTGATAATTTACCAAATGGTGATGTCAGAAAACCATCATTATCCATCTATTATCGTCATCCGTCTATTATCATCAGTCATCTTTATCATGATACAGTGTCGGTCATGACTGCCCCTTGCTACCTTGTCAGCCATCATCATCATCGATCTCATCAACCATCATCACTATTTGTATCATTATTGATTTATGTGGTGGACACAAAGTATTGCACACACTTGTATAGTTCGGAGCTTTAGCTGCAGCCTATGATGGATTGGGCTGTCCTTGTCAAAGTCTACTTGGCTGGACAGACCTCACCTAACCCATACCATCTACAGAGACAACCAACCCGATGATGAAGGTAGAATTTCTCGAGACCTGCAATGATGAGGCAAGTTCCTTACTTTACTAATGAATGAGATGCGGCAGATCTGATCCTATATGACACTGCTGGCTTTTAGTAATCCCCTCGGAGATAATAAGGACAGGACAACACGTGAGTGTCTTGCCGGACTGCCCTCGGTCACCTGCCACTATGCTCTGTAAGGGGATTTAAAAGTTAAACACTACAAGTAATTTGTCCTCAGCGGGAGATTAAAAGAAAAAGAAATCTATTGGTTTTTCCATCAGGTGTGACAATATATAGGTCAGGAGGGGTATTGTGGAGACCACCTGAAGACCATGCACCACGCTCCTCTAAGACTTTTAGGCATCTAATTTAATTCTTCAAGCTGGAAAAAGGAAAACCATTGTGGAGATTTATGAAGACCCAAATATACTATGCCAGTCTTGATATCCTCTTCGCAGACAGGGGATGTTCTTAAATTATGACATAAAACCAGTGCGTCCTCCTGCAGTCCGTGCACCTAGACCGGACTCTATGCCCTCACCGCACGCTCTTTCCAGAAAGTGGTGAGGACAACTAAAAAAAATAACACCGGTGCAAAATTTTTGTGCAAGTGGCATTTCAAAAAGTTGCAAACCTGAAGTTTGCAACATTTATTTTGCCACAAAAGTGGTGTCGGGAGGTGATAAATATCCACTATTGGATGGTAGAAAAGGTTTACAACATGACTTGGAATATAAAGAAAATCACAAAAATCTCTTCCAAAAGTAAATCTGCAGACAGCTGTTTCTGGGTTCTTGCACCCCCTAAAGGCAGAGCAGGACATTGGACAACTACGTGAAAGGTCAGGAAGGGTTAATGTGTCTCATTGTACATACCGTTTTGTAAGGCCTTATCCACTTGGCTGTGATGTTTTCACACGGCCATTCTAGAACCCATGAATTTAATGGCTCTATTCACATGGCACTATCTATGTACCATTAGATGGACAAGGATAGTGAATATCAGTTTTTCTTGACGGCCATGAAAAACAGTGTAAAAAATTGGACATGTGAATAGACTCATTGGATTTAATGTGTTTTCACAATGGATGTGTAATGGACTTTGCAAAATCAGCCATCACACGGCCCTTTTACGCTAGGTTCACACCTGCATTCGGGTTTCCATTCAGAGGGTCCACTTGGAGACCCCGCAAACAGAAACCTAATCCGCTTAAAAAAGCGGTTAACCACAGAAACCCGCACACCCCATAGACTCTAATGGGGTCCACCGAAAAGGGCAAAACATGTGGAGAGAAAAGCGCGGCTTGCAGGACTTTTCTCTTCGCATTTTTAAAGCAGAATAGGAAACAGAATCCTCCAGCGGAGACCGGGCGCAGGTGTGTGAAGTCCTAAGCATAGGGAGACGCAGACACCATGCTCGCTCCCCTGACAATTTAGGTTTTTGTTTTTCTCTTTTGGAACACATTTTTTGCAAGGTTGGAATGTCGGACATTGACTTATAGGGTTGCTAGCCTTACGGTAGGTGAACTAGTTTACATTCCTTTTCCAAAAATTCCTAAGAAGAACAAATGTGCACACTTTTTACAACAGATAAAAACATCTCTAGACTCAAGTATATACCTAAAAACCTCAAGTGATTGAAACCAGAGCCTGTGATAGGAGAAGAGATTGCTTTATCGCTGGATGTAAGATATTGAGGGGTGAGAAGACCCCACACAGCTTGTATAGCATTCCCTAGGAGGACAATATATGTATATTTTTCCCTTTCTCATGTAATTTCTTTGGTTTTAGGATGTGTAACTTGGTGCCATCGTGTCATAGTTTAGTCAGGTATTGAACCACTAGGCTGATCTTATTCTCCGGAGCTCGGTGGGTATAGCGTGAGAAGTCATACAGACATATTGCTGTATAGATACTAGTAAACAACAATCCCCATAATCCCTTGATGCATAAGTCCATGTGCACATGTATCCCTTCATATATGTACATGTAACGTACACGCAGCTGTATCCCCTAATAATGGATTGTAATGTTTTTCTCATAATTAGAATATCTGGTTGCTATGGGTTACCATACATTTTGCCTTCCACCAGCATTGAATCCTTTGAGGGCATTACTGCATCCTCGGTTACTCATTTTTGGAAGGAGAAAAATTCCAGCTCATGTACCATATTAAATGCGGCCCTAAAACTGTGTGTAAACGTCCTACGACAACCTGCTGTAGTCATAATCTACAGGAGACATGGTCACGGGGGTCAGCTGGAATACCTAAATGTATGACTAAGCCGAGCTAACGTCTCATGCACATGGCTAAGGTGTGTGCATGTACATTATATGCCCTGGAGGCATGGCCAGGTACAGTAGGGCCCCATAGGGACTTACACGTTCTGCATTATGACTCTGCACAGCACATTAGTGTGCATGAGGCCTAAAGACCCATTTACAAAGAGCAATATTTTAAACCCTTCCCATGAAAGATTTGATGGAAATTTCCATCATGCCGCCATTTTGGAATTCAAGCTTCACATTGGAGAAGCAACAACTGGTGACAAAACCAACAATGTTTTTATATAGGAACAAAGAAATTTTAATCACAATAAAGGAAAGTTGTAGCGTAGATTCATAGATGAAACCGAAACAATCACTTTAGAAAAATTATAGATTCGAAACATAAATAACCGTCACTCAAAAGTAAGTAAATAAAAAATATACAAAAAATACCCCAAAGATCAATGGAAATGAAATAAATGTAAAATCTCCAAAAAAAACTACAATAAAATCTGTCTACAGATTTATTTGCTCCTCTATTTATATCTCCAACATGCTCAAGTACACGTCTTCCCTGATTGTTTTCCCGATGTATTGCACCCCACATACACAAGACATGAGATATACTACCCCTCTTGTGCGATAATTTGCTTTTGCCTTTAGCGGGTACTGTTTACCATTGTGCATATTGATGTAAAATTTTGATGTACTGACCAGATCACAGGCACGACAATTGCAACCTCTAAAGGTGCCTTGTAGGTTAGTACCACTCAACCATGTTGTGTTCGATGTTAATGGTGACAAGTGGCTATGTACCAATTGATCTTTTAGATTTGGTCCCCTCCTGTATGTAATCTTAGGGTAATCCCCCACTAAGTCACCCACATCTGGGTCCATTTTTAAAATGCCCCAAAATGATTGAAGCATTTCTCGGACTTGACAGGCAGCACTATCATAAGTCCCGATAATGCGCATCTCTGCCGATTTTTCACAAGTCCGCGGTACCAACAGCACCTGTCTATTTTTTGTTCTGGCCATATGATATGCATCTCTTAGAATATGATCCGGGTATCCCCGGGCTCTAAAGCGATTTCTCAGTCATCCGCTGATCTTTTAAAATCTGCCTCCTGGGAGCAGTTGTGGCGAATTCTGAGGTACTGACCTCGAGGAATGCCCCTACATAACAATCTAGGATGCCAGCTTGACTGGTTACAAACGATGAAACTATTTGGTCTTAATGACCAGTTGTCATTTCACTCCTTAGTGTGAGTATCCAATGAAAATGGAGAAGAATATGGCATCCAGGCGGTGGCCTCTCTATTATATGGCGGTTACCTCTCTATTATATGGCGGTTACCTCTCTATTATATGGTGGTGGCCTCTCTATTATATGGCGGTGGCCTCTCTATTATATGGCGGTTACCTCTCTATTATATGGTGGTGGCCTCTCTATTATATGGCGGTTACCTCTCTATTATATGGCGGTGGCCTCTCTATTATATGGCGGTTACCTCTCTATTATATGGTGGTGGACTCTCTATTATATGGTGGTTACCTCTCCATTATATGGTGGTGGACTCTCTATAATATGGCATCCAGACGGTGGCCTCTCTATTATATGGCGGTGGCCTCTCTATTATATGGTGGTTACCTCTCTATTATATGGCGGTGGCCTCTCTGTTACATGGCGGTGGTCTCTCTATTATATGGCAGTGACCTCTCTATTACATGACGGTGGTCTCTCTATTACATGACGGTGGTCTCTCTATTACATGACGGTGGTCTCTCTATTATATGGTGGTGGCCTCTCTATTACATGACGGTGGTCTCTCTATTACATGACGGTGGTCTCTATTATATGGCAGTGGCTTCTCTATTATATGGCGGTGGTCTCTCTATTATATGGCAGTGACCTCTCTATTACATGACGGTGGTCTCTTTATTATATGGCAGTGACCTCTCTATTACATGACGGTGGTCTCTTTATTATATGACAGTGACCTCTCTATTACATGATGGTGGTCTCTCTATTATATGGCAGTGACCTCTCTATTATATGGCAGTGACCTCTCTATTACATGACGGTGATCTCTATTATATGGCAGTGACCTCTCTATTACATGACGGTGGTCTCTCTATTATATGGCAGTGACCTCTCTATTATATGGCAGTGACCTCTCTATTACATGACGGTGGTCTCTCTATTACATGACGGTGGTCTCTCTATTACATGACGGTGGTCTCTCTATTATATGGTGGTGGCCTCTCTATTACATGACGGTGGTCTCTCTATTACATGACGGTGGTCTCTCTATTACATGACGGTGGTCTCTCTATTATATGGTGGTGGCCTCTCTATTACATGACGGTGGTCTCTCTATTATATGGCAGTGACCTCTCTATTACATGACGGTGGTCTCTCTATTATATGGCAGTGACCTCTCTATTATATGGCAGTGACCTCTCTATTACATGACGGTGGTCTCTCTATTACATGACGGTGGTCTCTCTATTATATGGTGGTGGCCTCTCTATTACATGACGGTGGTCTCTCTATTACATGATGGTGGTCTCTCTATTATATGGCGGTGGACTCTCTATTATATGGTGGTGGCCTCTCTATTACATGATGGTGGTCTCTCTATTATATGGCGGTGGACTCTCTATTATATGGCGGTGGATATACCGGCTAGTAAATATTGTGTTTTCTATTGCACATTGGACGTGAGATCTGAGGCTGTGATCATCACTGATTGTTTTTATTGACATCGGCTTTTATTGGAATCCGTATCAGAGACAACAGAGCGGATAGAAGTTATCAGGATAAACAACGCTCGGCGAGGGCTGCGAGTGCCACGTGTTCCCAGTAATGAACAGGAGGACACAGAGCGAGCATCTGGCCCATTAAAACATTGCCTGCCTACTATGTAATCCCTGAGAGATAATTAGGACAAGCCCCCTGGTGCACCCGCACGCATCATACATCCTCCGAAGATGGAGAGGTGAACACACAATAATATTTAACCCAAACTATCCAGCATTGCGTGACTTGTAAGGCCTTTGTGCAGCACAGATGGGGGCAGTTCTATATATACCATATAGATGGGGGCAGGTCCATATATACCATATAGACGGGGGCAGTTCCATATATACCATATAGATGGGGGAAGTTCTATATATACCATACAGATGGGGGCAGGTCCATATATACCATATAGACGGGGGCACTTCCATATATACCATATAGACGGGGCACTTCCATATATGCCATGTAGATGTGGGCACTTCCATATATACCATATAGATGGGGGCAGGTCCATATATACCATGTAGATGGGGACAGGTCCATATATACCATATAGATGGGGGCAGTTCCATATATACCATATAGATGGGGGCAGGTCCATATATACCATATAGACGGGGGCACTTCCATATATACCATGTAGATGTGGGCACTTCCATATATACCATATAGATGGGGACAGGTCCATATACACCATATAGACAGGGGCAGTTCCATATATACCATATAGATGGGGACAGGTCCATATATACCATATAGACGGGGGCACTTCCATATATACCATATAGATGGGGACAGGTCCATATATACCATATAGATGGGGACAGGTCCATATACACCATATAGACAGGGGCAGTTCCATATATACCATATAGATGGGGACAGGTCCATATATACCATATAGACGGGGGCACTTCCATATATACCATATAGACAGGGGCAGTTCCATATATACCATATAGATGGGGACAGGTCCATATATACCATATAGATGGGGGCAGGTCCATATATACCATATAGACGGGGGCACTTCCATATATACCATATAGATGGGGACAGGTCCATATATACCATATAGATGGGGGCAGGTCCATATACACCATATAGACAGGGGCAGTTCCATATATACCATATAGATGGGGGCAGGTCCATATATACCATATAGATGGGGGCACTTCCATATATACCATATAGATGGGGACAGGTCCATATATACCATATAGATGGGGGCAGGTCCATATACACCATATAGACAGGGGCAGTTCCATATATACCATACAGAGCGGATGTCCACACCAAACTCCCCCAACCATACCTTTATGGACCTTGCTTTGTGCACTGGGGCACAGTCTTGCTGGAACAGAAAAGAACCTTCCCCAAACTATCCCCACAAAAGCGGAAACGATGATTGTCCAAAATATATTAGAATAATGAAGTATTAAGATTTTTCTTCACTGCAAATAAGTGGCCTAGGCCGACTCCTGAAAACAACCCCATAGCATTACCCCTCCTCCACCAAACTTTACAGTTGGCACAAATGTAGTCAGACAGGTCACGTTCTGGCAGTCACCAAACCACGACGGGTCCGGGATGAGATACCTACTTTCTTCTCCATTTACCCCTTTACATGCTATGGGCAATAGGAAACCCAGTGCCAGCCTTGTGTATTGGCTTGTTAGGCCCTGCCTTATCCGAGCTTGCCGTTAATACCCGTCATGCCATCATGAGCAGGCGGAGGTCTCTCCAAATATGACAGCTGGGGTGTGTATCCTCAGCCTTATATCCCCCCCAGCACATTATATCCTGCCTAGCTCAGTTTGTACGATTCCCCCACTACACAGTATAACGTCCGGATCCTCATCTCTCATCCTTTTATTCTGCATTTTTAATTGAATTTTAAAGATGACCAAAGGCAAATCCAGAGAATTATCCACAGAACCTAAAATGTAATTCATTTGTCAAGAGTGCAGGAAGATCACATGGAGGGAACATGGAATCTATTAGAGCCGCAAGAATAAAGACTAGGTGACCTCGCCTGAAATACTCTGTTCTACTGTGGATCCTGCTCCTTCTACTATGTAACTCTCCATCTGTGACCTTCCACAAGATCAACACTCTCCTTTCCTGAAATACTCTGTACTACTGGGGTATATGGGTCTTTATGATATAAAAGAAAATGTATAACTTATATCAGCTGTACATATATATACTTATATACAGGAGAAACCCAGGTTATACCAGCTGTACATATATAATTATATACAGGAAATACCCAGGTTATACCAGCTGTACATATATAATTATATACAGGAGATACCCAGGTTATACCGGCTGTACATATAGAATTATATACAGGAGATACCCAGGTTATACTGGCTGTACATATATAATTATATACAGGAGATACCCAGGTTATACCAGCTGTACATATATAATTATATACAGGAGATACCCAGGTTATACCGGCTGTACATATATACTTATATACAGGAGATACCCAGGTTATACCAGCTGTACATATAGAATTATATACAGGAGATACCCAGGTTATACCAGCTGTACATATAGAATTATATACAGGAGATACCCAGGTTATACCAGCTGTACATATATAATTATATACAGGAGAAACCCAGGTTATACCAGCTGTACATATATAATTATATACAGGAGATACCCAGGTTATACCAGCTGTACATATATAATTATATACAGGAGATACCCAGGTTATACCGGCTGTACATATAGAATTATATACAGGAGATACCCAGGTTATACCAGCTGTACATATATAATTATATACAGGAGATACCCAGGTTATACCGGCTGTACATATATAATTATATACAGGAGATATCCAGGTTATACCAGCTGTACATATATAATTATATACAGGAGATACCCAGGTTATACCGGCTGTACATATAGAATTATATACAGGAGATACCCAGGTTATACTGGCTGTACATATATAATTATATACAGGAGATACCCAGGTTATACCAGCTGTACATATATAATTATATACAGGAGATACCCAGGTTATACCGGCTGTACATATATACTTATATACAGGAGATACCCAGGTTATACCAGCTGTACATATAGAATTATATACAGGAGATACCCAGGTTATACCAGCTGTACATATAGAATTATATACAGGAGATACCCAGGTTATACCAGCTGTACATATATAATTATATACAGGAGAAACTCAGGTTATACCAGCTGTACATATATAATTATATACAGGAGATACCCAGGTTATACCAGCTGTACATATATAATTATATACAGGAGATACCCAGGTTATACCAGCTGTACATATATACTTATATACAGGAGATACCCAGGTTATACCAGCTGTACATATAGAATTATATACAGGAGATACCCAGGTTATACCAGCTGTACATATAGAATTATATACAGGAGATACCCAGGTTATACCAGCTGTACATATATAATTATATACAGGAGATACCCAGGTTATACCAGCATGGTCCATATCACTATATACAAGAAGATGTATAACTTATACCAGCTGTACATATATAATTATATACAGGAGATACCCAGGTTATACCGGCTGTACATATATAATTATATACAGGAGATACCCAGGTTATATCGGCTGTACATATATAATTATATACAGGAGATACCCAGGTTATACCAGCTGTACATATATATATAATAATATACAGGAGATACCCAGGTTATACCAGCTGTACATATATAATTATATACAGGAGATACCCAGGTTATACCAGCTGTACATATATAATTATATACAGGAGATACCCAGGTTATAGCAGCTGTACATATATAATTATATACAGGAGATACCCAGGTTATACCAGCTGTACATATATAATTATATACAGGAGATACCCAGTATATACCAGCTGTGCATATATAATTATATACAGGAGATACCCAGGTTATACCAGCTGTACATATATAATTATATACAGGAGATACCCAGGTTATACCGGCTGTACATATATAATTATATACAGGAGATATCCAGGTTATACCAGCTGTACATATATAATTATATACAGGAGATACCCAGGTTATACCGGCTGTACATATAGAATTATATACAGGAGATACCCAGGTTATACTGGCTGTACATATATAATTATATACAGGAGATACCCAGGTTATACCAGCTGTACATATATAATTATATACAGGAGATACCCAGGTTATACCGGCTGTACATATATACTTATATACAGGAGATACCCAGGTTATACCAGCTGTACATATAGAATTATATACAGGAGATACCCAGGTTATACCAGCTGTACATATAGAATTATATACAGGAGATACCCAGGTTATACCAGCTGTACATATATAATTATATACAGGAGAAACTCAGGTTATACCAGCTGTACATATATAATTATATACAGGAGATACCCAGGTTATACCAGCTGTACATATATAATTATATACAGGAGATACCCAGGTTATACCAGCTGTACATATATACTTATATACAGGAGATACCCAGGTTATACCAGCTGTACATATAGAATTATATACAGGAGATACCCAGGTTATACCAGCTGTACATATAGAATTATATACAGGAGATACCCAGGTTATACCAGCTGTACATATATAATTATATACAGGAGATACCCAGGTTATACCAGCATGGTCCATATCACTATATACAAGAAGATGTATAACTTATACCAGCTGTACATATATAATTATATACAGGAGATACCCAGGTTATACCGGCTGTACATATATAATTATATACAGGAGATACCCAGGTTATATCGGCTGTACATATATAATTATATACAGGAGATACCCAGGTTATACCAGCTGTACATATATATATAATAATATACAGGAGATACCCAGGTTATACCAGCTGTACATATATAATTATATACAGGAGATACCCAGGTTATACCAGCTGTACATATATAATTATATACAGGAGATACCCAGGTTATAGCAGCTGTACATATATAATTATATACAGGAGATACCCAGGTTATACCAGCTGTACATATATAATTATATACAGGAGATACCCAGTATATACCAGCTGTGCATATATAATTATATACAGGAGATACCCAGGTTATACCAGCTGTACATATATAATTATATACAGGAGATACCCAGGTTATACCAGCATGGTCCATATCACTATATACAAGAAGATGTATAACTTATACCAGCTGTACATATATAATTATATACAGGAGATACCCAGGTTATACCGGCTGTACATATATAATTATATACAGGAGATACCCAGGTTATACCGGCTGTACATATATAATTATATACAGGAGAAACCCAGGTTATACCAGCTGTACATATATAATTATATACAGGAGATACCCAGGTTATAGCAGCTGTACATATATAATTATATACAGGAGATACCCAGGTTATACCGGCTGTACATATATAATTATATACAGGAGATACCCAGGTTATACCAGCTGTACATATATAATTATATACAGGAGATACCCAGGTTATACCAGCTGTACATATATAATTATATACAGGAGATGTATGGAGCTGCCCAGTACCACTAGAGATGAATCAGTAGGCGTCATGTTTGCTTCAGATATTGGCCTCATCTTGGCGTTTAGGATAAAGCGTTGGATATGTGAGGTCAGAGGTTAGTAGTGACTGTCGGGCCTAGCACAGGAGCCTCCACCACTGTCATGAAGCTGTATCCTATAATTTATGGCTCTCCCAGAATCCCATCATTGTACAGCAGCCATAAAGCACATTCACCTCCATCTGAAAGGGAATGAGATGGAAATCTCTGCAGTCATTTAGGGACAAGACTCAGTCCTGGGTCTAGAATGAACGACAAAGCATTTACTCCAGAAATCCTCCTATAGGATCTGTCAGGATGATGTGTAAGACTGTAGGGTGATATGTGAGGAGTGATATGTGACATAAAAGCCGGGTAGTAGGTAGATTATTCTATACTATATGTATGGAAGGAATAGAAATATCAGCCTGTACGGATGTGCAGATAGATAAGTATTAGAGATCTGAGATTAGTACATATGATGTATATACAGAAAGACATTAGATAGGAGGTTAATATATAGATTGATAGATATATATGTGAGATAGGAGACAAATATATAGATTAAAGCGGTTAATATATATTAGAAAAATAGATATAGAAAGAAAGAGAGATAGAAAGAGGATAGATAGATAGATAGATATGAGATATAGATAGGAAAATATTAGATAAATATGAGCTAAACATATAGATATAATACTGATAGATGTATATTATATAGATATGAGATATGGATAGAAAGATGATAGATAGATAGATAGATAGATAGATAGATAGATAGATAGATATAGATATGAGATAGATATTATTAGAGATTAATAGATAAGTGATAGATATATAGATATGAGATACAGATAGATAGATGATAGATATGAGATACAATAGATAGATAATAGATATTTTTTAGAGATTAATAGATATGTATGAGATATAGATATGAGAAACGGATAGAAAATGATAGATAGATAGATATTACTAGAGATTAATAGATATGTCATAGATATTATATAGTTAGATATGAAATTGACAGATATACACAAGGTAAATTGTTATGAGATAGTTGTCAGATATCAGACTAGGAGATTGATAGATAATAATGTAATATGAGGCAGCTGATAATAGATATTGACAGATAAATGAATGCTAAATGGATTAGATCGATATTAAATACTAGAATAATGAATATTAGAATAATTAGATATGAGATAGATAATATTGTAGTAATACAATAGGCCTAGTTACCACATACCGTCCCCTCCATAGGGTGTGTACCTATATATAATGTATACATATCTCCATGTATATGTGTGTGTGTATATCTATATATATATATATATCTATATATAGATATATATATATATATTTCTATGATCTTGCCCCCAGAG
This sequence comes from Leptodactylus fallax, assembly GCA_947044405.1. Taxonomy (NCBI): domain Eukaryota; kingdom Metazoa; phylum Chordata; class Amphibia; order Anura; family Leptodactylidae; genus Leptodactylus; species Leptodactylus fallax. The sequence goes on along the minus strand of CAMRHE010000973.1, from coordinate 233,008 downwards.
CCAGGTCCATATCCACAGCCAGTATAGGACCATGTAGTGACATGTCAGCTGCTGCATAGCTATAGGGATGGCGGTCATCCAGCAGTAGCAGCAGCAGCACATCCTCCTCCTCCTCCTCACCTTACATAGAAGCCCTGGAGGTCAGGCAGGTTGTGTCCATGCCCCAGTGCTGGCTCAGAGGCTTGGGGTCTATTATGGGTTTGTGATGTGCCTTTGTTCCAGTGCAGATCCTGTCATTGTAGTGTCAGCCCGCAGTCTCTGCAGCAGATGGAATGGATAAACAGGCTGAGCCTTGTACTATGGTAGTGACAAAGACCCTCCCACCAGTGTAATCCGCGCACTGCAAATCCTCCCTGCTCCGCACAATGCAGCTCCAGAGGGGGCAGCGGCCGCATTCACCAGTACAGCATGCAAGGCTATATTATCAGGGGAAATGCTGCAGCATGGCTTCATGTATACGTTACATAATACATCCATCTATACCTGTATACTCCACTAGCACATGCACTGCAGCATTTCCAGATGAGGCTAGCCCTGCTCATTCTGAGCTTCCTGCTTCTGCTCATCCTGGACTCTCTGGTCCATGGTTAGGGACTCAGAGCTACAGTATAGACTGACACACAGGCAGAGGAGTGGAAGGGTGGGACGACTGTACCTAAGAACGCAGCTCTATATGCCACTCAGTGTCCACGGAAAGCTGAGTGACAAACCTTATGCATGTTGTAGCCACCTGTCTACATGAGACTATGGGTATATTCACATGTGGCAGATTTGTTGCAGAAATTTCTACTATTCATCTAAATGAGTCTTGGAGAAATCCAAAAACTGCCATAAAAACAAACCCATTTACTTGTATGGAACGGATATTCAGTTACAGTTATCCCAAGGCTGGTAATACTCAATACAACACTCATTTGGCCAACCACTATCTCCAGCCACCCCATCTCCCCAAACACATGCACACTTATCTTGGCTGAGTGTCCACATGTTCTGTATAGTAGTAGGACACTGGCAGACACCACTGGTGGAGACTATCCACCTACAGAATAAAAGGATCAGACATGTTGAAATCCATCAACCCAGTCTTAATCTCCTTTGAGATTTGCTGTCGGGGCAAATCCGGGGAGGCCCCCATAGACATTAGATGGTCAGCTCTCTGACACAGCCCACCTAAAAAGTGACTTTCTCTAAGAGAATAATTCAGGAGGTGATGTTTTTGGATTCCTTAGAAATCGATTTATCCTATGATTTATGATTGATCTCCAGGATATGGTGGAGAGAGGGGAACCTCATAGGATAGACATCCATTACATGGCCCCGATACTGAGCAGTCATTCATCCAGGTCCATCCCTACGATGGTTCCTCTCCATTGTTCCAGCTCATTTCCCTAGAAGACCTCATGAGGTCATCTGTGCTCTTAAATCATTTTGGTGACAAGGCCATAGCCTCAATAAAATCCTTGACCAGTAAAGGACAGCGTACTGTAAGATGGGGGTGGGAAAGCAGGGATATGTGTCCATTGTGATGGTCAGGATATGGTGTAGGCTTGGTACAACGTGTATGAATGCGGTAAGGGTCATAAATAATGGTTGTCACCCGGTATCTATTGCCTATACTGAGCAGGTCTGCTTCATCTTCATCATCTTTACTGCTATGTGGAAGGGAAATTTTTCAACTCCGATACCAATTGGACATTATCATCCAAGGTTCTGCACCCATTTTTCCCTCAAACTGGCCACTAAATTCCTCTGAAGATGACCATTAGTTCTGCCACCTGATCTATGATGGTGTAAGGTTGTCCGAATGGAGACCTTACCTAGTTGACTGTTCTTCCCTTAGTCCACACAATAGCCATGCAGATACGCAGGGAAGGGACATTGTGCGTGAGGTTTGACCAAGGTATGGCCTCAGCACAGTGTGACTAGGCTTACTATAGCCCCTGTTACTCAGGTTGTATTACATATTGTACCAGGTTGATATATGACTTACACGGTGTGATGTATTGGTTATTGTGTGTTACTTGGGCTGTCGTGGGTCATCACATGGTCGCTGAAACAAGATCGTGTGATGGCTCTTAAATAGGCAGAATGGAGGTGCACCATGGGAGAAGTTGTGTGTTCTCTACCGCGGTGCCACCCACAGATGTCCGGAGGTGCCCGGGACACCCATGGTGAGAGGGCACTGCTATTCAAGGGTCCATGTCCCTGCGGTGGAGGACCTTGCTTCATGTAGGCTGGCTCACACGGCTCAGTAGCTAGTTCACAGAAATGGACACCAGTCAGACCCTACTACAGTAGTGGTTACCCAGATTTTAGGATGTCTCGTAGAACCAGTCATCACTTGCTGCTGTGCTCACAACTACCAAACAGTAAAGAACTCTGCAATGGAAGGAGCAGATGTCTCCAGTGTGTGTGTCTCCATTCCTCCACTCGTGAAGAGCTCTGGTAGGTGACCTGTGAGGGAAGGTGTTGGTGTGGCTGGGCGTCTGCTCCCTATTGACTAGCCAGATTAGTACATCTGAGGACCGCGGCACTGTGCATGGCAGGTTAGCGCCATATTGGTCCTACCAGTACGTTTGGCCAGACTCTGGTGGCCATCGGTTACAACTGCACTTCTGTCCAACACTACTGGAAATATTGCTAACAAAAATTATCAGACATAATTTTTTGTTTTTTGCTACCCTAATGGCTGGACAGTGGTAAAAATTAGCTATTATTTCTCGAAGAAACACCTTGGATGGTCAGTCAGTACTTGGATAAGGAGAGTGACCAATTTATGAAAGAATCAGTCAAAATGTTCAGTTTATGTGACATTTTCCAGAGAAGCTCGAGTGTTTGTGGAGGTACAGAGCCCAAAATATGAAGAACCTCACTAGATGTCAGAACTCCTTTGGCACTCTTTAGTGATGTTGGTCACTCAGAAGAACTCAAGTGCAAGGAAAATTTAGAAGTCAGATCCTCACCAATGTTGTGTCTAGTCAGGAGCTAACTTATAGGAGTTGTTCCACCATGAAAAGGAACCAAGAAGAAAAGTGGATGACAGCGTATCCTAATGCTAAGACCCCCAGGGATCACCTAATATGTGGGTAACTAAATGCTTAGTTTTCCTGGGGCACCACCAGAGGTGAAATGAGGTATTACATGTCCAGGTCCTCCAAGCAATTCCTTTGTAGGGTTATATGACAATAGGTTTCCTACACCATGTGACCCATTTCATATGGAATTCCCCTTTAACACATGTGATAATGTACTGTACTATTGGAGGCCTCGTTGGAAAAAAAAATTCTTTTGATGTGTCGCCTGTGGTGACATTAAAACAATTCAGATTTGTGATTCGATCTTCCAGAATAAGGCTCTTTTTTATTCCATCTCAGGGAGCAGGTTATAAATATCCAACAGTATAAAATAAAATGATTGTCCAAAGATTTCTGGAATCATTAAATGTACGGAACATTCCGAACATAAAGATTCTGGCGCATTCCTCCTCCACTTTCTGCTCTATAGCTATTTCTGGGCTGAGTGGGTGTCTTTAGTAATGAGATGCCTCAATGTTGTTCCGGAATAATATTATGTGTAATCGCTTTACTTACAATAATCCAATGTATCAAATATCAAATAAGGCTACAAAGTGGAAAAAAGATCAAGTCCATCAAGTCCGACCTGTCTCCCATCTAGATATTTGGTCAAGAGAAAGCAAAAGTGAAATAAGAAGCAATCCTAGTTCAGACCAATATTGCCTCCTTGGGGAACGTGAGGGTTTCCCTTCTGACCCAAGGCCATATTATTTCATTACTTGCGTGCAATAAATTTTTGACTTTTTACACTTTTGACTGTGGAATATTGAGAATATAACAGCTTACTGTAAAGAACCCTTTCACTTACTAACCTTATTGCAGTGGTCAGTGACACTTGGATTGTATTCAATAGATGACTACCAATGAGTCCTGTATAGAACATGGACCGAGCACTATTTACAATTTGATCCATGTCCTCAGGCTTGGAAGCCATCCGCTCTGCCCCATCATTCATCTTCATACGCCACTTCAGACTTTCCACTAGGAGAGGGAATATATCTAGGTGTATCTACTGAGATGTTTGGGACCTAGAAACATTTTTAGAGTTTTTGGGGAATACACCAGTGTCGGACTGAGATACCTTTAGCCCACCAGTAAAATGCATTCAGGGGGCCCCTATAAAGCTACATGCAAATATTACCTCATTCTTGTTTGCAAATTCTGTCTCGGGACCTGTCAGTGGTCTGCTGCCTGGTTCTTGTCCCTTATTGTTTCTGTCGCAGGGTCCTGTCAGTGGTCTGCTGCCTGGTTCTTGTGCCTTATTGTTTCTTTCCTGGGGTCCTGTCAGTGGTCTGCCGCCTGGCTCTTGTTCCTTACTGTTTCTGTCACGGGGCTGTGTCATTGGTCTACCGCCTGGCTCTTATCCCTTATTGTTTCTGTCCTGGGGTCCTGTCAGTGGTCTGCCGCCTGGCTCTTCTCCCTTATTATTTCTGTCCCTGGCCCTGTCAGTGGTCTGCTGCCTGGCTCTTGTCCCTTATTGTTTCTGTCCCGGGGCCCTGTCAGTGGTCTGCTGCCTGGCTCTTGTCCCTTATTGTTTCTGTCCAGGACCCTGTCAGTGGTCTGCTGCCTGGTTCTTGTCCCTTCTTATTTCTGTCCCGGGGCCCTGTCAGTGGTCTGCCGCCTGACTCTTGTCCCTTATTGTTTCTGTCCCAGGACCCTGTCAGTGGTCTGCCGCCTGACTCTTGTCCCTTATTGTTTCTGTCCCAGGACCCTGTCAGTGGTCTGCTGCCTGGTTCTTGTGCCTTATTGTTTCTTTCCTGGGGTCCTGTCAGTGGTCTGCTGCCTGGCTCTTGTCCCTTATTGTTTCTTTCCTGGGGTCCTGTCAGTGGTCTGCTGCCTGGCTCTTGTCCCTTATTGTTTCTCTCCTGGGGTCCTGTCAGTGGTCTGCCGCCTGGCTCTTGTTCCTTACTGTTTCTGTCACGGGGCTGTGTCATTGGTCTACCGCCTGGCTCTTATCCCTTATTGTTTCTGTCCTGGGGTCCTGTCAGTGGTCTGCCGCCTGGCTCTTCTCCCTTATTATTTCTGTCCCTGGCCCTGTCAGTGGTCTGCTGCCTGGCTCTTGTCCCTTATTGTTTCTGTCCCGGGGCCCTGTCAGTGGTCTGCTGCCTGGCTCTTGTCCCTTATTGTTTCTGTCCAGGACCCTGTCAGTGGTCTGCTGCCTGGTTCTTGTCCCTTCTTATTTCTGTCCCGGGGCCCTGTCAGTGGTCTGCCGCCTGACTCTTGTCCCTTATTGTTTCTGTCCCAGGACCCTGTCAGTGGTCTGCCGCCTGACTCTTGTCCCTTATTGTTTCTGTCCCAGGACCCTGTCAGTGGTCTGCTGCCTGGTTCTTGTGCCTTATTGTTTCTTTCCTGGGGTCCTGTCAGTGGTCTGCTGCCTGGCTCTTGTCCCTTATTGTTTCTTTCCTGGGGTCCTGTCAGTGGTCTGCTGCCTGGCTCTTGTCCCTTATTGTTTCTCTCCTGGGGTCCTGTCAGTGGTCTGCCGCCTGGCTCTTGTTCCTTACTGTTTCTGTCACGGGGCTGTGTCATTGGTCTACCGCCTGGCTCTTATCCCTTATTGTTTCTGTCCTGGGGTCCTGTCAGTGGTCTGCCGCCTGGCTCTTCTCCCTTATTGTTTCTGTCCCTGGCCCTGTCAGTGGTCTGCTGCCTGGTTCTTGTCCCTTATTGTTTCTGTCCCAGGACCCTGTCAGTGGTCTGCTGCCTGGTTCTTGTCCCTTCTTATTTCAGTCCCGGGGCCCTGTCAGTGGTCTGCCGCCTGACTCTTGTCCCTTATTGTTTCTGTCCCGGGGCCCTGTCAGTGGTCTGCCGCCTGACTCTTGTCCCTTATTGTTTCTGTCCCTGGCCCTGTCAGTGGTCTGCTGAATGGCTCTTGTCCCTTATTGTTTCTGTCCTGGGGGCCTGTCAGAGGTCTGCTGCCTGGCTCTTGTCCCTTATTGTTTCTGTCCCGGGGCCCTGTCAGTGGTCTGCCGCCTGACTCTTGTCCCTTATTGTTTCTGTCCCTGGCCCTGTCAGTGGTCTGTTGAATGGCTCTTGTCCCTTATTGTTTCTGTCCTGGGGGCCTGTCAGAGGTCTGCTGCCTGGTTCTTGTGCCTTATTGTTTCTTTCCTGGGGTCCTGTCAGTGGTCTGCTGCCTGGCTCTTGTCCCTTATTGTTTCTTTCCTGGGGTCCTGTCAGTGGTCTGCTGCCTGGCTCTTGTCCCTTATTGTTTCTCTCCTGGGGTCCTGTCAGTGGTCTGCCGCCTGGCTCTTGTTCCTTACTGTTTCTGTCACGGGGCTGTGTCATTGGTCTACCGCCTGGCTCTTATCCCTTATTGTTTCTGTCCTGGGGTCCTGTCAGTGGTCTGCCGCCTGGCTCTTCTCCCTTATTGTTTCTGTCCCTGGCCCTGTCAGTGGTCTGCTGCCTGGTTCTTGTCCCTTATTGTTTCTGTCCCAGGACCCTGTCAGTGGTCTGCTGCCTGGTTCTTGTCCCTTCTTATTTCAGTCCCGGGGCCCTGTCAGTGGTCTGCCGCCTGACTCTTGTCCCTTATTGTTTCTGTCCCGGGGCCCTGTCAGTGGTCTGCCGCCTGACTCTTGTCCCTTATTGTTTCTGTCCCTGGCCCTGTCAGTGGTCTGCTGAATGGCTCTTGTCCCTTATTGTTTCTGTCCTGGGGGCCTGTCAGAGGTCTGCTGCCTGGCTCTTGTCCCTTATTGTTTCTGTCCCGGGGCCCTGTCAGTGGTCTGCCGCCTGACTCTTGTCCCTTATTGTTTCTGTCCCTGGCCCTGTCAGTGGTCTGTTGAATGGCTCTTGTCCCTTATTGTTTCTGTCCTGGGGGCCTGTCAGAGGTCTGCTGCCTGGTTCTTGTGCCTTATTGTTTCTTTCCTGGGGTCCTGTCAGTGGTCTGCTGCCTGGCTCTTGTCCCTTATTGTTTCTTTCCTGGGGTCCTGTCAGTGGTCTGCTGCCTGGCTCTTGTCCCTTATTGTTTCTCTCCTGGGGTCCTGTCAGTGGTCTGCCGCCTGGCTCTTGTTCCTTACTGTTTCTGTCACGGGGCTGTGTCATTGGTCTACCGCCTGGCTCTTATCCCTTATTGTTTCTGTCCTGGGGTCCTGTCAGTGGTCTGCCGCCTGGCTCTTCTCCCTTATTGTTTCTGTCCCTGGCCCTGTCAGTGGTCTGCTGCCTGGTTCTTGTCCCTTATTGTTTCTGTCCCAGGACCCTGTCAGTGGTCTGCTGCCTGGTTCTTGTCCCTTCTTATTTCAGTCCCGGGGCCCTGTCAGTGGTCTGCCGCCTGACTCTTGTCCCTTATTGTTTCTGTCCCGGGGCCCTGTCAGTGGTCTGCCGCCTGACTCTTGTCCCTTATTGTTTCTGTCCCTGGCCCTGTCAGTGGTCTGCTGAATGGCTCTTGTCCCTTATTGTTTCTGTCCTGGGGGCCTGTCAGAGGTCTGCTGCCTGGCTCTTGTCCCTTATTGTTTCTGTCCCGGGGCCCTGTCAGTGGTCTGCCGCCTGACTCTTGTCCCTTATTGTTTCTGTCCCTGGCCCTGTCAGTGGTCTGTTGAATGGCTCTTGTCCCTTATTGTTTCTGTCCTGGGGGCCTGTCAGAGGTCTGCTGCCTGGTTCTTGTCCCTTCTTATTTCAGTCCCGGGGTCCTGTCAGTGGTCTGCCGCCTGACTCTTGTCCCTTATTGTTTCTGTCCCGGGGCCCTGTCAGTGGTCTGCCGCCTGGCTCTTGTCCCTTATTGTTTCTGTCCCTGGCCCTGTCAGTGGTCTGCTGAATGGCTCTTGTCCCTTATTGTTTCTGTCCTGGGGGCCTGTCAGAGGTCTGCTGCCTGGCTCTTGTCCCTTACTGTTTCTGTCACGGGGTCCTGTCAGTGGTCTGCCGCCTGGCTCTTGTCCCTTACTGTTTCTGTCGCAGGGCCCTGCCAGTGGTCTGCCACCTGGCTCTTGTCCCTTACTTTTTCTGTCATGGGGCCCTGTCAGAGGTCTGCTGCTGGCTCTTGTCCCTTACTGTTTCTGTCATGGGGCCCTGTCAGTGGTCTGCTGCCTGGCTCTTGTCCCTTACTGTTTCTGTCCCAGGACCCTGTCAGTGGTCTGCTGCCTGGCTCTTGTCCCTTATTGTTTCTCTCCTGGGGTCCTGTCAGTGGTCTGCTGCCTGGCTCTTGTCCCTTATTGTTTCTGTCCCAGGACCCTGTCAGTGGTCTGCTGCCTGGTTCTTGTCCCTTCTTATTTCAGTCCCGGGGCCCTGTCAGTGGTCTGCCGCCTGACTCTTGTCCCTTATTGTTTCTGTCCCGGGGCCCTGTCAGTGGTCTTCCGCCTGACTCTTGTCCCTTATTGTTTCTGTCCAGGGGCCCTGTCAGTGGTCTGCTGAATGGCTCTTGTCCCTTATTGTTTCTGTCCTGGGGTCCTGTCAGTGGTCTGCTGCCTGGCTCTTGTCCCTTATTGTTTCTGTCCATGGCCCTGTCAGTGGTCTGCCGCCTGGCTCTTGTCCCTTATTGTTTCTGTCCATGGCCCTGTCAGTGGTCTGCTGAATGGCTCTTGTCCCTTATTGTTTCTGTCCTGGGGTCCTGTCAGTGGTCTGCTGCCTGGCTCTTGTCCCTTATTGTTTCTTTCCTGGGGTCCTGTCAGTGGTCTGCCACCTGGCTCTTGTCCCTTATTGTTTCTGTCCCAGGACCCTGTCAGTGGTCTGCCGCCTGGCTCTTGTCCCTTATTGTTTCTGTCCTGGGGGCCTGTCAGTGGTCTGCTGCCTGGTTCTTGTCCCTTCTTATTTCAGTCCCGGGGCCCTGTCAGTGGTCTGCCGCCTGACTCTTGTCCCTTATTGTTTCTGTCCCGGGGCCCTGTCAGTGGTCTGCCGCCTGGCTCTTGTCCCTTATTGTTTCTGTCCCTGGCCCTGTCAGTGGTCTGCTGAATGGCTCATGTCCCTTATTGTTTGTGTCCTGGGGGCCTGTCAGAGGTCTGCTGCCTGGCTCTTGTCCCTTACTGTTTCTGTCACGGGGCCCTGTCAGTGGTCTGCCGCCTGGCTCTTGTCCCTTACTGTTTCTGTCACAGGGCCCTGCCAGTGGTCTGCCGCCTGGCTCTTGTTCCTTACTTTTTCTGTCACGGGGCCCTGTCAGAGGTCTGCTGCTGGCTCTTGTCCCTTACTGTTTCTGTCACGGGGCCCTGTCAGAGGTCTGCTGCTGGCTCTTGTCCCTTACTGTTTCTGTCACGGGGCCCTGTCAGAGGTCTGCTGCTGGCTCTTGTCCCTTACTGTTTCTGTCACGGGGCCCTGTCAGTGGTCTGCTGCTGGCTCTTGTCCCTTACTGTTTCTGTCACGGGGCCCTGTCAGAGGTCTGCTGCTGGCTCTTGTCCCTTACTGTTTCTGTCACGGGGCCCTGTCAGAGGTCTGCTGCTGGCTCTTGTCCCTTACTGTTTCTGTCACGGGGCCCTGTCAGAGGTCTGCTGCTGGCTCTTGTCCCTTACTGTTTCTGTCACGGGGCCCTGTCAGAGGTCTGCTGCTGGCTCTTGTCCCTTACTGTTTCTGTCACGGGGTCCTGTCAGTGGTCTGCTGCCTGGCTCTTGTCCCTTACTGTTTCTGTCGCAGGGCCCTGCCAGTGGTCTGCCGCCTGGCTCTTGTCCCTTACTTTTTCTGTCACGGGGCCCTGTCAGAGGTCTGCTGCTGGCTCTTGTCTCTTACTGTTTCTGTCACGGGGCCCTGTCAGAGGTCTGCTGCTGGCTCTTGTCTCTTACTGTTTCTGTCACGGGGCCCTGTCAGAGGTCTGCTGCTGGCTCTTGTCCCTTACTGTTTCTGTCACGGGGCCCTGTCAGTGGTCTGCTGCTGGCTCTTGTCCCTTACTGTTTCTGTCACGGGGCCCTGTCAGTGGTGTGCTGTCAGTGTCCGACCCTTTAAATAGGCCTTGTAGGATTTCTTCTCAGCCAACAATCTGTCACTAATTGTGGATCCATGGTATCCACTATCTCAGTCCTTTACAGCCAGTCTAAGGCAAAGGCCCCACGGTGGCAAAGCATCTTAGTTCTTTCCACAGCGCTTTGCACAGACAGTTTGCAGAGGTTTCCTCTGTGGACATTCTGCTTCCATTATACCTATAGAGAAACCATCGGCGTTTCCATGGGTATAATTGACATGCTGCGATGTCCAAAACCACAGTGGTTTTGGTAATCACAGAGTGTCCGCTGCATGTCTTTTACCGCAAAGTGGGGATGGGATTCACTAGAATCTCATCCACTTTGCTGTACCTGTAAATGCCGCGTTTTTTTCTGCGCCATTTACGCCACGTGGAGCCCCGGCCTAATAGTCTGTGGGAAAGTTTTCCTGCGCAGTTAACCCCTTACCTTCTAGACCCCTATGATGCTGCAGAAGTTGCACATATGGTATCCCTGCCCTTGTTCCCAGTGAGTATTGGACCTTGCACATCCCTGGTAATGAGATTATTGGTTATTCTTGGATGTCACAGTATATAGGTAAGAAAGAGGCAAGTAGATTAGAGGTCAGGGCTGCAGGGTGTAGGCCAAGGCGTCTTAAGGCTTAGTATCACTCAGAGATCTCTGATATGCTGTTAGATTAATATATACATATTAGTCGCCCATGTACTGTATATATGTTAGTCTTATAGCAGCATATATCTCCGCCGGCAGATCTGTAAATGACTACAGGTGAGGTCCGATCAGACACTGGGTCTTTCTACAAAAGGATGTAAAAGTGCTTCGCCCGCTGCACTATAAAAGGGATTGTGAGAGATCATTGACCACTACTTACTTACAGTGACCGCAAGGAATACTTCTACGTTACACTCAAAGACATTTTGTCAAGTTGACAACCATTGAGAGGGGTCGGATCATTGGAGTGAGAGAAGGTGGTCATGTCACCATCATGTAGGCTGTTCTGTCGTAGCTGTTAGGAGGATTTGGGAGCAATGGTTTACATGAGGGCACACATGGCGAGCCGACATCGGAACACCCTGACAAATCAACAGAGGAGAGGATTGTTTGCCAACAAGCAGGAGCAGCACCCACAGGTTCCTTGTCTACCATGCAGACACCTTCATTACATACTCCACCTCTGCCATAACCATTTCCAAGCACATAGCAAAAAAATATTTGGTGTCACGTCACTCAATATGTGTCCTGCCATTGACTGTCACTCACTATGTGTCCTGCCATTGACTGTCACTCAATATGTCTCCTGCCATTGACTGTCACTCAATATGTCTCCTGCCATTGACTGTCACTCAATATGTGTCCTGCCATTGACTGTCACTCAATATGTGTCCTGCCATTGACTGTCACTCACTATGTGTCCTGCCATTGACTGTCACTCAATATGTGTCCTGCCATTGACAGTCACTCAATATGTCTCCTGCCATTGACTGTCACTCAATATGTGTCCTGCCATTGACTGTCACTCAATATGTGTCCTGCCGTTGACAATCACTCACTATGTGTCCTGCCATTGACTGTCACTCAATATGTGTCCTGCCATTGACAATCACTCACTATGTGTCCTGCCATTGACTGTCACTCAATTTGTGTCAGCCACCGTTGCCTTTATTTGCAGTGGTGTTGTGAACAAGAAACCTGGGCTGCTGCGGACCGGACCGTATCATCTTTAGTGATGAATCTAAGCTTGGTATGTGACAATGGTCAGATTAGTTTGTGGCGGCCTCGTGGTGAGCGCTTCAGTCCTGCCTTTGTTGTGGAGCTACACACTGCCCCCTGCTGGTGTGATGATGTAGGAAGCCACAGCATATGACAATAGTGATAGGAGGGACAGTGATATGTACAGGACATCCTGCGGCCACATGTGTTGCCTCTCATGGCAGGGCAGACAACTGGCACTAGCAGAATAATGCTCGGACACACACACAAGGGTTTCCCAGAATTGTCTCCACCAGATTACAAAATTTAATTGGTCTCCGCTCAGTTGTACAGTTTTCCCCAATAAACTTCTCCTTTCACTCTAATATTGTGATTCCTTACATATATCCTCATTACCTTCCTACAACTCCTTCTTGAGGTGGCATATAGGTATGTACTTTGTATGTGTATTTAGTAGTTTCCCATCTGTACATAGCATATACCATGTTTCCATTTCTAATAGAAACCCTTTATCTATAATATGATTCCATATATCCTATATCTGTATATACACTGCATTGAGAAGAGTCTTGGCCTCTGTCCACATTCTACCTTCAGGAGCTTTTCTGATCTCCATTTTCTAAATCCATAGGCATTAGTATGGAGTTGACCCCCCTTGTCTTCCATTCTCCTGGGAAGGTTTCTACAAGATTTTGGAGATGTCTGTGGAAATGTTTGCCTGTTCATCCAGAAGATCATTCGTGAGGTCAGACTCTGATGTTGGACATTGAGCGGACTTGACTCACCATCTCTGTTCTAGTTTATCCCTTGGGTATTGGATGGGGCTGAGGTCAGTCATATTATTTCACAACTACCCCCAACTATTCCTTCACCTTGCTTTGTGCACTGGGGCACGGTTATGCTAGAACAGAATAGAAGCCTTCCCCAAACTGTTAGTAGTGACGATTGTCCAAAATGTCCTGGTATCCAGAAGTATTAATCCGGAAAAAAAAAGTCTTATGGGATCCAGCAGTTCAATGAAAAGTTCCAGAATTATAAAATGTAACTTTTATTTACTCCATACAAGAAGATATTGTAATATCAAATCATGCGGTGAAAAGTTAAATCCATAAAAAAGCCTACGCGTTTCAGGACTCAAACAGGTCCCTTACTCATGGCATGAGTAATCTCTTCCAGTTCTGACATAAAGAGATTTGCATACTGGGGTGCACATCTGGACCCCACTGAAGTTCCCTATCGCTGTAGATATAGATCCTCTCCAAAAGTAAAATAGTTGTGGCTAAGGATGAATTGTATGCGCCGCACATTTCTCAGGAGAAGACCACTCTATTGAAGATTTGCAGGTTGTGATTTTAATGGGACATTTTAAGACGCAGAGGTAGAGAAAGGAATGGGAATATAAGTTAATGCAAAAATTAAAAACTCTGCAGTTTGGACTTAATATTCCTGCCAGCTTCATATCACTCTATGTATGGACTGTGAGGGTCACAAATCACCACCTGATAGCAAACAGATAACAGCAAGAATTACAGATCCCTCCGTCACGCTCCACAACTTTCCAGATTGTTTATTTCTTGACCTGTTGTAAATAAGTTCTCTACTTATATTGCATTTAGTTTTTTTTAAGGATTCTAAGATCCTTTGAAGGTCCATGCCTTCTGTGTATAAAAAGTCTGTGAATTTTCAGTTTCTTGTATAACACCATGTCTGAAGAAGAGAGCTAGTACTCTCGAAAGCTTACTATCAAATATACTCAGTTAGCCTCTAAAAGGTATCGCCTGATTTCTTCACTCTTCCAAGCCACCACACTGCAGCCTCCGCCGTGTCTTACACATAATGTGCTATGAGCTGTACCGCGCCTTCGCCATACTTTTTTCTTTCCATCATTCTGGTAGAGTTTGGTCTTGGTTTCATCTGTCCAAAGAATGTTCTTCCAGAACTGTGCTGGCTTTTTTAGATGTTTTTTCAGTCCAATCTAGCCATCTTATTCTTGAGGCTTATGAGTGGCTTGCACCGTGCAGTGAACCCTCTGTACTGTATATAGTGTATAGTATCATATATCTGTATATATATAGCGTATCATAAATCTGTATATATAGTGTATAGTACTTTATATATAGTTTATAGTATTTGTATATATAGTGTATAGTACTGTATGTATATAGTGTATAGTACTGTATATATACTATACTGTGTTTATATATAGTGTATAGTACTGTATATATATAGTGTATGGTATCTGTATATATAGTGTATAGTACTGTATATATATAGTGTATGGTATCTGTATATATATAGTATAGTACTGTATATATATAGTGTATAGAACTGTATATATAGTGTATAGTTTCATATATCTGTATATACTGTATATAGTGTATAGTACTGTATATATAGTGTATGGTATCTGTATATATAGTGTATAGTATCTGTATATATGTAGTGTATAGTATCTGTATATATATATATATATATATATATATATATATATAGTGTATAGTATCTTTATATATAGTGTATAGTATCATATATCTGTATATATAGTGTATAGTACTGTATATATAGTGTATAGTACTGTATATATAGTGTACCTTATCATTTTATTGATTTGAATACTCCTAACTACTTTTTACTGACTTACTGAAGCACAAAATTGGTTTTGTAACCTCACTGAGCTTTGAACTTCATAGCCAGGTGTATCCAATCATGAGAAAAGGTATTTAAGGTGGCCAATTGCAAGTTGTTCTCCTATTTGAATCTCCTCTTAATAGTGGCATCATGGGCTCCTCAAAACAACTCTCAAATGATCTGAAAACAAAAATTGTTCAACATAGTTGTTCAGAGGAAGGATACAAAAAGTTGTCTCAGAGATTTAACCTGTTAGTTTCCACTGTGAGGAACATAGTAAGGAAATGGAAGACCACAGGGACAGTTCTTGTTAAGCCCAGAAGTGGCAGGCCAAGAAAAATATCAGAAAGGCAGAGAAGAAGAATGGTGAGAACAGTCAAGGACAATCCACAGACCACCTCCAAAGAGCTGCAGCATCATCTTGCTGCAGATGGTGTCACTGTGCATCGGTCAACAATACAGCACACTTTGCACAAGGAGAAGCTGTATGGGAGAGTGATGCGAAAGAAGCCGTTTCTGAAAGCACGCCACAAACAGAGTCGCCTGAGGGATGCAAAAGCACATTTGGACAAGCCAGCTTCATTTTGGAAGAAGGTCCTGTGGACTGATGAAACAAAGATTGAGTTGTTTGGTCATACAAAAAGGCGTTATGCATGGCGTCCAAAAAACACAGCATTCCAAGAAAAACACTTGCTACCCACTGTAAAATTTGGTGGAGATTCCATCATGCTTTGGGGCTGTGTGGCCAATGCCGGCACCGGGAATCTTGTTAAAGTTGAGGGTCGCATGGATTCAACTCAGTATCAGCAGATTCTTGAGAATAATGTACAAGAATCAGTGACGAATTTGAAGTTACGCCGGGGATGGATATTTCAGCAAGACAATGATCCAAAACACAGCTCCAAATCTACTCAGGCATTCATGCAGAGGAACAATTACAATGTTCTGGAATGGCCATCCCAGTCCCCAGACCTGAATATCATTGAACATCTGTGGGATAATTTGAAGCGGGCTGTCCATGCTCGGCGACCATCAAACTTAACTGAACTGGAATTGTTTTGTAAAGAGGAATGGTCAAAAATACCTTCATCCAGGATCCAGGAACTGATTAAAAGCTACAGGAAGCGACTAGAGGCTGTTATTTGTGCAAAAGGAGGATCTACTAAATATTAATGTCACTGTTCTGTTGAGGTGCCCATACTTTTGCACCGGTCAAATTTTGGTTTAATGCATATTGCACATTTTCTGTTAGTACAATAAACCTCATTTCAATCCTGAAATATTACTGTGTCCATCAGTTATTAGATATATCAAATTGAAATGGCTGTTGCAAACACCCAAATATTTAGAACTAAAAATGATTAAGATTAATAGGGGTGCCCAAACTTTTTCATATGACTGTATATAGTGTATGGTATCTGTAAATATAGTGTATAATACGGTGTATATATATATATATATATATATATATATATATATATATATATGTATAGTATCTGTATATATATATAGTGTATAGTACTATATATAGTGTATAGTATCTGTATATATATAGTGTATAGTATCTGTAGATATAGTGTATAGTATCTGTATATATAGTGTATAGTACTGTATATATAGTGTATAGTATCATATATCTGTATATATAGTGTATAGTACTGTATATATAGTATATAGTACTGTATGTGTATATATATAGTGTATAGTATCATATATATGTATATATATAGTGTATAGTACTGTATATATAGTATATAGTACTGTATGTGTGTATATATATATAGTCTATAGTATCATATATCTGTATATATATAGTGTATAGTATCTGTATATATAGTGTATAGTATCATATATCTGTATATATATATATATATATATAGTGTATAGTATCTGTATATATATATATATATATATATATATATAGTGTATAGTACTGTATATATAGTGTATAGTATCATACATCTGTATATATAGTGTATAATACTGTATATATAGTGTATAGTATCATACATCTGTATATATATAGTGTATAATACTGTATATATAGTGTATAGTATCTGTATATATATATAGTGTATAGTACTGTATATATAGTGTATAATATCATATATCTGTATATATAGTGTGTAGTACTGTATATATATAGTGTATAGTATCATATATAGTGTATAGTACTGTATATATAGTGTATAGTATCATATATCTGTATATATAGTGTATAGTATCATATATCTGTATATATAGTGTATAGTACTGTATATATAGTGTATAGTATCATATATCTGTATATATAGTATATAGTACTGTATGTGTATATATATAGTGTATAGTATCATAATATCTGTATATATAGTGTATAGTACTGTATATATAGTGTATAGTATCATATATCTGTATATATAGTGTATAGTATCTGTATATATAGTGTATAGTACTGTATATATATAGTGTATAGTATCATATATCTGTATATATATAGTGTATAGTATCTGTATATATAGTGTATAGTATCTGTATATATAGTGTATAGTACTGTATATATAGTGTATAGTATCATATATCTGTATATATATAGTGTATAGTATCTGTATATATAGTGTATAGTACTGTATATATATAGTGTATAGTATCATATATCTGTATATATAGTGTATAGTACTGTATATATAGTGTATAATACTGTATATATAGTGTATAGTATCTGTATATATAGTGTATAGTATTATATATATCTGTATATATAGAGTGTATAGTACTGTATAGTGTATAGTATCATATATCTGTATATATATAGTATATAGTATCTGTATATATAGTGTATAGTACTGTATATATATAGTGTATAGTATCATATATCTGTATATATAGTGTATAGTACTATAGTATCATATATCTGTATATATATAGTGTATAGTACTGTATATATATAGTGTATGGTATCTGTAAATATAGTGTATAATACGGTGTATATATATATATATAGTGTATAGTATCTGTATATATATATAATGTATAGTACTGTATATATAGTGTATAGTATCTGTATATATATATAGTGTATAGTATCATATATCTGTATATATATAGTGTATAGTACTGTATATATAGTGTATAGTATCTGTATATATAGTGTATAGTATCATATATCTGTATATATATAGTGTATAGTACTGTATATTGTATAGTATCATATATCTGTATATATATATAGTATCTGTATATATAGTGTATAGTACTGTATATATATAGTGTATAGTATCATATATCTGTATATATAGTGTATAGTACTGTATATATAGTGTATAGTATCATATATATATATATATATATATATATATATATATATAGTGTATAGTATCTGTATATATATAGTGTATAGTACTGTATATATAGTGTATAGTATCATATATCTGTATATATATAGTGTATAGTATCTGTATATATAGTGTATAGTACTGTATATATAGTGTATAGTATCATATATCTGTATATATAGTGTATAGTATCTGTATATATAGTGTATAGTACTGTATATATATAGTGTATAGTATCATATATCTGTATATATATATAGTGTATAGTATCTGTATATATAGTATATAGTATCTGTATATATAGTGTATAGTACTGTATATATAGTGTATAGTATCATATATCTGTATATATATATATATATATATATAGTGTATAGTACTGTATATATAGTGTATAGTATCATATATCTGTATATATAGTGTATAGTACTGTATATATAGTGTATAGTACTGTATATATAGTGTATAATACTGTATATATAGTGTATAGTATCTGTATATATAGTGTATAGTATTATATATATCTGTATATATATAGTGTATAGTACTGTATAGTGTATAGTATCATATATCTGTATATATATATAGTATATAGTATCTGTATATATAGTGTATAGTACTGTATTTATATAGTGTATAGTATCATATATCTGTATATATATAGTGTATAGTATCTGTATATATATATAGTGTATAGTACTGTATAGTGTATAGTACTGTATATATATAGTGTATTATGGTATCTGTAAATATAGTGTATAATACAGTGTGTATATATATATATATATATATATATATATATATATATATATATATAGTGTATAGTACTGTATATATACAGTACAGACCAAAAGTTTGGACACACCTTCTCATTCCAAGAGTTTTCTGTATTTTCATGACTATAAAAATTGTAGATTCACACTGAAGGCATCAAAACTATGAATTAACACATGTGGAATTATATACTTAACAAAAAAGTGTGAAACAACTAAAAATATGTCTTATATTCTAGGTTCTTCAAAGTAGCCACCTTTTGCTTTGATTACTGCTTTGCACACTCTTGGCATTCTCTTGATGAGCTTCAGGAGGTAGTCACCTGAAATGGTTTTCACTTCACAGGTGTGCCCTGTCAGGTTTAATAAGTGGGATTTCTTGTCTTATAAATGGGGTTGGGACCATCAGTTGTGTTGTTCAGAAGTCAGGTGGATACACAGCTGATAGTCCTACTGAATGGAGTGTTAGAATCTGTATTATGGCAAGAAAAAAGCAGCTAAGTAAAGAAAAACGAGTGGCCATCATTACTTTAAGAAATGAAGGTCAGTCAGTCCGAAAAATTGGGAAAACTTTGAAAGTGTTCCTAAGTGCAGTGGCCAAAACTATCAAGCGCTACAAAGAAACTGGCTCACATGAGGACTGCCCCAGGAAAGGAAGACCAAGAGTCACCTCTGCTGCGGAGGATAAGTTCATCCGAGTCACCAGCCTCAGAAATCGCAGGTTAACAGCAGCTCAGATTAGAGACCAGGTCAATGCCACACAGAGTTCTATCAGCAGACACATCTCTACAACAACTGTTAAGAGGAGACTGTGTGCAGCAGGCCTTCATGGTAAAATAGCTGCTAGGAAACCACTGCTAAGGACAGGCAACAAGCAGAAGAGACTTGTTTGGGCTAAAGAACACAAGGAATGGACATTAGACCTGTGGAAATCTGTGCTTTGGTCTGATGAGTCCAAATTTGAGATCTTTGGTTCCAACCACCGTGTCTTTGTGTGACGCAGAAAAGGTGAACGAATGGACTCTACATGCCTGGTTCCCACCGTGAAGCATGGAGGAGGAGGTGTGATGGTGTGGGGGTGCTTTGCTGGGGACACTGTTGGGGATTTATTCAAAATGGAAGGAATACTGAACCAGCATGGTTACCACAGCATCTTGCAGCGGCATGCTATTCCATCCGATTTGTGTTTAGTTGGACCATCATTTATTTTTCAACAGGACAATGACCCCAAACACCTCCAGACTGTGTAAGGGCTATGTGACCAAGAAGGAGAGTGATGGGGTGCTACGCCAGATGACCTGGCCTCCACAGTCACCAGACCTGAACCCAGTCCAGATGGTTTGGGGTGAGCTGGACCGCAGAGTGAAGGCAAAAGGGCCAACAAGTGCTAAGCATCTCTGGGAACTCCTTCAAGACTGTTGGAAGACCATTTCAGGTGACTACCTCTTGAAGCTCATCAAGAGAATGCCAAGAGTGTGCAAAGCAGTAATCAAAGCAAAAGGTGGCTACTTTGAAGAACCTAGAATATCAGACATATTTTCAGTTGTTTCACACTTTTTTGTTAAGTATATAATTCCACATGTGTTAATTCATAGTTTTGATGCCTTCAGTGTGAAGCTACAATTTTTATAGTCATGAAAATACAGAAAACTCTTGGAATGAGAAGGTGTGTCCAAACTTTTGGTCTGTACTGTATATATATAGTGTATAGTATCTGTATATATAGTGTATAGTACTGTATATATAGTGTATAGTATCATATATCTGTATATATAGTGTATATTATCTGTATATATAGTGTATAGTATCTGTATATATAGTGTATAGTACTGTATATATAGTGTATAGTATCATATATCTGTATATATAGTGTATATTATCTGTATATATAGTGTATAGTATCTGTATATATAGTGTATAGTACTGTATATATAGTGTATAGTATCATATAGCTGTATATATATAGTGTATAGTATCTGTATTTATAGTGTATAGTATAGTATATATAGTGTATAGTATCATATATCTGTACATATAGTGTATAGTACTGTATATATAGTGTATAGTACTGTATATCTATAGTGTATGATATCTGTAAATATAGTGTATAATACAGTGTGTGTATATATATATATATAGTGTATAGTATCTGTATATATATATATATATATATATATATATATAGTGTATAGTACTGTATATATATAGTGTATAGTATCATATATCTGTATATATATAGTGTATAGTACTGCATATATATTGTATAGTACTGTATATATATAGTGTATAGTATCATGTATCTGTATATATAGTGTATAGTACTGTATATATAGTGTATAGTATCTGTATATATAGTGTACAGCACTGTATATACAGTGCTGGCCAAAAGTATTGGCACCCCTACAATTCTGTCAGATAATACTCCATTTCTTCCAGAAAATGATTGCAATCACAAATGCTTTGGTAATAATATCTTCATTTATTTTGCTTGCAATGAAAAAACACAAAAGAGAATGAAAAAAAAGTCAAATCATTGATCATTTTACACAAAACTCCAAAAATGGGCCGGACAAAAGTATTGGCACCCTCAGCCTAATACTTGGTAGCACAACCTTTACACAAAATAACTGCGCACAACCGCTTCCGGTAACCATCAATGAGTTTCTTCCAATGCTCTGCTGGAATTTCTCCAGGTCCCTGAGATGTGAAGGGTGCCTTCTCCAATCTGCCATTGTGAGATCTCTCCTTGGGTGTTCTATGGGATTCAGGTCTGGACTCATTGCTGGCCACTTTACAAGTCTCCAGTGCTTTCTCTCAAACCATTTTCTAGTGCTTTTTGAAATGTGTTTTGGGTCATTGTCCTGCTGGAAGACCCATGACCTCTGAGGGAGACCCAGCTTTCTCACACTGGGCCCTACATTATGCTGCAGACTTCATAATGCCATGCACACGGTCAAGCAGTCCAGTGCCAGAGGCAGCAAAGCAACCCCAAAACATCAGGGAACCTCCGCCATGTTTGACTGTAGGGACCGTGTTCTTTTCTTTGAAGGCCTCTTTTTTTTTTCCTGTAAACTCTATGTTGATGCCTTTTCCCAAAAAGCTCTACTTTTGTCTCATCTGACCAGAGAACATTCTTCCAAAAAGTTTTTGGCTTTCTCAGGTAAGTTTTGGCTTTTTTATGTCTCTGGGCCAGAAGTGGGGTCTTCCTGGGTATCCTACCATAGAGTCCCTTTTCATTCAGACGCCGACGGATAGTACGGGTTGACACTGTTGTACCCTCGGACTGCAGGGCAGCTAGAACTTGTTTGGATGTTAGTCGAGGTTCTTTAGCCACCATCCGCACAATCTTTAGTTGAAATCTCTTGTCAATTTTTCTTTTCCGTCCACATCTAGGGAGGTTAGCCACAGTGCCATGGGCTTTACACTTCTTGATGACACTGCGCACGGTAGACACAGGAACATTCAGGTCTTTGGAGATGGACTTGTAGCCTTGAGATTGCTCATGCTTCCTCACAATTTTGCTTCTCAAGTCCTCAGACAGTTCTTTGGTCTTCTTTCTTTTCTCCATGCTCAATGTGGTACACACAAGGACACAGGACAGAGGTTGAGTCAACTTTAATCCATTTCAACTGGCTGCAAGTGTGATTTAGTTATTGCCACCACCTGTTATGTGCCACAGGTAAGTAACAGGTGCTGTTAATTACACAAATTAGAGAAGCATCACATGATTTTTCAAAGGGTGCCAATACTTTTGTCCACCCCCTTTTTTAGGTTTGGTGTGGAATTATATCCAATTTGGCTTTTTGACAATTCTTTTTGTGGTTTTCCATTGAAGACAAATTAAATGAAGATATTATTACCAAAGCATTTGTGATTGCAATCATTTTCTGGAAGAAATTGAGTATTATCTGACAGAATTGCAGGGGTGCCAATACTTTTGGCCAGCACTGTATATAGTGTATAGTATCATATATCTGTATATATATATAGTGTATATCACAGACGATGATGACAGGGAGTACAGAGAACTGAACCGGGATTTTGTGGACTGGTGCCAGCGGAACCACCTGAAGATCAACGCTGGGAAGACCAAGGAGATGGTGGTGGACTTCTGTAAAGGCAGATGCCCTCCTAAACCAGTGGACATCCTGGGGACAGGCATCGAGATTGTGAACACCTATAAGTACTTTGGTCTGCTCCTTAATAATAAGCTGGACTGGGCAGATCATATGGAGGCCCTGTACAGGAAGGGCCACAGCAGGCTCTACCTGCTTAGGAAGCTGAGAGCCTTTGGAATCCGGGGGGCACTTCTTAGGACTTTCTTCAACTCGGTAGTGGCATCAGCCATCTTCTTTGGAGTGGCCTGCTGGGGGAGCCGTATATCAACCAGGGATAGGAATAGACTCGACAAGCTGATTAGAAGGGCCAGCTCTGTCCTGGGGAGCCCACTGGACCCAGTGCAGGTGGTGGGTGACAGAAGGATACTGTCCGTGGTGAGCTCCATGCAGAAGAAGAAGTCCCATCCCATGCATGAGACTGTGATCGCGCTGGGCAGTACTGTCAGTGACCGACTGCTCCACCCTAAGTGTGAGAAGGAGCGCTATCGGAAGTCTTTCCTCCCCACCGCGGTTAGGCTGTACAACCAACACCGACCTAAGCGGAGATCAGGCCATATAGAGAACTGAAATATCTCTCTGCCTGTTAAATCCCCCCCCCCCCCCTCTGCTACGTCCTATCTGTCTGTCGGCTATTAATGTAATGCCTCTCACCTTGGAACATTCCTGTACATGTTGTATTTGTATTTGTATCTGCTTATCTTATCTTATCTTTGCTGCTGTAACACACTGAATTTCCCCATTGTGGGACTATTAAAGGACTATTATTATTATTATTATTATAGTATCATATATCTGTATATATATAGTGTATAGTATCTGTATATATAGTGTATAGTACTGTATATATATAGTCTATAGTATCATATATCTGTATATATATAGTGAATAGTACTGTATATATAGTGTATAGTATCATATATCTGTATATATATAGTGTATAGTACTGTATAGTGTATAGTATCTGTATATATGTAGTGTACAGTATCATATATGTCTATATACAGTACAGACCAAAAGTTTGGACACACCTTCTCATTCCAAGAGTTTTCTGTATTTTCATGACTATAAAAATTGTAGATTCACACTGAAGGCATCAAAACTATGAATTAACACATGTGGAATTATATACTTAACAAAAAAGTGTGAAACAACTGAAAATATGTCTTATATTCTAGGTTCTTCAAAGTAGCCACCTTTTGCTTTGATTACTGCTTTGGACACTCTTGGGTGCTTTGCTGGTGACACTGTTGGGGATTTGTTAAGTATATAATTCCACATGTGTTAATTCATAGTTTTGATGCCTTCAGTGTGAATCTACAATTTTTATAGTCATGACAGTATAATTGAGTCCGAGGTTTTACTTATAGGCCCAGGCCCTGCAGAAAGTCACATGAAACTCGATGCCACCATGTCAGCCCCCTCTCTGGATTATACAGAGGGGCTTAAATTATCTTGTCCAACTTCTTCACAGCTGAGTCCTATTTATATCCATCCACTGGTCACTGGGCCGTCCGAGGAGGAGACGCTCAAGGACTGTGTGATCTTTACTGCAGAATAGACCTATATACTGTAAGTAACCTCCAGCATTACATATTGTACTGTGTATACTGTTTGTAGTGTTTATACTGTGTGTATGCTTTATATTCTATATAGGCATTATATTATTGGTATGCTGTACAGTATATTGTATGTACACTTCATATTTTATGTACTCTTTACATTGTACGCAGGCATTTTATTGTATGTGCTCTTATATTGCATGTAAGTTTTTATTGTATGCAAGCATTATATTATATGTAAGATATATATATATATATATATATATATATATATATATATTGCGTGCACTGTATATTTATGAGAGTTTTATATATGGTCTTTATTTTGTCTATAGTATTTATTTTGTATGTGTGATTTATATTATCTGTACGCTTTATATTGTATATAGGCATTATATTGCATGTAGTGTTTATATTGTATGTAGTGTTTACATTGTATATATGATTTATATTATATGTATGCTTATACTGTATATAGTGTTTATAATATGTGTATGCTTTATATTGTATGTAGTGTTTATATTTTACACACGTGGAGAAAATTGTTGGTCCCCTCGTTTAATGAAAGAAAAACCCACAATGGTCACAGAAATAACTTGAATCTGACAAAAGTAATTTGCCAAACTACATGATGACAAGCCACAAAGCTTCTGGGATAATGTTCTATGGACAGATGAGACAAAAATCTAAATTTTTGGCAAGGCACATCAGCTCTATGTTCACAGACGGAAACATGAAGCCTATCTTGAAAAGAACACTGTCCCTACTGTGACACATGGAGGTGGCTCTGTTATGTTCTGGGGCTGCTTTGCTGCATCTGGCACAGGGTGTCTTGAATCTGTGCAGGGTTCAATGAAATCTCAAGACTATCAAGGGATTCTAGAGAGAAATGTGCTGCCCAGTGTCAGAAAGCTTGGTCTCAGTCGCAGGTCATGGGTCTTGCAACAGGATAATGACCCAAAACACAGCTAAAAACACCCAAGAATGGCTAAGAGGAAAACATTGGACTATTCTGAAGTGGCCTTCTATGAGCCCTGACCTAAATCCTATTGAGCATCTTTGGAAGGAGCTGAAACATGGCGTCTGGAAAAGGCACCCTTCACACCCGAGACAACTGGAGCAGTTTGCTCATGAGGAGTGGCCAAAATACCTGCTGAGAGGTGCAGAAGTCTCATTGACAGTTACAGGAATCGTCTGATTGCAGGGATTGCCTCAAAAGGTTGTGCAACAAATATTAAGTTAAGGGAACCATCATTTCTGTCCAGGCCTGTTTCATGAGTTTTCTTTTTTTTTTAAATTCTGTTGAAGCCTGGTTGGAAAGCAATGTCTGACCTTCATTTGTTCATTTTCATAGAATTTTTATATATTATTACTTTTGTCAGATTCAAGTTATTTCTGTGACCATTGTGGGTTTTTCTTTCATTAAACGAGGGAGGGGGGAACACATGTGTATGATTTATATTGTATGTAGGCTTTATATTGTATGTAGGCTTTATATTATATGTAGGCTTTATATTATATGTAGTGTTTATATTATATGTAGGCTTTATATTATATGTAGTGTTTATATTATATGTAGGCTTTATATTATATGTAGTGTTTATATTGTATGTAGGCTTTATATTATATGTAGGCTTTATATTGTATGTAGTGTTTATATTGTATGTAGGCTTTATATTATATGTGTGCTTTGAATTGTATGTTCCATTTATATTATATGAAGGCTATTTTATTGTATGTACACTTTATGTTATGTGTAGGATTTATGTTGGGTGTATTTGTTAGGGGAGGTTCACACTACCATTATTAATATCTATTGCTCTCACTTGTTATAGGATGAGAGCAACGGACATGAACTATAGAATGCAGACTGAGCACCCCCTGCCTGGTGTCCTGCATTCACTCTCATGGTAAAAAACCTCATGGAGCTTTCTTCCATGATATTTTTTACTTTACAAAAGAAGAAAGCATCTGTCATGTTCTTTACATTAGAGTCAATCAGATTGGGCACAGATGGAGGGGGCTCAGTCTGTGTCTGTTACTCCATTACTGTTAAAGTCTGTTGCTCTCATCCTATTATAGATGACAGCAACCGACTGAAATAATGGTAGTGTGAATGTAGCCTTAAAGTTCGTAGCTCTCATCCTATTACAGGTAAGTGCAATGCACATTCACAATAGTAGTGTGAACATCCCCTTATAGTGTATGTAGGCTCTATTGTGTATGTAGATTTTATATTGTATATAGGTTTTGTATTGTATGTATGTTTTATATTGTATGCAGGCTTCCTATTGAGCGTATGCGTTATAATGTACGTGTGTTGTCAGCTCTCAGTATTTACTGTTATCAGTTTCTGTACATTTTTTTGGACAGACACAAAAGTATGGTTTAGGCTAGGTTCACACTGCTGTTATTAATGTCCATTGCTGTTATCCGTCATAGGATGTGAACAACGGACAATAAAGGGTGCCTGAGTTTTCATGAAAAGTTAAAATATGTGAAAGGTCTTGCTGGTCAGCCTGTTCTATGTCTGTATAAGCCTTCATACATGGTGTCCTCTCAGTTTTTCTGCTGCTAATAAATACATTATGGCTGAAACACATTTTACATCTGTCTCTCAGACAGGGGGTGCACACAATAAGGAGTAGTCTGACTCCTCCCCTCTTCATTATTGATAATGTTCTGCCATTCCGCCCAAGTGACTGTAATATAGGAGATGCATTGACACCAAACTGTAAATACATTGCAAATAAACACAGCCAGGGAGCTAAAACACAAGGGAAAAAAAATAATCTATGAGCACAGTCAGTAAAGCTGCTGCTGTCTGTGAATAATATCCCAACTGTATTCACACAAGCAGACGGAAGTAGATGCAAGCACAGAGAAGACTTTTCTTGCATTGATGCTGTGAGATTTGCAGAATCTTCAGTTCTTTGCACAGAGCAACAGTTTGCAGATGTGTGTGCGGGCTGTGAGGAAAATCAACCCATCCCCTCCATTCACTGTGTGAAGAGGCAAAAGCACCTCTTTCGGACACAGACGCAGCCCCCACTCTCTGTGTCCAATCCCATTGACTCTAATGGGATGTATCTTGTTTACTTGTAATGGAAGAAAAAGTCCTGAAAAGAGCAGCGGACACTAAATAACAGTAGTGTGAACCTTGCCTTACTACGCAAGGTTCAGAATGGACAGAATGGTCGTCTGTTTGTGTCCGTTTTTTACATCTGTCAAATGGATCAGCAAAACTGATGTAAAAAACATGATCTGAATGGAGCCTAAGGGTGGGTTCACACTTGCGCTTGGTGTCCGTCCGCCGTGAATCCAACCTAAATATCAGGAAAAAGGATAGGGAAAGTTTTGAAAACGGTTTGTTTAAAAACCCATTCACTTTAATGGGTTTTTAAAGCAATCCGAAGGTGTCCGATTGCAGCCTCTGTGCCGCAAAGCCGCTTTTTTTGGTTGGAAACAAAGTTTCGCGGCGCAGAGGCTGCAATCAGACACCTACGTATTACTTTACTTTAAAAACTCATTAAAGTCAATGGGTTTTTAAACAAACCGTTTGCAAACCTTTCCCTATCCTTTTTCTGATATTTAGGTCGGATTCACGGCAGACGGACACCAAGCACAAGTGTGAACCAACCCTTATCTTACTACCTTTGTCTGTGCTTCTGTCACTTTAAGAATTAGTGTTCACCTGCTTTTACTTCCTTCTGATCCTGGTGTGTCTGCATGTATTTAGGTCGGCCTCTTCGGTCTCCCTTTGGCTGAGCAATGTGTTGTGTGTTGTTCTTGTCCTGTTCTGTTTGCATGCTTCGGTTTTGTCTGCCTGGTGTGTTTTCAGTCCTAGTATTATTCTATATACCTGAAGCCTCCGGGCTGTCAGTAACATATTCTCTATTATCTGTGGCCTTTGGGCTTGCTGCAGTATCTCTGCGCCATCTGCTTGTCCTGTTTTGTTCCTTGCCTGATCTTAGCCTGCAAAAAATGTGATCTGAATGGAGCCTTATCCCGTTTCTGAGGTGCTCAGCACCATAGTCCTGTCCGCCTGCTCAGCTGCTACCAAACCACGACCTCTGGAGGGAACAGCAGTTTTAGGGTGAAGACACATACCAATTCTGTTGGAGTTTTCTTTGCAGCAGTCACCTCATCTACATCACACATAGGATTACAATCGAAGATAACACCTCCATAGGGAACATCACTGAGCCAGATTTACACCTATGGAGGGAACAGCAGTTTTAGGGTGAAGACATATACCAATTCTGTTGGAGTTTTCTTTGCAGCAGTCACCTCATCTACATCACACATAGGATTACAATCGAAGATAACACCTCCATAGGGAACATCACTGAGCCAGATTTACACCTATGGAGGGAACAGCAGTTTTAGGGTGAAGACATATACCAATTCTGTTGGAGTTTTCTTTGCAGCAGTCACCTCATCTACATCACACATAGGATTACAATCGAAGATAACACCTCCATAGGGAACATCACTGAGCCAGATTTACACCTATGGGGGGAACAGCAGTTTTAGGGTGAAGACACTTGCCAATTCTGTTGGAGTTTTCTTTGCAGCAGCCACCTCATTGACATTACACATAGGATTACAATAGAAGATAACACCTCTATAGGGAATGCCACTGAGCCAGATTTATACCCATGGAGTCTTACTAACAAAACAAGCGGTCCTTTTTATTCATTATTTTATATAGAAAGTTATATTAACTATAACACTGCCAAATAATAGTAGCATACAGTGCCCACTTACATACTCCATGGTAGTGCCCATATTGTTTGATTATGCAATGCCCACGTACTACTGCTATACACCTGATATACCTCTGCTATACACCTGATATACCTTTGCTATACTTGTTTCATACAAGTTTATGGACCAATTCAAAGAATTTCTTTCCAGGGCAGCTCATGTGACTCTGGATTTTTGGCGTTTGCCAGTCATTTTTTTGGAGTTTTTGGAAATTTTTAATAATGAATTTCTATTCTTCATTTCTTACTCTTCACTTTTAGGTTCAAAAATGGGACTTCTTACTTTTCTTATTTTACCGCTGCTCATACTGGGGATAAGCGGCATCATTTATATCTATCGGGAAGTCGTCCGACTGATGTCCAGATCTGCAGTAAAGAATAAAGTCGTTGTGATTACCGATGCGTGTTCTGGATTGGGGAAAGGTAAAGTGTTGTATTTGATGTTACATAGGTGGGGTTGAAGAAGTAATACGGCCCCACCTCCTGCTTCTAAGGAATAATATGGCGCCACATGGAGGCACCGTGTGGTAGCACACCATACCATAGGGCCCACCATACAGGGTCATGCACATGAATCTGGGGGTAAAGGTGCGGGGTAAATCCTTTTAACTATCATTTGATTTGAGTTTTTGAATGTTTTTCACCCTTTCCAGAATGTTCCAGAGTTTTTCACGCCGCAGGAGCGCGTCTGGTCCTCTGTGGAAAAACATGGGAGAAACTGGAAGCTCTTCACGATGCCCTGATCAGTGTGGCGGACCCCAGTGTGGTACGTGGCTATCTCCTCCATAATCCATCCATATAATAAATAGACCTCATTACGTAGACGGTCACACAATGTTCATTTTTGCCCCCAGACTTTTACCCCCAAGCTGGTCCTCCTGGACATCAGTGACGTCAACAACATCGAAGCTGTTGGCAAAGAAATCCAGGATTGTTACGGCTGCGTGGACGTGCTAATAAACAACGCCAGCATGAAGATAAAGGGGCCGGCGCACAGCGTCAGCCTGGAACTGGACAAGAAGATCATGGATGCCAATTACTTTGGCCCCATTACCTTAATCAAAAGTAAGTGACCCCTAATGTCTCAGTAATATATACAAGATCTGTAAAAATAGGTATTTTTTTGTGAAATTAAAGTGACACATTTAGGTTATATTCGCTGAGGCCAATCAGTGAATGGCATGTGATGTCACTACCTGTAAAATCACGGGTACTCTTCCTTAGGCCTGCTGAGGCTGCTGATTGGACTCAGCAGTCATGTGACCGCTGAGGCCAATCAGCAGCTTCAGCGGAACTCCGGAAGAAGAACGGGAAAAAGTCGGGAGGACACCGAAGCATCGGAGACAGGTGTGTATGATTTTTTTTTTTATTTTTTTTCACTGCCACAAAGTGGTTTAAAAGTTAAAGGGGTTGTCCTATTTTGCCTGGAAAACCCCTTTAATGACTGTGGATGGACATTACAAAGACAGTTGTCACATGGCTGTCTCACATATTAGAACACTGGGTATATAGAGCTGGGTATATGATGTAAGCGAGTTTAGTGGACAATCGGCTACTGCAAAAGCAAACTCAATTTTTGGTATGAATCACTTTATTGATTTCTTTCTGGCCAATAAACCAATAAATCTAATGGTCACTTTCTCCCGCAGCTGTTCTGCCTCATATGATTTCTCGAAGGACAGGACAGATTGTTCTGGTCAACACCATACAAGGGAAGCTTGGGGTTCCGTTTCGTGCAGCCTGTGAGTATTTGCCTTTGTAGTAATGGTGGCCGGGCTTGTAGGACTGCTTAGTAACTGGTGGATTAATTTCGAAGGAATGTTAAGAAATTTTTTTTTTTTGTTCACGGCCCGTTCTATGTCCCAGACGCAGCATCGAAACATGCCATACAAGGATTCTTCGACTGCCTGAGAGCCGAGGTGGAGGAGTTTGATGTTTTTGTCAGCACCGTCAGTCCTACGTTCATTCGGTCATACCATGTCCAACCTGATGCCGGCAACTGGGAAGCTTCCATCTGGAAATGTAAGGTGGTGAAGTTTTCTTTCCAGGGGGCGGGGCTGTGACAACCTCATTCTATTACTAATGATATTCTATTTTAGTCTTTTTCAGAAAACTCTCCTATGGCGTCCATCCAGTGGAGGTGGCTGAAGAAGTTCTGCGCACGGTCAGCAGGAGGAAACAGGAAGTGTTCATGGCAAACCCGGTCCCCAAGGCTGCACTGTACGTCAGGACCTTCCTCCCAGAACTGTTCTTTGCCGTGGTGGCCACTGGGGTGAAGGAGAAACATTTTGTTGAGGAGGAAAAATAAATCTAAGTCTTATATTAGGGAATCTTATAACTCTAATATCTACTAATGGTACCAATACATACCTGATAAATCTCCTTATGAGAATCTGCGTTAAAGTGAACGTCTGCACTTGGCCACCATTTTGTTTTTCTATTTAAATATGTCAAAAAATTCTGTGCCGAATAACTTCAAAATATGTTTTCCAATACGAAGCTCCAAATCCCCTGTTGGACATAGAGTAACATTGTAAAATTCTGACTACCTGTAGCCACCACTAGAGGGCACTCAGGAGCTTATTTGTTACTGATAGTACCTTGAACTCATGAATACAGTTCCCTCTAGTGGTCACTACAGGAATCTCTATTAGGCATTTACTAAGACTGGCGTTTTTGATGTCAGTCTTAGTAAAATGTCCTGCTGGGGTGAGATGTGCGGAATTTATTGGTAGGTGTAATCCTTTGCATAAATTTTGGCACATTCCTGGGCAGGTTCTCCACCAGAAGGTGGAAGGATCACCAGAAACCCTTATATCTATACCTTAGTGGTGTGAGGGTCGCCATATAATACTATAATAATCTACTCACTAACGGATCCATGAGGATGGGGGCAGGGAGGGCTGGGACATGGAGGTGACCACCAACATACAAAGTGAGGTTTATTGCAATGTCTTACTTGGCTCATGAATGTCGCGAAGGGATAAGCTACTCTCTTCTGATGGGTATCATTAAGGACAGGACATTTTTGGGATTATGTGAAGGGGAGTCTGTCTAGTAAGTGAAATGTGTGGCAATAAGTCTGGGTGACTTGGAAGTGCCTGTATATTATATACTATTCTATATACTATACTATATTATATTATACACTGCCTATAGGTTTACAAGGCCTGGCGTCTGCTGCAGATGTTTATGAGGTGCAGCGCCACCTGGAGGTCTTGTATGAGAGGACGAGCAGTCAGAAAGTGACCCCTGGACTCCAGGCGTATCTGCACTGCAGGTTTTCTCTACACTTTATTATACGTTTGAGAATGTGAAGAAAAACTGAACCTTCCCGTTCCATCCAGTAACCCCCCCCCCCATCCCCTCAAAAACATCACCTTGCTCAAACTATGGCTTGTCCAGTTTACCTTTGCCACCCCAGCAGATGACGTCCAGGCCCCTGCTCTGGTGACCACCAGCATCCAAAAATGTTGGGGGTTGTAATTTTATCACCAATTCCTGCCCAGTGTTACTCCAGACTTCTCCCTTCCCGTCTTATCTGGACTCGCCTTGTCTATTCCTGGGCCTG
Source organism: Leptodactylus fallax (assembly GCA_947044405.1). Lineage (NCBI taxonomy): Eukaryota > Metazoa > Chordata > Amphibia > Anura > Leptodactylidae > Leptodactylus > Leptodactylus fallax. The sequence continues at coordinate 200,647 of CAMRHE010000973.1, read as the reverse complement.
AAGCTTTATCTTCGCCTGCACAGTCTTCTCAAGCTCCCTGTCACATGAGCGGTAACAAGTCTGTGTGACAGTGAGTCAGTCTCTTGTATAGCAGATGTCACTGTATAAAATATTGCCCGTTCATGAAGTTTTCTTCTGAGAAATAAAATATTTGCAAACATTGGACACTTATTCTTAGTGACATGATATATGAGCTGGCATGTAGATGGGGTGTGTGGATACCAGGGAGGACATAAACAATCTTCTCTGTCACTTAGATAAAGTCCTGGGGCAGAAAATTTGATCTTTGCCGCCATTGAAGGAGGATCTACCTATGACCCTGATGGGCAACCCCTTTCTTCTTCCGCTGCCCACAGTATATGATAGATATTGCATATGGTGGTGGTCAAGACGTCTAACACTGAGCGCCCTCCTTGTGCTGGATCCACCACGTCTTCACGGTATCTTCTGTCATATTAGGAGGGGAAAGGCAACCCTTAGATCTGAAGATCAACCAAGGGTTAATAAGAGATCAATAGTACAAGAAATCCCCCCTATCTTAGAATAGCAGCCAACTGTATTTTAGCTTTATGTCCAAATTGTCCGTGTCGACTCCTGAATACATGTTTTGGGACATGGTTGTCTGAGACTGGTGACACATTACTTACCACCTATAAGAAACTGTGTAAAACTTCTGAAGCTGGATTCCTTTAAGACTTTAAAATCGAAGAAGATTTACGCCGAGCCACTTGTTAGATGATGTCCTCACAATTGGACAAATTCAGGCCGGTTAAACCCTTGCCTGACCACGTGATAATTCGTGAGATGGTCCAAGGTAGGGGTGGCAGCTGGGTGTGGTTTTGCGTAGATAACGTTGGAAGGTAAATATATGGAATCTATGGTGGCCCAAGAGCGCGGGTTCCTTTAAGACTTTGTCACGGTGCGTGCTGGTTTCAGTGATATGGCTGCTGATCTTAGGGCTGTTATCCTGCTGTATCTACATGGACGCCTACCAAGAACCCCAACACTGTGGAGACAATTTCTGACAGAATTGTATCATCAAAGCATCAGAACATAAGTGTGGTCAGAGCTGAGCTAGCACGATAGAGCATGGCAGAGGCTTGTACATGATCCCAGCCTGAGCTAGAGGATACGGAGATCTTCTGCGCCTATTGTGGTCCTGAGTGCAGCGTGACATCTCCATGTGTGACACCATGAGTGGAAAGACAACAACAGAGCGAACATCTACATTATTACCAACCAAAGAAAATGATCCACCCAAAACTAATGGAGGTCGTATTTGTGCCGCCTACTTGGTGGACTGAGATCATGTAACACTTAGAAGAGCCACCAGAAGAAACTCTCAAGAAGAAGAAACTAAGAAATGGTCAAGAGAACTGAGAAAAGACTCAATGTAAGGGTGGAAGGCAAAGGAAAGTGGAGACAATCCCCAGGTTCTAGATCTGGAAGTGAAAGTCCTTGGTGAGATTTACAAGCAGGGGGAGCAACAGTCACCCTCAGTTTCTGGTCTGGTCCGGAGCCCGAAATTTAGAAAATCAAACAGTCCAGTACAATGTGAGATATTCAGACCTGGTGTATGTCTTGAAGGACCTGGAACTGAGCAGAAATCGCTTTTATATGTAGAAGAGAGAGAAGAGCCGGCCTGAGAGAAGGATCACAAAGATCTCCTCAGTGATAGTGATCATGTACGATGAGTGACCTAGTGCCCCGCAGTGGGCTTAGCGTATCTCTAGGCTATATGGTGTCCTTCATGGCGCCCCCACATGCTTCTATAACACAGAAAGGATAGCTGGTTGAGAATTGGCGTGTTCACATGTGACAGATACTCTCTGGATTTTCTGTTTCATAGTGAATTTAACCCTTTGTACAGGATGAAATCTGATGAATTCTGTAGTAAAGTCCACGACAAAAGGCACATGTAACATGTAGATTTTGCCATGGATCATGCAAGGGACGGCTTCTCTGTCACATGTCCATCGGTGGACGTTTGTGTGAATTTCCAGGCTGAAAATCTCCGCAGCGTGTAGATGAGATTGGTTATAGGGTCTTGGAGTCAATGAGAACATCCTTAGTACTGTAGATATGCCAGGACATGTTATATCAGATTAAAAGGGTTTCTATCCAGTACTAATAGTGGGTGTATTAAAGTGGACCCCTCACCACCTCCACCAACTAAAGCTCATTTCATCGTAGTCACTGCTCCACTGATTCTGGCACAGTTAGAATTTTTTCTCTAGCCCCCACCGTTCCTCAGCAATCGGAGCTGTTAGTTTTGGTGCCTGATATGCCATTTAGGCTCTGTACTGTCAGGTGGGCGGTGTCAGACAGGAGCAGGCAAGGGGGCGGAATTCAGAGCTCACTGACATTGTCTAATCAGAGGCAGCCAATAAAGAGCTCTGAATCTTGCCCCCTTGTCTGCTCCTGCCTGACACCGCCCACCTGACAATACAAAGCCTAATTGGCATATCAGGCACTAACAGCATTGATTGCTCAGGAATGGTGGGGGCTGGAGAAATAATTCCAACTGTGCTAGAATTGATGGAGAAGCGCCTACCAGGGGGTGCACGGAACTGGAGCTGGTGGAGGTCCTCTTTAAGTTTATAACCCTGAGCACTTACCTCAAGCACCGTGTCTGCAGGGGTAGCGGCAGAGCTTAGTGATGTGCGCTCTATGTTACATGAAAGAGGTAAGTACAGTGCGCTCTAATCAGGGCCGGATTATAGCACAGGTAAGTGGGGAAATTTCCCAGCGTCTACACAGGACCATGGCCCCGATATGCTGCACTTATTAATAAACTTACATCATGGCGACAGTGCTATTATTTCAAAACATATGTTGTTATTATGTGAATTATGTATAACAATGCTAATATGGAAGCATTATATGAGCACTATATGGCAGTATTATACAAGAACTGTATGCAGCATTTTACTAGAACTATATGGCAGTATTACCCAAGCACTTTTGGCAGTATAATATGAGCACTATATGGCAGTATTATACAAGAACTGTATGCAGCATTTTAGAAGAACTATGTGGGAGTATTATACAAGAACAATATGGCAGCATTATATCACAACTATGTGGCAGTATTATCCAAGCACAATATGGCAGCATTATATCAAAACTATGTGGCATTATTATATCAGAACTATGTGGCAGTATTATAAAAGCACAATATAACAGTATTATATCAGAACTATGTGGCAGTATTATAAAAGCACAATATAACAGTATTATATCAGAACTATGTGGCAGTATTATACAAGCACAATATGGCAGTATTATATCAGAACTACGTGGCAGTATTATACAAGCACAATATGGCATATTAGACATGAACTGTAGGCAGAATTTTACAAGAACTATATGACAGTATTATTCAAGCACTATGTGGCAGTAAAATATGAGCACTATATGGCAGAATTATATAAGAACTATATGCAGCATTTTATGAGAACTATATGGCAGTATTATATAAGCACTATATGGCAGTATTATACAAGAACTGTATTCAGCATTTTACGAGAACTACGTGGCAGTATTATGCAAGCATAATATGGCAGTATTATATAAGAACTATGTGGCAGTATTATGCAAGTACAATATGGCAGTATTATATCAGAACTACTTGGAAGTATTATATAAGAACTATGTGGCAGTATTATGCAAGTACAATATGGCAGTATTATATTAGTACTAGGGGCCAGTATTATACCAGCACTATATGGCATATTATACAAACACTGCATGGGGGCTAATATTGAGCAGACAATATTCTGCATTTCCCTCACAAATTTTCCATCAACTATTTGATAAAAAAGATGCAATTAAATTGTCCCATCAGACTATAAAAAAAATCTTCAGTAACTTGATCTAATATTAAAAATCTATAATTTTACCTAAGAAAGTTATTAATACCAGCCCAGCATAGGACGGGGGACCCAGACCCTGACACACCACAAACGGCCCATGAGGCCTTGCACAATATACCATGCACCTTTTCTGTATTGTATTCAGGGCTGTCATCAGCGCAAGGTACACACATGGCAGTGCCTCACAGGAACAGCAGGGGGCAGGACATTTTATTTTATGTCCCCGGATTTACCCTTACATTAACAGATGATGTATTTCTACAACTGTTTATGTCAGATGTTAATCCCCTGCAATCTTCTGTTCTACCATAACTGCTGCAAAACTACAACTCCCAGCATGCACTGTTGGTAATTGTAGGTTTGCACCAGCACCAGCATCAGAGCTGTTCATACATATTTTAGACTCCTATTTCATATAGTGCGGTATTATTTCTGACTAATACAAGTCTTTGCCACATGGGGGCAGTCACGTCTTATACAAATACTGTCACACTGTGGGATTTGATGGAAAGTCAGATCCATCGCAATATCATGTGATATATATATATATATATATATATATATATATATATCTAGTATGTCTGATGAACATCTGATAATCCGGGGACTGTCTGAATATCTGAATTAAATTAATTTTACATACAAGTAAAAACGTAAATTTAAAAAAAAAAAAAAAATATATATATATATATTCTATATACAAGCTCTTACTGTGAAATGATTTGCACCCTGTGTACATATCTGGGGGGTCTTCAGGTCATTCTTTGTCTTCTCTGTATCGTGCCAAGGCTGAGGTGTGCACATAAGACATTAGATACAAGAAGTTACTAATGGGTGTGAATACTTTTGCAGTGCCCATGGACTATGTCAGAAACCTACAGACTCTCATCATCCTGCCGACTATTCATCTCACATCTGCTCTGCAGCTTTCATCTCAACTAGGAAACGCGATACAGGAATAGAATGTCAGAATGACAGTAGACACTGACACATATCCACAGAACATAGCAATGTCTTGCAGCTGTACACAATGTCCATCCCTCAGGACCAGTGCTCCCATAGTTGGTAGATCTGGGTGAGGTGTAAGCACCAGTGATTTATATATCAGGGTGTCGACATTTTGGTGATAACCTCTATGGACAATGCAGTGGCTGCCATTAGTATCTGATAACTGAGCTGAAAGTACTCTAAGGACATGGCGGAAACCTGAGGCTGACACTGTAGCTAATATACATGTGACAACCACCATGGCTCCCGCAGATGATGGGGGTGATAGTGTCACCGCCTCTATTGTGTGTGTGTGTGATATTTCCACAGCTGTGTTGTGACAAGACCATGGACAAAGCTGTGACACAAACCTCCATGTAACCTGTAGGGTCAGTATAGCAGCTGCTGCGGGGATGACGAGCTATCTGCTGCAGGGACATTCTTCTTAAAGGACAATTCCGTTGTATAGACAGCTAGGACATAAGATTGGGGGGTCTCTGAGTTGGGGTTTAGACCAGGGGGCCCATTAGACCGAATGCACACTGGGCAATCTGGGCTAGAAAATCCAATCTGTAGATCGGTTAGATCTTTTTTTTTTTATTTTATACCTCCCCGGCCTTGACAAGGATTGGTTCAATTCCCGGACACCCCCTTTAAGTTAGAGCCCCTTGTTTGGTCAGAGTTCTGCCGCAGCAATTCCTCTGCAGTCCCCACATTATAGTTAATAGTGATCATCTTATGGGCGGGCTGAACAATGGGCGTTACCATGGTTATTTGTTTCTGGGTGACAACCAATATGGCTGCTACTTCTGGAATTGTCACTCACCTTCCCAGTTTCCTGAATGACCATCCTGCTTAATATTCAGCAATGTTAGAATGAGGGTTTTACTGCTGTATGTGAGGCTCAGGAGTCTGGGAAAGCTGGGTGGAAATCAATACTGCTTGTTGTGCAGCACAAAATAAAATATGTATTATTGTTATATATTGTTGTGGGAATTCTGGGCGACACAATGTGGTGTGGGAATCTACGAGGGATCGTCTATGATCAGAGTGGATCCTGCACTATAATAAGGAATCCTCTGTGCTCTTCAGCCATGGGATCTCCCGTCTTGTCTCCTATATCTCTCATGATATAACTCATATCTCCTATTTGTCCATTTATAGAACCAATGCATCTGAAGTGAAAAGCAATTCTGCAAAATGGCTGAAATAAAAATCTCCCGTTTTGTGTCTACAGCTCCTATGCAGATTTATGTGTGTCTATGGTAACAGACTACCAGCAAAGTCATACTCCCTGCCACCTGTCCTTGACTTCTTACTAACATACATGTGGTAGGTTAAGGCAATATGACCAGAGGATCCGACTACACAGGGTTTGCGTGTAGTCTGTTACCATGGAGACATATAAGTCTTTAGAGGAGCTGCAGACACAAAATGGAGGATATTATACAGATTTTAAACATAGGAAGAATACCTGATTATTACACTTCATTTTCTGAAAGAAATACTTGAGAGCAGTGGTAGATCGGGGCCACCGGCTGGGACTAGTGACATCACTGCACTTGGAGATGGTCAACCAAATGACTCTTCACTTACTGTGTTTTATGGAATTTTATTCCCAGTAAACACCATGAAAGCACCACATGAAACATATCACACCTGCAGGATGTTATTTAAAAAGTTCTCCGAAATTGTTCAAAATCATTAATTAAAGAAAAAAAAAAATTGGCCTCAAAAATTTCCGTCCAAGAGTTCATCCAGATATTCCACCACATCGCCTTCATCATCATCTACAATATTTTGCTGGGCGAACTCGTACAGCTCCTTCTGCTTGGTGGTGATGTTGTAATAGAGGGCCGCCTCCGGCCTTGGCTTGAAGTTTTCTTCTGACAGTCCCCACTTCTCCATGTGGTATTGGTAGTAGACCATGTTTTGCTGCATGACATCATCATCTGGGTCAAATAGTAAGTAGCTGGCCACGCAAGGAGCAGCGTTCCGAACGTCATTGAGTTTGTAGTAAGCAAATTGCAGGTAGTGGTACATTGTGGCCACAAACTTTTGTACCACATAGCCCCCAATGACCGGCGTAAGGGCGTTCTCACAGTTCATCTTACACTTGAGGATCTCAATGTAGTGGTCGGCCACCGACTGGTAAAAGTCTTTAAAATCTTTGATCTCTCGAGAGCCTTCGCAGACTGAGATGCATTCCTGAAATGCCTTGAAGAAGTCAGGTAGGGCCAATTCCATGTCAGAAATGGAGGTTCTCCAGTTTTCTCCATTGTAGGCCCTCACGGCTCTAATGAACAAGTTCTCATAGGTCTTGGTTTCCAGATCTTGGATGTGGGACTCTGATTCCGGCATACTCTTGTAGTAGGCCATATTTCTCTTCATCATCTCATCATCGGGGTGCAGCAGGAGAAATGTGTGGGCAGCAGCAATGGCTTTTGGCAAATTGTTAGTCTTAAAATAGGCATATTGTAAAAACTTATACGGCTCCCGGTTGTGGAATTCATCCATGGTTTCTCGGCTGGGTTGTGATTGTCGAAAAGCGGGGAGACCTTGCTTACATCGTTTCAGACACTGGGCCCTCATGAAAACATCTCCAAACACCTTCAATTCAGGGAAGCCACTGAAGCGACCCAGGTTTCCTGCCTCGTCCTTGGTGGTTCCCCCTTCCGCACGTGGACTGTTGTCTATCTGTGCCGTACTGCAGTTAAGGTTACAGAAAGCCTCGCTGTCCCTCAAAAGCCGGTATAACCTGAGACTTATCTCCAGGTAGTTGACCGTCTCGGGCCAGTTCTCATTGCTGTACTGGTCTAGTCCATACTTGTATGCACTCTCAAGGGGCATCAGCTCGTCCCGAGGGTAGCTCCTGAAACTGTAACGCTCATACTGAGCATTTACTGAGACCATGAAGACAAGGAGCAGCGTGCAGCCAAGATTCCAGACCATGATGAAGCCAACTCAAACCGTCAAGACCTAACAAGCGTAGAAATTTAAGACCCAACTTTTTGCATGCACAGAACTGGAGACACGTCTTAAGTTCTTCAAGATCTCTCAGTCATAGCAATGCGTCCCACCTGATAGAAAACTCACAGTTGTTCCTGAGGGTCCAGTCTGTCCTGCAAGGTTCTTAAGTCATTCCTGGTCCTCCAAGAGTCCTCAGCACTTGGATGCATGGAGTGCTCAGGGTCTGCAGATGTTCTCCAGACCAGGGCTGATCCTTCTCTGTCAGGGCTTCCTCCGAGCACAGTACCACGTAGCACAGGGAGGAGGGGGCTGGAGGAAGTTTCTGAAAGTTTCTCCTGTTGCAGCAGGCGGAGATCTTGGGAAGGAATGTGAAGCATGGCAGAGTCACTCCCATTGGCAGTAAAATAAAAGCCCCCCCTTTACTTTTTAAAAAAGCTTTATTTAGCGCTTTTTCTACTTGCAGAGGAAATAGATTTTACACATGTTGCAAAGTTGGAGATTGTTCAGGACTTTAGTGCAATAGTCAATCCAACCCCCCTACCCCGGTGCCTGCTGTGAGGCCTAAGGCTCTGGCTCCTCTCTGTTGTCACAGCCGCCCCCTGTGCAGGGTGGAAGTCACTGCAAGGCTGCCACATGGACAGAAGAGGGGAGGGGGCCAAGAGTCTGGCAGGGGATGCAACAACACTGTCTGCTTAGCTACTGTATCTAATCCTACCATGTGTGATACTGTCTGCTCAGCTACTGTATCTAATGCTACCACGTGTGATACTGTCTGCTCAGCTACTGTATCTAGTCCTACCATGTGTGATACTGTCTGCTGACCGGTGTATCTAATCCTACCATGTGTGATACTGTCTGCTGACCGGTGTATCTAATCCTACCATGTGTGATACTGTCTGCTGACTGGAGTATCTAATCCTACCACGTGTGATACTGTCTGCTCAGCTACTGTATCTAATCCTACCATATGTGATACTGTCTGCTCAGCTACTGTATCTAGTCCTACCATGTGTGATACTGTCTGCTGACCGGTGTATCTAATCCTACCATGTGTGATACTGTCTGCTGACCGGAGTATCTAATCCTACTATATGTGATACTGTCTGCTCAGCTACTGTATCTAATCCTACCATATGTGATACTGTCTGCTCAGCTACTGTATCTAGTCCTACCATGTGTGATACTGTCTGCTGACCGGTGTATCTAATCCTACCATGTGTGATACTGTCTGCTCAGCTACTGTATCTAGTCCTACCATGTGTGATACTGTCTGCTGACCGGAGTATCTAATCCTACTATATGTGATACTGTCTGCTCAGCTACTGTATCTAATCCTACCATATGTGATACTGTCTGCTCAGCTACTGTATCTAGTCCTACCATGTGTGATACTGTCTGCTGACCGGAGTATCTAATCCTACTATATGTGATACTGTCTGCTCAGCTACTGTATCTAGTCCTACCATATGTGATACTGTCTGCTGACCGGTGTATCTAATCCTACCATGTGTGATACTGTCTGCTGACCGGAGTATCTAATCCTACCACGTGTGATACTGTCTGCTCAGCTACTGTATCTAATCCTACCATATGTGATACTGTCTGCTCAGCTACTGTATCTAGTCGTACCATGTGTGATACTGTCTGCTGACCGGAGTATCTAATCCTACTATATGTGATACTGTCTGCTCAGCTACTGTATCTTATCCTACCACGTGTGATACTGTCTGCTGACCGGAGTATCTAATCCTACCATGTGTGATACTGTCTGCTCAGCTACTGTATCTAATCCTACTATGTGTGATACTGTCTGCTCAGCTACTGTATCTAATCCTGCCACGTGTGATACTGTCTGCTGAGCTACTGTATCTAATCCTACCATGTGTGATACTGTCTGCTCATCTACTGTATCTAATCCTACCATGTGTGATACTGTCTGCTGACCAGAGTATCTAATCCTACCATGTGTGATACTGTCTGCTCAGCTATTGTATCTAATCCTACCATGTGTGATACTGTCTGCTCAGCTACTGTATCTAATCCTACTATGTGTTATACTGTCTGCTCAGCTACTGTATCTAATCCTACCACGTGTGATACTGTCTGCTGAGCTACTGTATCTAATCCTACCATGTGTGATACTGTCTGCTCATCTACTGTATCTAATCCTACCATGTGTGATACTGTCTGCTGACCAGAGTATCTAATCCTACCATGTGTGATACTGTCTGCTCAGCTATTGTATCTAATCCTACCATGTGTGATACTGTCTGCTCAGCTACTGTATCTAATCCTACTGTGTGATACTGTCTGCTCAGCTACTGTATCTAATCCTACCACGTGTGATACTGTCTGCTGAGCTACTGTATCTAATCCTACCATGTGTGGTACTCTCTGCAGAACGGTGTATCTAATCCTACCATGTTTGATACTGCCTCCCCCAGCTGTGACCCTCATAGTCCTTACTCTATACGGTATCTGCATTTTTCGGGGACGCTATTCAGACTGCCTTTCATGTTACACCCATGAGGTCTAAGGGTCTGACGGATGACCAAAAAAAGGAGAAATGAAAAAAATAATATTGATCTGCTTTTCACGAACAGCAGATCCACCACAGACAGTGCGCCATCCGCGAAAACAGGGTGAAGCGCTGTCCGTGAAAAGCACAGACCACGGATGTGTGAATATAAACATGTCCGGACTGCCACTGTTCTAGTCATACACTCAGCCTTATTGCTGCTACAGTATATACTGTTTGTTGTGTTATATCCGTCTTCTTTTGCAGGTGCCGTTGCGTTGCGGCCGGTGTATATGTATTTGTAATGGCGGGCAGGTGGGCTGTTTGGGTTTCTGGGATTCCTGGTAGGCACCCGGGTCAGAGACTATAGGGGGGGTTTTATCATTCCCTCTACGCCAGTTTTCTGGCATGGAGGGATAATACTGGGCCGCACATTTGGCGCAAGGCCCTTCCTTGTACCAAAGATGCGCCGCAGACCCCCAACATTGCCCGCCACATTGGACAAAAGTGGGCAGATCAGGGTGGGCCGAGGCAGGTACGAAATTTCCATTATGGCGTAGATTTCCGTTCTGGCCTCTTTATAAATGTCCCGTTCATGCGCCAGTCGGGGTCTTTATTAAGACTGGAGTACAATACTCCATGAATATCTAGATGACAATGTGGCGACTCTCTATCCAAAAATGAATGGCTATAATCGGGCCTACTATGTCGATCTTACCATCCACTCTTACTTATATCACTATCCACAACAGCTGAGAACCAACCAATATGGCCGCCATTACCGCTTCCCCCTGGGTTCTCACCCAGCTCCTCTAGAATCCTGAATGTCCTTGGAGCAGGAGATCCATCATATATATTGACCATTCACAAGTCTGGTGTAAATTGTATAAAATGAGCCCCAAGACATAGCAATCCATTGAAGAGAAGACATGACGTAAGGAACGCCTATAGAATGATTTTATTAAAAAAACAGTATATAATCGCCAGAAATACCAAATGTAGTAAAAGCTAGCAGTACTCCTCGCAGTGTGTGTAGGGGTAATTATTCAGATTTCCATAATTTGAGGGATTCTGCCCCGGTATCGATAAATCCACGAAGTCCTCTCTGTTACCCTGTAAGGTGTTTATATAGATGTCCCACACCGGCTGGCCGCCATCTTGTTCCTGTGTTTTCTGCTTGTTCTGTAAACTTCTTTCCAAGTTCCGTCTCCTCTGCTTGAACTCCAGAATGGTCTTTGTGTATCTGTTGATAGTTGTTACTGAAGCCGCCATACAGCATGTGAATGAGCCCCACGCCAAACTACGAGAAAAAAGCCATAATTATTACTAGAATATATTTCTTCATTTCCAATAATGTTATATCTGTATAGCTGATATAACATAAGCATCTTGTACATAGTGATATGGGCCAAGCCGGTATAACCTGGGTATCTCCTGTATATAATTATATATGTACAGCCGGTATAACCTGGGGATCTCCTGTATATAATTATATATGTACAGCCGGTATAACCCGGGTATCTCCTGTATATAATTATATATGTACAGCCGGTATAACCTGGGGATCTCCTGTATATAATTATATATGTACAGCCGGTATAACCTGGGTATCTCCTGTATATAATTATATATGTACAGCCGGTATAACCTGGGTATCTCCTGTATATAATTATATATGTACAGCCGGTATAACCTGGGTATCTCCTGTATATAATTATATATGTACAGCCGGTATAACCTGGGGATCTCCTGTATATAATTATATATGTACAGCCGGTATAACCTGGGTATCTCCTGTATATAATTCTATATGTACAGCCGGTATAACCTGGGTATCTCCTGTATATAATTCTATATGTACAGCCGGTATAACCTGGGTATCTCCTGTATATAATTCTATATGTACAGCCGGTATAACCTGGGTATCTCCTGTATATAATTATATATGTACAGCCGGTATAACCTGGGTATCTCCTGTATATAATTATATATGTACAGCTGGTATAACCTGGGTATCTCCTGTATATAATTCTATATGTACAGCCGGTATAACCTGGGTATCTCCTGTATATAATTCTATATGTACAGCCGGTATAACCTGGGTATCTCCTGTATATAATTCTATATGTACAGCCGGTATAACCTGGGGATCTCCTGTATATAATTATATATGTACAGCCAGTATAACCTGGGGATCTCCTGTATATAATTATATATGTACAGCCGGTATAACCTGGGTATCTCCTGTATATAATTCTATATGTACAGCCGGTATAACCTGGGTATCTCCTGTATATGATTATATATGTACAGCCGGTATAACCTGGGTATCTCCTGTATATAATTATATATGTACAGCCGGTATAACCTGGGTATCTCCTGTATATAATTATATATGTACAGCCGGTATAACCTGGGTATCTCCTGTATATAATTATATATGTACAGCCGGTATAACCTGGGTATCTCCTGTATATAATTATATATGTACAGCCGGTATAACCTGGGTATCTCCTGTATATAATTATATATGTACAGCCGGTATAACCTGGGTATCTCCTGTATATAATTATATATGTACAGCCGGTATAACCTGGGTATCTCCTGTATATAATTATATATGTACAGCCGGTATAACCTGGGTATCTCCTGTATATAATTATATATGTACAGCTGGTATAACCTGGGTATCTCCTGTATATAATTATATACGTACAGCCGGTATAACCTGGGTATCTCCTGTATATAATTATATATGTACCGCTGGTATAACCTGGGTATCTCCTGTATATAATTATATATGCACAGCCGGTATAACCTGGGGATCTCCTGTATATAATTCTATATGTACAGCCGGTATAACCTGGGTATCTCCTGTATATAGTTATATATGTACAGCCGGTATAACCTGGGTATCTCCTGTATATAATTATATACGTACAGCCGGTATAACCTGGGTATCTCCTGTATATAATTATATACGTACAGCCGGTATAACCTGGGTATCTCCTGTATATAATTATATATGTACAGCCGGTATAACCTGGGGATCTCCTGTATATAATTATATATGCACAGCCGGTATAACCTGGGGATCTCCTGTATATAATTCTATATGTACAGCCGGTATAACCTGGGTATCTCCTGTATATAGTTATATATGTACAGCCGGTATAACCTGGGTATCTCCTGTATATAATTATATACGTACAGCCGGTATAACCTGGGTACCTCCTGTATATAGTTATATATGTACAGCTGGTATAACCTGGGTATCTCCTGTATATAATTATATACGTACAGCCGGTATAACCTGGGTATCTCCTGTATATAATTATATACGTACAGCCGGTATAACCTGGGTATCTCCTGTATATAATTATATATGTACAGCCGGTATAACCTGGGTATCTCCTGTATATAATTATATATGCACAGCCGGTATAACCTGGGGATCTCCTGTATATAATTCTATATGTACAGCCGGTATAACCTGGGTATCTCCTGTATATAGTTATATATGTACAGCCGGTATAACCTGGGTATCTCCTGTATATAATTATATACGTACAGCCGGTATAACCTGGGTACCTCCTGTATATAGTTATATATGTACAGCTGGTATAACCTGGGTATCTCCTGTATATAGTTATATATATACAGCTGGTATAAGTTATACATCTTCTGGTATATAGTGATATGGACCATGCTGGTATAACCTGGGTATCTCCTGTATATAATTCTATATGTACAGCCGGTATAACCTGGGTATCTCCTGTATATAATTATATATGTACAGCCGGTATAACCTGGGTATCTCCTGTATATAATTCTATATGTACAGCCGGTATAACCTGGGTATCTCCTGTATATAATTATATATGTACAGCCGGTATAACCTGGGTATCTCCTGTATATAATTCTATATGTACAGCCGGTATAACCTGGGTATCTCCTGTATATAATTCTATAAGTACAGCTGGTATAACCTGGGTATCTCCTGTATATAATTATATATGTACAGCCGGTATAACCTGGGTATCTCCTGTATATAATTATATATGCACAGCCGGTATAACCTGGGGATCTCCTGTATATAATTCTATATGTACAGCCGGTATAACCTGGGTATCTCCTGTATATAATTATATATGTACAGCCGGTATAACCTGGGGATCTCCTGTATATAATTATATATGTACAGCTGATATAACCTGGGTATCTCCTGTATATAATTATATATGTACAGCTGGTATAACCTGGGTATCTCCTGTATATAATTCTATATGTACAGCCGGTATAACCTGGGTATCTCCTGTATATAGTTATATATGTACAGCCGGTATAACCTGGGTATCTCCTGTATATAATTATATATGTACAGCTGGTATAACCTGGGTATCTCCTGTATATAATTATATATGTACAGCCGGTATAACCTGGGTATCTCCTGTATATAATTATATATGTACAGCTGGTATAACCTGGGGATCTCCTGTATATAATTATATATGTACAGCTGGTATAACCTGGGTATCTCCTGTATATAGTTATATATGTACAGCTGGTATAACCTGGGTATCTCCTGTATATTATTATATATGTACAGCCGGTATAACCTGGGTATCTCCTGTATATAATTCTATATGTACAGCCGGTATAACCTGGGTATCTCCTGTATATAATTATATATGTACAGCCGGTATAACCTGGATATCTCCTGTATATAATTATATATGTACAGCTGGTATAACCTGGGTATCTCCTGTATATAATTATATATGTACAGCTGGTATAACCTGGGTATCTCCTGTATATAATTCTATATGTACAGCCGGTATAACCTGGGTATCTCCTGTATATAGTTATATATGTACAGCCGGTATAACCTGGGTATCTCCTGTATATAATTATATATGTACAGCTGGTATAACCTGGGTATCTCCTGTATATAATTCTATATGTACAGCCGGTATAACCTGGGTATCTCCTGTATATAGTTATATATGTACAGCTGCTATAACCTGGGTACCTCCTGTATATAGTTATATATGTACAGCCGGTATATGTTATACATCTCTTTGTATATAGTGATATGCTGGTATAACGGCACCGTCAGTAATGTAATGATATATATACACACCTGGTGTAGGTATCTAATGTAGACCGGGTGATTTTGGCTGCGCTTTGCAGATATTTATGTCTCTTCTCTGCTGATTTTATATCTTTTTCCCTTTTAATCGACTTTTCTAATTTAAACATTGAAACTACTTCAAAAAGATGTCGATAAAATGTGTAATGAGTTTTTCCATCTTCAAGCAAATTCCTCCCAGACTTGGAACTGCTGAGTAATGAAATCTGCAGAGAACTTTTTTTTTCTCTGGTTCAGAACTATCCTAGAAGCGTCTGATCTCCATGTGCCGAGGGACCGCGCCGGATAATTCATTACAGACTGTCAAGTCACTTGTCAGTCAGGACACGATATCTAGTCTAACTGCAGAGACTGCTGGGGGCGCTATACACCTTCATGTAGCAGACATTTTACTCTCTAAGCCTTGACCCAAAACCCCCAGGACCAGATAAGAGCAGGACAAAGAAAGACTTCATAACATGTCTGCACTTTTGAGATCAGTCGGACTAAAGTTATGGTTACTTTTTCAAAAAGTTGATGCAGTACAGCCGTCTTACCAGTAGGACCAGCCGTAGTCCCAGTGCTGGGGTCTCCAATCCTCTGGACCAAGGTTGACCGTCATCTGGAACACTGTTGTGTACATCATGTGTGCAACCATCCCGAGTAACCCTGTCAATACATTATCACTAGGAATTAACCTCTTGATATCAAAAATTTCAAAAACAACCTGTGCACTCTCCACCACCACCACTAGGCGCCAGCAGTGTACTCTGAACAGCTCTGGTCGGGGGCAATGACAGACGTTGTTTATGTTCTCATAGATGCAAAGACACATTGGATTAAAGTCGAATTGGTCAGTTTTGACCGATCATCCATTGTGTTCAATGGTCTGTCTTATGAATGTTAGATAAGTTAGGGTCTGACATGGGACAAATACGAGGCTGGTCTACGTAAGGAGGTCCCGGTGGTGGCGGCATGTCACCCAATGTCCACGCTCTATCTAAAGGATCTCAAACTGAGAAAACGTCATCTCAGGGCGTCTCACCTGATAAAACGGTAAAGATGGCAGCAAAGGCGTTGAGCTTGAGTCCATCAATGACTGAGGTATAATAACAAACCTCCACCGACATAAGGCTGACTCCTGTGAGGAGCAACGTGATGTACAAGACCTCGGCGATGATCGAGAGCCACAAGACACCTGCACAAAGACACCGCAGACATCATTATAATAGAAAGTACTACATATACCAGCAATTCATCTATTACTGCTGACAACCAGCCTGTATATATCATGTCTGAGAGGTTGTCACAGCTCCGCCCCCCTGTTACTGACATCACTGATATAATATAATGACATGTGATCAGACATGAGATCCGCACACCTTATACTACAGTACAGCTATTCATCTATTACTACTGACAACCAGCTGTATATATCATGTGTGAGAGGTTGTCACAGCCCCGCCCCCTGTTACTGACATCACTGATATAATGACATGTGATCAGACATGAGATCCGCACACCTTATACTACAGTACAGCTATTCATCTATTACTACTGACAACCAGCTGTATATATCATGTGTGAGAGGTTGTCACAGCCCCCCCCCCTGTTACTGACATCACTGATATAATATAATGACGTGATCAGACATGAGATCCGCACCTTATACTACAGTACAGCTATTCATCTATTACTACTGACACCCAGCTGTATATATCATGTCTGAGAGGTTGTCACAGCCCCGCCCCCTGTTACTGACATCACTGATATAATGACATGTGATCAGACATGAGATCCGCACACCTTATACTACAGTACAGCTATTCATCTATTACTACTGACAACCAGCTGTATATATCATGTGTGAGAGGTTGTCACAGCCCCGCCCCCTGTTACTGACATCACTGATATAATAACATGTGATCAGACATGAGATCCGCACACCTTATACTACAGTACAGCTATTCATCTATTACTACTGACACCCAGCTGTATATATCATGTCTGAGAGGTTGTCACAGCCCCGCCCCCTGTTACTGACATCACTGATATAATGACATGTGATCAGATATGAGATCCGCACACCTTATACTACAGTACAGCTATTCATCTATTACTACTGACACCCAGCTGTATATATCATGTGTGAGAGGTTGTCACAGCCCCGCCCCCTGTTACTGACATCACTGATATAATATAATGACATGTGATCAGACATGAGATCCGCACACCTTATACTACAGTACAGCTATTCATCTATTACTACTGACAACCAGCTGTATATATCATGTCTGAGAGGTTGTCACAGCCCCGCCCCCTGTTACTGACATCACTGATATAATGACATGTGATCAGATATGAGATCCGCACACCTTATACTACAGTACAGCTATTCATCTATTACTACTGACAACCAGCTGTATATATCATGTGTGAGAGGTTGTCACAGCCCCGCCCCCTGTTACTGACATCACTGATATAATATAATGACATGTGATCAGACATGAGATCCGCACACCTTATACTACAGTACAGCTATTCATCTATTACTACTGACAAGGTTGTCACAGCTCCGGACTTTGGGCAGATGCTAAACCTGTAGGGTGATTTGATTTCTAGCTGCAGCTTTGACTGTGACTGGAGTATAAAGTGATATTAGGCTTTTCAGAGTTACTTAACATTATATGTAGCGAGAAAGTGTCCCAGGAGAAATGGTCAGGGATCGGTCAGGGATAGGGCGGTCGGCGCTCTCCGGCAGATTACTGCGCTTCTCCCAATATAAATGGTAATTCTGATATAATACTGGAGCGGACTCTTTCCAGCACAATAAACACAACTTGCTAGAGGCCAGAACGGCTGGCGCGGCGGTTTTTCTTGACCTGGTTATTTTTCATTCCAGTTAATGGGAATTTCTAGTCACTAAAGATCAGCTGCAAGAATCTAATGACAGTGTCCTGCCTGGATGGCCAGCAAGCGGAGAGCGCAGCAGCTAGGACTGCGGGGAAGTGGTACTGTGCAAGCGATCGAAACAGGGAAGTGGTACTGTGCAGTGCAAGTGATGGAAGTGGGGAAGTAGTACTGTGCGGTGCAGGTGATGGAAACGGGGAAGTGCTACTGTGCAAGCGATGGAAACGGGGAAGTGCTACTGTGCGGTTCAAGCGATGAAAACAGGGAAGTGGTACTGTGCAAGCGATCGAAACAGGGAAGTGGTACTGTGCGGTGCAGTTGATGGAAACGGGGAAGTGCTACTGTGTAAGCGATGGAAACGGGGAAGAGGAACTGTGTAAGCGATGGAAACGGGGAAGAGGTACTGTGTAAGCGATGGAAACGGGGGAAGTGCTACTGTGCGGTTCAAGCGATGAAAACAGGGAAGTGGTACTGTGCAAGCGATCGAAACAGGGAAGTGGTACTGTGCGGTGCAGGTGATGGAAACAGGGAAGTGCTACTGTGTAAGCGATGCAAACGGGGAAGAGGTACTGTGTAAGCGATGCAAACGGGGAAGAGGTATTGTGTAAGCGATGCAAACGGGGAAGAGGAACTGTGTAAGCGATGGAAACGGGGAAGTGCTACTGTGCGGTTCAAGCGATGAAAACAGGGAAGTGGTACTGTACAGTGCAGGTGATGGAAACGGGGAAGTGCTACTGTGCAAGCAATGTAAACAGGGAAGTGCTACTGTGCAAGCGATGCAAACGGGGAAGTGGTACTGTGCAAGCGATCGAAACAGGGAAGTGGTACTGTGCGGTGCAGGTGATGGAAACGGGGAAGTGCTACTGTGCAAGCGATGCAAACGGGGAAGAGGTACTGTGTAAGCGATGCAAACGGGGAAGAGGTACTGTGTAAGCGATGCAAACGGGGAAGAGGAACTGTGCAAGCGATGGAAACGGGGAAGAGGAACTGTGCAAGCGATGGAAACGGGGAAGAGGTACTGTGTAAGCGATGGAAACGGGGAAGTGCTACTGTGCAAGCGATGCAAACGGGGAAGTGCTACTGTGCAAGCGATGGAAGCGGGGAAGTGCTACTGTACAGTACAGTGGAAACAATGCAGCGGTACTGTGCAGAGTAAGCAGTGAGAACGGGGAAGTGATACTGTGCAAGCAATAGTGGAAACACAAGTGGTACTGTGCAAATAGCAGGGTCAACATGTCCTGTCAAGGTAGTAAAATTCTATGTAGTCATTTTCAGTTATGTCTTTCTGGGTGACAATCAAATAGCCATTGTAACAGCTAGAAAACTCTACGCAGGTGTAACTAGTGTTGTATGGAGGTGATGTAACCATTACATAAGAGCTGCTGCTATAATTTGGTCTGGGGCACCTTTTTTTCTAGGGACCCCCCTAATCTGCTCCATAATCCGCTTTATATTGTTGGACATTGCATACTAAGGAATGACCACCAGGTGGCAGCATGTGACACGTAGAGAGACCATGAGGATTCCTGCTGTGTGTAGGAGACATCTTTGGCTGACTGTGTCCAGGTGGCAGATCTGCTCATTCGTCATCTCCAAGACTTTACAAGATCAAATATCGTACAAAAATTATAGGAAAAAAACACAAGAACTCACCTCGGTCTGCAGGGGGCGTAAGTGTAATAAAACTGCGGCATTTCTCACCTAGAAAACATAAAATAGAAGGAAATGAATAGTAATATAGAAAGATGTGATAGATAAATATTAGAATGATATGATAAATATGAGATAGATATGACAACTCTAATATATTGGTGCCGCTGATGTCATCACTTGAGCTGTTCCATTATATGGCCTTGGTGATTTCCGGCATGTGTTTGGCTCCTCTCCCTGGTTTGCTGCTATGACCTAATACACACAGACTCGGGCGCCCTTGACAGGGCCTGGCTGTGGAGTATTAGCATATACGTGCTTGGTAAGTAACTCCCCCCTCTCCTGATCCATCATGGAAAGCATTAGTGACACTTCCATTCCAGAAGAGATCTGTTTCATTCCACCCATCCATTGACTCGTCCATTGACCCCCGACCCTGCTTGTGATTGAACATGGGACTTGCACTCGCCTTCCTGTCATTGATAATTTACTGGCACTTCATTGGGTCAAGACCTGAACCCTTGATGTCATTTTTTGTGTAAATCTTTGTGTAACAAAATCCAAAAAAAAAATATCACAAAATAAAGAAGACAGAGAATAAAAGATCTAGAAGATATTACCATAAACATAAGATAAATCGATATTTTCCTGGAGTGAACAATGGACAGTACAGAAAGTATTTGCACCTTTGTTCAAGAAAAGTAGATCCTTGAGCAGATGAAGCTAAACCTTCTTTTTGGACCAGATTGAGGACTCATAATATAATAATAATAATCATCATCCTTTAATAACCCTTTAACCGTGGGGAAATTCAGAGTGTTACAGCAGCAAAGATAAGCAATACAAATACAATATATACAAAACGGTCCAAGGTAGAGGCATCCAGTGATAGCAGACAGACAGAAAGGTCCAGGTAAAGAAGTAGCAGAGGAGGGGGGGGGGGATATCACAACAGGAAGATATTTCAGTTCTCTGTGTGTAATGATCTCCGCTTAGGTCGGTGTTGGTTGTACAGCCTAACCGCGGTGGGGAGGAAAGACTTCCGATAGCGCTCCTTCTCACACCTAGGGTGGAGCAGTCGGTCACTGACAGTACTGCCCAGCGCAATCACAGTCTCATGCATGGGATGGGACTTCTTCTTCTGCATGGAGCTCACCACGGACAGTTTCCTTCTGTCACCCACCACCTGCACTGGGTCCAGTGGGCTCCCCAGGACAGAGCTGGCCCTTCTAATCAGCTTGTCAAGTTTATTTCTGTCCCTGGTTGATATACTGCTCCCCCAGCAGGCCACGCCAAAGAAGATGGCTGATGCCACTACCGAGTTGAAGAAAGTCCTAAGAAGTGCCCCCCGGATTCCAAAGGCTCTCAGCTTCCTAAGCAGGTAGAGCCTGCTGTGGCCCTTCCTGTACAGGGCCTCCATATGATCTGCCCAGTCCAGCTTATTATTAAGGAGCAGACCCAGGTACTTATAGGTGTTCACAATCTCGATGCCCGTCCCCAGGATGTCCACTGGTTTAGGAGGGCTTCTGCCTTTACGGAAGTCCACCACCATCTCCTTGGTCTTCCCCGCGTTAATCTTCAGGTGGTTCCGGTGGCACCAGTCCACAAAATCCTGGTTCAGTTCTCTGTACTCCCTGTCATCATCATCTGTGATGAGACCTACTATTGCAGAGTCGTCAGAATACTTCTGTAGGTAGCAGCTGGATGAGTTACACCTAAAATCTGCAGTGTACAGTGTGAAGAGGAAAGGGGCGAGAGCCGTACCCTGAGGTGCCCCCGTATTACAGATCACGGTACCTGACACACAGTCTCGGGCTCTCACGTATTGAGGTCGGTTTGTGAGGTAGTCTAGGATCCAGTTGGAGAGGTGGTGGTCCACTCCAGCAAGGCCCAGCTTGTCTCTCAGTAACCCGGGCTCTATGGTGTTAAAAGCACTGGAGAAATCAAAGAACATTATTCTCACCGCGTTCCCTGGTTTCTCCACGTGAGACAGAGCCCTGTATGATGGCATCATTCACCCCAATGCCCGGCCGATAAGCAAACTGGAGAGGGTCCATAGCGGGGCTCACTAGAGAGCGGAGATGTGTGAGAACCAATCTCTCTGAGATCTTCATCAGGTGGGATGTCAATACTATGGGTCTGTAGTCGTTGAGGTCCATACGATGAGGTTTCTTTGGAACCGGTACCACACAAGAAGAATTCCACAGATCAGGTACTATTTCCAGCTTCAGGCTCATATTAAACATATATGTAATTATACTACACAGCTGATCCCGCAAGTCTTAATTAGCCTTGCACTGATGTCATCTGGCCCTGCGGCCTTCTCAACTTTGATCTTTTTCAGCTCGTGTGAAGGTCAGACTGTGGTTAGATAATGACAACGGATTGCTGGATTTACTGGTGGACATATTGTAAGGCTGTCCACCTCTATGGAGACGAATGACCTCAGAGTCTTGGGAGAGCAGTGGCCTGTCAACTATCTTTTCCATAAGGGAGATGACCACTACCACAAACAGGAGAATAACCCCTACCACAAATCAGGAGAACAACCACCACCACAACAGGAGGACTACAAACAGGAGAACAACCACCACCACAACAGGAGGACCACCACCACAGACTGGAGGAGAACCACTACCACAACAGGACTACTACAAACAGGAGAACACCCACCACCACAAACCGGAGGACGACCACTAACACAAACCAGAGGACAACCACTGCCACAAATCGGAGGACCACTGCCACAAACCGGAGGACAACCACCGCCACAAACCGGAGGACGACTACCACAACAGGAGGACTACAAACATGAGAACCACCACGACAAACAGTAGGACAACCACTACCACAAACAGCAGGATGACCACCACCTAAAACCATAGAACCACCACCACAAACAGGAGGACAACCACCACCTAAAACCATAGAAGCACCACTACAAAGAGAAGGACAACCACCACCATAATTGTATTCTTCTGCTCCTTCCATGCTTTTAGGTAGCTCACAGAATTCCAACCCAAAAGAGCCCAAAGCTAATAGTACAATATCTTAAGGGACATCGAACTATCATTTGTATCTACAGAATAATAAAGCGATCTACAAGATTGGATCTCATTGTTGGTGTGTGGGATGTGAAACCTGCAGGAGTTGGAGAGGTCAGTCACGTCCCTCAGATTGTCCTGCTATGGTTTATTGTTGACCCCTTCAATAGTTACTCTTGCCTCACCCCATTGTACCTGCTACAACAACTGGAGGTCAATCCTACAAGTCTTGTTTAGGCCATTGCCCTCCTTTGACAGTAGACCCTAGTTAGATTTTACAGAAAGGAGAATTGAAGGTTGTAGTCCTTGTGACAATAGACGGAGCCATAGACCAATAGATATGGATAACCTGAGCTCCTCCACAGTCCCAGTAATAATGGCTTCAATATTTCGAGGCTGGCTGCGCCTGCAATATTGGTCATCTATAATGCATGCTGCCGATGAGATTGAGCTGGATCTCTGAGGGTTATGTGGATTAGGACTCAGCACAAGACAATTATTCCAGCTGCTTTAATATGTGCGTTGGGAAAATGAAAATTCAAAACGTGGTGTCGTCCGAAGACGAGACGTTATAATAGCTCAGCACTAGCGTTATAGCCTGGGAGCGTAATAACCGCACATATTAAACCCCGGGAGCATTGGTGGAATCATCTCATGACAAGCCCTGGATTACACATCAGGCGAGAGAGACTCGGGGTAGTCACAGAACAGGAGCCCCAGAGCAAGGATAAAAAGGACGCCCTTTACCAGAGCTGCCTGGCACCAGCACATGCCCAGGCCGCCATCTCTTCTTCAGGACTCAGGTACATCTACTGGAATGGGCCCAGTCTCTACAGGGGCCTCGTAGTATCAGCAAGGGCTGCCTCTATGGGGAATATACCCTTGGCAATAGACTCACAGGGAAGGAAGCAGGGTAACAGGCAGCACAGAGTTTTTCAGGAGAGGAGTGTGCTGATTTTATAGGGGAGGTCACAGGGTGAGAGTTACATAGTGGGAGGCGCAGGGTCCCCAGCAGCACAGAGTATTTCAGGAGAGGAGTGTGCTGATCTTATAGAGGAGGTCACAGGTTACATAGTGGGAGGAGCAGGGTCCCCAGCAGTACAGAGGATTTCAGGAGAGGAGTGTGCTGATTTTATAGAGGAGGTCACAGGTTACATAGTGGAGGAGCAGGGTCCCCAGCAGCACAGAGTATTTCAGGAGAGGAGTGTGTTGATCTTATAGGGAGGTCACAGGGTGAGAGTTACATAGTGGGAGGAGCAGGGTCCCCAGCAGCACAGAGTATTTCAGGAGAGGAGTGTGCTGATGTTATAGGGAGGTCACAGGGTGAGAGTTACATAGTGAATGCGCAGGGTCCCCAGCAGCACAGAGTATTTCAGGAGAGGAGTGTGCTGATCTTATAGGGAGGTCACAGTATGAGAGTTACATAGAGGGAGGAGCAGGGTCCCCAGCAGTACAGAGTATTTCAGGAGAGGAGTGTGCGGATCTTATAGAGGAGGTCACAGGGTGAGAGTTACATAGTGGGAGGAGCAGGGTCCCCAGCAGTACAGAGTATTTCAGGAGAGGAGTGTGCTGATCTTATAGGGAGGTCACAGGGTGAGAGTTACATAGTGGGAGGAGCAGGGTCCCCAGCAGCACAGAGTATTTCAGGAGAGGAGTGTGCTGATCTTATAGGGAGGTCACAGGGTGAGAGGTATATAGTGGGAGGAGCAGGTCCCCAGCAGCACAGAGTATTTCAGGAGAGGAGTGTGCTGATCTTATAGGGAGGTCACAGTATGAGAGTTACATAGAGGGAGGAGCAGGGTCCCCAGCAGTACAGAGTATTTCAGGAGAGGAGTGTGCGGATCTTATAGAGGAGGTCACAGGGTGAGAGTTACATAGTGGGAGGAGCAGGGTCCCCAGCAGTACAGAGTATTTCAGGAGAGGAGTGTGCTGATCTTATAGGGAGGTCACAGGGTGAGAGTTACATAGTGGGAGGAGCAGGGTCCCCAGCAGCACAGAGTATTTCAGGAGAGGAGTGTGCTGATCTTATAGGGAGGTCACAGGGTGAGAGGTATATAGTGGGAGGAGCAGGTCCCCAGCAGCACAGAGTATTTCAGGAGAGGAGTGTGCTGATCTTATAGGGTGGTCACAGAGTGAGAGTTACATAGTGGGAGGAGCAGGTCCCCAGCAGCACAGAGTATTTCAGGAGAGGAGTGTGCTGATGTTATAGGGGAGGTCACAGGATGAGAGTTACATAGTGGGAGGAGCAGGGTCCCCAGCAGCACAGAGTATTACAGGAGAGGAGTGTGCGGATCTTATAGAGGAGGTCACAGGGTGAGAGTTACATAGTGGGAGGAGCAGGGTCCCCAGCAGTACAGAGTATTTCAGGAGAGGAGTGTGCTGATCTTATAGAGGAGGTCACAGGGTGAGAGTTACATAGTGGGAGGAGCAGGTCCCCAGCAGCACAGAGGATTTCAGGAGAGGAGTGTGCTGATCTTATAGGGAGGTCACAGGGTGAGAGTTACATAGTGGGAGGAGCAGGGTCCCCAGCAGTACAGAGTATTTCAGGAGAGGAGTGTGCTGATCTTATAGGGAGATCACAGGGTGAGAGTTACATAGTGGGAGGAGCAGGGTCCCCAGCAGTACAGAGTATTTCAGGAGAGGAGTGTGCTGATCTTATAGGGAGGTCACAGGGTGAGAGTTACATAGTGGGAGGAGCAGGGTCCCCAGCAGCACAGAGTATTTCAGGAGAGGAGTGTGCTGATCTTATAGGGAGGTCACAGGGTGAGAGGTATATAGTGGGAGGAGCAGGTCCCCAGCAGCACAGAGTATTTCAGGAGAGGAGTGTGCTGATCTTATAGGGAGGTCACAGTATGAGAGTTACATAGAGGGAGGAGCAGGGTCCCCAGCAGTACAGAGTATTTCAGGAGAGGAGTGTGCGGATCTTATAGAGGAGGTCACAGGGTGAGAGTTACATAGTGGGAGGAGCAGGGTCCCCAGCAGTACAGAGTATTTCAGGAGAGGAGTGTGCTGATCTTATAGGGAGGTCACAGGGTGAGAGTTACATAGTGGGAGGAGCAGGGTCCCCAGCAGCACAGAGTATTTCAGGAGAGGAGTGTGCTGATCTTATAGGGAGGTCACAGGGTGAGAGGTATATAGTGGGAGGAGCAGGTCCCCAGCAGCACAGAGTATTTCAGGAGAGGAGTGTGCTGATCTTATAGGGTGGTCACAGAGTGAGAGTTACATAGTGGGAGGAGCAGGTCCCCAGCAGCACAGAGTATTTCAGGAGAGGAGTGTGCTGATGTTATAGGGGAGGTCACAGGATGAGAGTTACATAGTGGGAGGAGCAGGGTCCCCAGCAGCACAGAGTATTACAGGAGAGGAGTGTGCGGATCTTATAGAGGAGGTCACAGGGTGAGAGTTACATAGTGGGAGGAGCAGGGTCCCCAGCAGTACAGAGTATTTCAGGAGAGGAGTGTGCTGATCTTATAGAGGAGGTCACAGGGTGAGAGTTACATAGTGGGAGGAGCAGGGTCCCCAGCAGTACAGAGTATTTCAGGAGAGGAGTGTGCTGATCTTATAGGGAGATCACAGGGTGAGAGTTACATAGTGGGAGGAGCAGGTCCCCAGCAGCACAGAGTATTTCAGGAGAGGAGTGTGCTGATGTTATAGGGGAGGTCACAGGATGAGAGTTACATAGTGGGAGGAGCAGGGTCCCCAGCAGCACAGAGTATTTCAGGATAGTTTAGAATGTGCTGATAACGACTGATATTCACAGAAAGATGTAAACAGGAGGGAATCAGGATGGAGCCGCCTGCCAGAGACACGCCATGCCAGCTGTACGTACATACAGATCTTGGATGTCTCTCGTCTCAGCTGCCGCTCTGTCCACCTCGCACGGAGAGCTGTGCGTCTACTCAACTTGGCACCAGATTCCGCTACCTCATCCAAAACCTGCTCGCTGTATTTTGTCCGGATACTTCCTGGGGATTCGGCTCAATTAAATCTAATGATCTGTTTTTTGTTCCTTCTCTTTAGTGTCCTGTGAGCTCAATATCAATGGGGCTGAGTTATAGGAAACTTTCACAATTGGGCACCATGGTGCTGCCTATGGGGAGCTGGAAAATATCTCATTCTAGAAGCCCCGCAGCTATACAGCAGAGGCAGTGAGAGGGTTAAAGGGCTCACCTCTCTAACCTGGGGATCGCCCCACCTGAAAGAAGGTCGTACCAAGCACCGCCCAGAATGTCGCAGACCTCTCTTAGTGCTCACAGTCACTTGAAAAGGTGCTATAAGCCTGGCGGTACAAGATGGCCAGACCCTCCGCCCCACTATGGAGACTACGCACTACCGCAGCGTGCCCCGTCTAGGCGTTACTCACAGGTTGCCCCGGCCTGGGGTATGAGGTGCCCTGGAGCCTCTCCTGGACTCTTCTGCTGTCCACCATTGATACTTAACACTTACAGATTTTTGCAGCCACCAACACCTGAAGGCGTGTTCGAAGGCCAAATATACAGGCAATGAAGCAAAAGTCGTCGCATGAGGCTCCAGATTCTCAGCCCCAGACACTCTCAGTTTCTTACAATTGGAATCTTAAGCAGTGAGAAATAATGTATTCATGAGCAGAAAAACAATGGAGATGTGCATCCTCGGCTCCTATTAAATATGGGGAACTATTTTACATAATGAGCTAAACAAAGCCCTTAAATCCCTGTAAATAGGATCCAGGTGACTTCCAGCGCCCCCTCCTCCCACCAGTCCACCCTCACTCATTAATTCCTCTATTCATTCAATGTTGTATAGAGAAGATCAAAGGATTTGTGTAGGGGAAGAAGTGCAAGACCAAACCACAACTACTCCTGTAACCCCTGCTGTGCCAATAATCCATATCCAGATATCCTTACACCACTATAGACTGCCAGAGACCAGAAACCTACTCCAGGCAGGAAGGGGTTAAAAATACAGCGGTTGTTATAGAGACCCCCATACTAATTATTAATACTGCCAGTCAATATATATAGAACTATAGTATATACATCATATGGACGAAACTCCTCTAATACCTACTATACATATATAATTATATACAGGAGATACCCAGGTTATACCAGCTGTACATATCTAATTATATACAGGAGATACCCAGGTTATACCGGCTGTACATATATAATTATATACAGGAGATCCCCAGGTTATACCGGCTGTACATATATAATTATATACAGGAGATCCCCAGGTTATACCAGCTTTACATATATAATTATATACAGGCGATGCCCAGGTTATACCGGCTGTACATATATAATTATATACAGGAGATACCCAGGTTATACCGGCTGTACATATATAATTATATACAGGAGATTCCCAGGTTATACCAGCTTTACATATATAATTATATACAGGAGATGCCCGGGTTATACCGGCTGTACATATATAATTATATACAGGAGATACCAAGGTTATACCGGCTGTACATATAGAATTATATACAGGAGATACCCAGGTTATACCGGCTGTACATACATAATTATATACAGGAGATACCCAGGTTATACCGGCTGTACATATATAATTATATACAGGAGATACCCAGGTTATACCAGCTGTACATATATAATTATATACAGGAGATACCCAGGTTATACCGGCTGTACATACATAATTATATACAGGAGATACCCAGGTTATACCAGCTGTACATATATAATTATATACAGGAGATATCCAGGTTATACCGGCTGTACATATATAATTATATACAGGAGATACCCAGGTTATACCGGCTGTACATATATAATTATATACAGGAGATATCCAGGTTATACCAGCTGTACATATATAATTATATACAGGAGATCCCCGGGTTATACCGGCTGTACATATAGAATTATATACAGGAGATACCCAGGTTATACCAGCTGTACATATAGAATTATATGCAGGAGATACCCAGGTTATACCAGCTGTACATATATAATTATATACAGGAGATACCCAGGTTATACCAGCTGTACGTATATAATTATATACAGGATATACCCAGGTTATACCAGCTGTACATATATAATTATATACAGGAGATACCCAGGTTATACCAGCTGTACGTATATAATTATATACAGGATATACCCAGGTTATACCAGCTGTACATATATAATTATATACAGGAGATACCCAGGTTATACCAGCTGTACATATATAATTATATACAGTGTATACCCAGGTTATACCAGCTGTACATATATAATTATATACAGCAGATACCCAGGTTATACCAGCTGTACATATATAATTATATACAGGAGATACCCAGGTTATACCAGCTGTACATATATAATTATATACAGGAGATACCCAGGTTATACCAGCTGTACATATATAATTATATACAGGAGATACCCAGGTTATACCAGCTGTACATATATAATTATATACAGGATATACCCAGGTTATACCAGCTGTACATATATATTATATACAGGAGATACCCAGGTTATACCAGCATGGTCCATATCGCTATATACAAGAAGATGTATAACTTATACCAGCTGTACATATATAATTATATACAGGAGATACCCAGGTTATACCAGCTGTACATATATAATTATATACAGGAGATACCCAGGTTATACCGGTATGGTCCATATCACTATACATGTATGCAGGAGTAAGCATTCACCAGATACTTGAATCTTTCACATTGTTGTACTGTAGGAGTTTTTCCATATTTAGATGTCATATAAGGAGTAAATCTATCATGTGTGATACTGTCTGCTGGACCACTGTATCTAAGCTCATGACATCAGATACTGTCTCTTGAGCTGCTGGCGTATCATGTGTAACATTCCTCATCATGGATACAGCTGACCATACTGTTTGGTTAGTGGGATTATTGTATATTGATCCTGATTTACACTACATTGTTATAACATGAAGCTTTTATTGTAATAAACAGTAGACACATAATCCAGGTATTAACTGCACCTCCTATCACATAAAGACTGGAATAACCGAGTAATCTCCAAAACCAATAGTAATATGCAAGGAAAGCTTCTACAATCCGGAGGTGTCAATCAAGAGAAATTATGGAAAGCCGCAGCTACTACGGAGGATATAGTCATTACCTTCTAATAAAAGGAGAAAATTATCCATTACATGTCAAATTTACAAGAATATAACTACTATAATACTGCTCCTATGTACAAGAATATAACTACTATAATACTGCTCCTATGTACAAGAATATAACTACTATAATACTGCTCCTATGTACAAGAATATAACTACTATAATACTACCTCCTATGTACAAGAATATAACTACTATAATACTGCTCCTATGTACAAGAATATAACTACTATAATACTACTCCTATGTACAAGAATATAACTACTATAATACTGCCCCTATGTACAAGAATATAACTACTATAATACTGCTCCTATGTACAAGAATATAACTACTATAATACTGCTCCTATGTACAAGAATATAACTACTATAATACTGCCCCTATGTACAAGAATATAACTACTATAATACTGCTCCTATGTACAAGAATATAACTACTATAATACTGCTCCTATGTACAAGAATATAACTACTATAATACTACTCCTATGTACAAGAATATAACTACTATAATACTGCCCACTATGTACAAGAATATAACTACTATAATACTGCTCCTATGTACAAGAATATAACTACTATAATACTTCTCCTATGTACAAAAATATAACTACTATAATACTGCTCCTATGTACAAGAATATAACTACTATAATACTACTCCTATGCACAAGAATATAACTACTATAATACTGCTCCTATGTACAAGAATATAACTACTATAATACTGCCCCTATGTACAAGAATATAACTACTATAATACTACCTCCTATGTACAAGAATATAACTACTATAATACTGCTCCTATGTACAAGAATATAACTACTATAATACTACCTCCTATGTACAAGAATATAACTACTATAATACTGCCCCTATGTACAAGAATATAACTACTATAATACTGCTCCTATGTACAAGAATATAATGCTATAATACTACCTCCTATGTACAAGAATATAACTACTATAATACTACTCCTATGTACAAGAATATATCTACTATAATACTGCTCCTATGTACAAGAATATAACTACTATAATACTACCTCCTATGTACAAGAATATAACTACTATAATACTACTCCTATGTACAAGGATATAACTACTATAATACTACCTCCTATGTACAAGAATATATCTACTATAATACTGCTCTTATGTACAAGAATATATCTACTATAATACTGCTCCTATGTACAAGAATATAACTACTATAATACTGCTCCTATGTACAAGAATATATCTACTATAATACTGCTCCTATGTACAAGAATATAACTACTATAATACTGCTCCTATGTACAAGAATATAACTACTATAATACTGCTCCTATGTACAAGAATATAATGCTATAATACTACCTCCTATGTACAAGAATATAACTACTATAATACTGCTCCTATGTACAAGAATATAACTACTATAATACTGCCCCCTATGTACAAGAATATAACTACTATAATACTGCTCCTATGTACAAGAATATAACTACTATAATACTGCTCCTATGTACAAGAATATATCTACTATAATACTGCTCCTATGTACAAGAATATAACTACTATAATACTGCTCCTATGTACAAGAATATAACTACTATAATACTGCTCCTATGTACAAGAATATAATGCTATAATACTACCTCCTATGTACAAGAATATAACTACTATAATACTGCTCCTATGTACAAGAATATAACTACTATAATACTACTCCTATGTACAAGAATATAACTACTATAATACTACTCCTATGTACAAGAATATAATTACTATAATACTGCTCCTATGTACAAGAATATAACTACTATAATACTGCTCCTATGTACAAGAATATAACTACTATAATACTGCTCCTATGTACAAGAATATAACTACTATAATACTACCCCCTATGTACAAGAATATAACTACTATAATACTGCTATGTACAAGAATATAACTACTATAATACTGCTCCTATGTACAAGAATATAACTACTATAATACTGCTCCTATGTACAAGAATATAACTACTATAATACTGCTCCTATGTACAAGAATATAACTACTATAATACTACCTCCTATGTACAAGAATATAACTACTATAATACTGCTCCTATGTACAAGAATATAACTACTATAATACTACTCCTATGTACAAGAATATAACTACTATAATACTACCTCCTATGTACAAGAATATAACTACTATAATACTACTCCTATGTACAAGAATATAACTACTATAATACTACCTCCTATGTACAAGAATATAACTACTATAATACTGCTCCTATGTACAAGAATATAACTACTATAATACTGCCTCCTATGTACAAGAATATAACTACTATAATACTGCTATGTACAAGAATATAACTACTATAATACTGCTCCTATGTACAAGAATATAACTACTATAATACTGCTCCTATGTACAAGAATATAACTACTATAATACTACCTCCTATGTACAAGAATATAACTACTATAATACTGCTCCTATGTACAAGAATATAACTACTATAATACTACTCCTATGTACAAGAATATAACTACTATAATACTACCTCCTATGTACAAGAATATAACTACTATAATACTACTCCTATGTACAAGAATATAACTACTATAATACTACCTCCTATGTACAAGAATATAACTACTATAATACTGCTCCTATGTACAAGAATATAACTACTATAATACTACTCCTATGTACAAGAATATAACTACTATAATACTGCCCTATGTACAAGAATATAACTACTATAATACTACTCCTATGTACAAGAATATAACTACTATAATACTACCTCCTATGTACAAGAATATAACTACTATAATACTACTCCTATGTACAAGAATATAACTACTATAATACTGCTCCTATGTACAAGAATATAACTACTATAATACTGCCCCCTATGTACAAGAATATAACTACTATAATACTACTCCTATGTACAAGAATATAACTACTATAATACTGCCTGCTATGTACAAGAATATAACTACTATAATACTGCCTCCTATGTACAAGAATATAACTACTATAATACTGCCCCCTATGTACAAGAATATAACTACTATTATACTACCTATGAACAAGAATATAACTACTATAATACTACCTCCTATGTACAAGAATATAACTACTATAATACTGCTCCTATGTACAAGAATATAACTACTATTATACTACCTATGTACAAGAATATAACTACTATAATGTTTCCTCCTAGCTGTGAGGACGTGTGTTGGTGGTTCTCCTGATGTCTGGAGATAGCCCAGGGCGGGGGCCACCCTAGGTGAGGAAGCTCTCCAACCAAGGCCCAGGTTTCCAGGCCTACACTGGGAGAAAGTTCCCAGGCTCTTTCTAAAGCGGATGCAAATCTCAAAGTGAACCCAGAGCAAGAGAATCTGCAAAATATGAGCAGTTCCAGTCCAAGGAAGAATGATGGAGATATGAAAGCTTGTATAGTAAAGAGAGAAGTTATTAAATCTTGTGAAACTCAGAAAGGTGTGGTGAGACAACCAGTCAGCCCAGCCATGCAGCGTCCTGGGCTACAAGGAGACTCCAAAAAGGTATCTTTAGTTGGAATCCAGAAAAGTCCAAAAACAAGCCTGGAAGGAGCACGGGAGGTGAGGCAGAGCCCGTCACATACATCAGGTGTGCAGCTCACCGGCACAGGAGAACATCTCTGGAGAAACAGACATTGCAGGAAAACCTGCAGCAGCAAGATGTGGCGTGCGGTATGGCGTGTACAGGCCGCACTAGATTTCAGGCTGCCGGTGAGAGTAGCAGAAATGTTGCTAAGTCTATGGATATGATACACCTGAAACCTGCAAGGAAATCTCTAGTGGTTTCCAAGACTGTCTCTAACCCTAACCTTGGGAAGTGTGATCCAGCTCCAGCAGAGACAGCAGGTCATAAACCTGGAGCTACTGTGAAACCAGTACTGGGGAAGCCTGCAACACCACGAAGACCGCAACGCAAGCACAGGTGAAGGAGACACTGCTGGCACAGGAGATCCCGGCACTGGTAAGCAAAATGGAGGAACTAAAGGCTCACAAACAAATGCTGCAGATAGACATTGACCACAAACAAGAAGTGTAATGCTGTATATGACCGCAGGCTGCATGCACTTAGTATAGAACTGGCTGATGTTGTAAAGCAGATGGGCTGTGTCCTGGAGAGGATGGGGCCCCTTGCCAAGTCCTACACAAACCAGGAACGATTTACCCAGTACCAGCAGTCTGAGTACAGGTCACCTGAAGCCATATCAGGGTCAGATACCATCAAAGATGTGCCCCAGCAGGTGACCAGACCAATCCTACAACCTGAAAGCTTCTCATTCCAGAAGAGAGAAATAAACATATACAAAAGCTGCAGGAACCTGCAACTGTCCCTGAGCAGCAGCATGGAGCCCAGGTAACAGCAGAGGCACCACAAGTCCCAGCAGAGACTGTGCAGCAGGACAGTGGACATATATCCAGGGATACAGCAGAGCTCTGTTGTTGGGGCACAGACTGGGGGCAGTGATGACGCTGTGAATGTACCTGAGGGGTCTGGTGATAATACACAGTCTGTGTGGGATATAGATCCTGATGATGTCATAGAGGTGGATGGGGGGGGGGGGGGGCAGGAGGTCGTACAGAATAATGTATGTGATTTTCCTCCTTTAACATCGGGCACACAAAGTGCGACAGGCCCCTCTAGTGCAGACCCTCACCCTGATACCCATGATAGCGCACCCCGTCAGGAACCTCCCAGAAACGCCTGGAGCCGTGGCGCTCCGTCCTTCACCTCTGACGCTCACTACACCAGCCAGACGTATAAAAGGAGGAATATGGTGAGGTTCAAACACCGAAGCGACAAGGAAGATCTCCCAGACAGGAGGTTTGTGGTGAGGGGAGCTCCTGTGTCACCAGATGGGGTGACATCCTGGCCATAATAAACCTACAGAACAGACAGGGCTAAGATGTCAGCTTTACGCCCATGTCTAGTCTGGATGGGTTTCCGGTGCGAATTGCCCCAGGCTCAGGGATACGGAGGGTTCTAATAAATTTTATTTTGTTCCTATTTCCAGGCCAGATACCATCACTGTTAATATTATCT
Organism: Leptodactylus fallax; assembly: GCA_947044405.1. Taxonomy (NCBI): domain Eukaryota; kingdom Metazoa; phylum Chordata; class Amphibia; order Anura; family Leptodactylidae; genus Leptodactylus; species Leptodactylus fallax. Next base: position 165,340 of record CAMRHE010000973.1, on the reverse strand, counting down.
TCTGGAACAAATCTGTTTCCCCCAGGATATTGTGGTGTGGCTCAGGAGACATTGTGACCTGATGTCTGACCTCACCAAAAATAGAGATGCTGATGGTATCTGGACTGGAGGGTGGAAGGTCCTGGTAAAACTGCACCAACATAACAACATCACGTCACATCCGCCAAACTCCTTCTTCATTGGCAGAGAAAAAGGCACCTGCTTCTATCCTGGTCAACCCAGGAAATGTTTCAAGACTGTGGTAAGACTGGTCATGTGGCGAGTGTGTGCACGGTGGTCAAGTGCAACCTGTGCGGGGAGCCCGGCCATGTCATCGCCAACTGCCAGAACATCTGCTGCAATCTATGTGGGCAGATGGGTCACCCCCGTGATACAGCACCAGAACCTCAGCCCTCAGACAACACACAGGATAACATGGAGGTGGTCACTGAGGACCAGCCACAGGTAGCCTCTCCCGTATCACCATCTGTATCTGAGGAGATTTAGGTAAAACAGAATAAGTGGAGGAAAAAAGACAAGTCCTCTCGCAGGCCTGAGCAAGAACACAACACAGGTCAAAAAGACAAGAAAACAGTCAGCAGTGGAGCAGGAGTGATGGTCCTGTGCAACAGATATGATGTCTTGACAGAGTCAGATGGTGACTACGAGAGAGAGCTGCAGAGAATAGATGGTGAGTGTGAAGAAGACACAGGGCACCCCCCCGACAAAACGGAAGCCCATTGCTGTGGAGTCTCACATAGAGACTGGTGGTAGGAAGGGAGACTCAGACTGACTTATGATGGCGGTCACATTTCTGATCTTCTGCTGTGTTATGATGGCTGGATTCTCTTTAAAAATTTCTTCCACCAATGTGAATAGCATCAAAGTAAGAAGGACGAGACATGGTGTTTACGATCACCTCAGATACCTGGATGCTGATGTCATCTTCCTACAGGAGACACGCTTTACCACTTTAGGGCATCTGCGTGAGGCTGAGAGAATGGCGGTTTGGTCCTTCTTACTGGTCACTGGCTGTGGAGCCTTATGTTGGAGTAGCCATATTATTTAACACCACTGATGTCACTGTACACAGGATAACAGAGGTCCATATGTGAAGATGTCTGGTTCTGGAGGCCACTGTCCATGGTAGGAGGCTCCGCTTCATTAACATCTATGGCCCCCAGTCAGTGGCTGAAAGAGTCCAGTTATTTAGTGAGGTGAAGCAATATCTTTTCACCTCTGTTCCTGTGGTAATGGCGGGAGACTTCAATGTCACTAGGTTATCAGGTGACAGATCCTCTGGCAGAGCGGTGGCCAGGGACTCCAGAGCCCTTAATAATATGATTCTGTAGGCCAGTTAAGTGATGTATTCACAAAGGGTGGTCGCAAACCTAAATTTACTTACTGTTGTTCTGAAAGGAGTAGTAGGATAGACATGGCCTTTGTAAATCTTACAGAAGTTGTTAGTAGGATAATGTAATAAACTGTCCCATATTCTGATCATCTGGCCTTGTATTTCTGCTTGGGGACCGCTAAGTGTCCTGACACTGGTAGGGGGTTATGGAGACTTAACTCCAGTCTGCTAGACGAGGGTCATGTCCAGAATTGTGTTCACTCTCTTTTACAGAGTCAACTAGAGAGAGTGGGCTTTTATGATAACATGGCGGACTGGTGGGAGAATGTCAAGGAGGAGATCAGATCCCTCTTAAGGAGACTGTCAGTTAAGAAGGGGAAGAGTAAGTATAGCCAGTATCTGAGGCTGCGGAAAAAATTAGTCACTCTATTCACCGGGCAGGGATAGCCAAGAGAAGATTGACCGTCTGAAATCTGAGATCAGTCAGTATCAGTACCGCAGGTATACATCCCTGGTTCTTGAACGGGATTATGGGTCCTTAGGGGCACCTGATCCATTTGAGAATTGCAGGGAATGGGTGTCAAATAAATCGGTCACAGGTCTCACTGACTCCCAGGGTGTTTTACAGGAATCTCGGGAGGGTATCCTGGGCGTGGTGAGATCTTACTATGCTGACTTGTTTCAGAAGAAGGTTTTGGATAGAGAGAAGGTGGCTCAATTCTTGGAGGCAACTCTGGGTCCTGATACTGATGATTTGGACTTTTCTCCTTTGACAGCAGAATTAATGGTGGAGGAGGTGAAAGAGGCCATAGATAAGTTACATCTGAAGAAGGCACCAGGTCCAGATGGTATTACAGCTGAATTTTATAAGAAATTCCGAGACCTCTTAGCTCCAGTCCTCGTGGATGTCAACAAAACTAGTCTAGGAAATCACCTGATGCCTCCATCCATGAGAGTGTCCTCCTTGATCCTGCAATCTAAAGGTAAAGAGCCTAGTGACATCAAGAACTGAAGGCCGATTGCCCTCTTGAATGTTGACAGGAAGATTCTTGCAAAAATTCTGTTCTCTAGGTTAGTTTGTTTGTCCCCGGCACTGTTGGCAGGCTCTCAGTTTGGCACAGTTAAAGGGCGGAACATCTCTGGAGCAGTTATCTCGATAAGGGAGATGTTTCAGAGATGTAAAGCTCTGAGGTGTGGGAGATATGTTGTGAGTCTTGACCAGGCTAAGGCCTTTGACAGAGTAGACCTTGAGTATCTATGGGCCACTTTGACAAAGTATGGGATTCCGGGACAATTTATAGATTGGCTGAGAACTTTGTATTGTGAGGCGGAGAGCTTTCCTCTGATCAATGGTTGGCAGGGTGACACTTTCAGGGTTGAGGCAGGGGTGAGACAAGGTTGCCCACTGAGTCCATTGCTGTATGTGTTTGCCATAGACCCGTTTCTTAGGTCACTGCTGGAGTGTGATTTTCAGGGGGTGCCGGTTCCCCACTGCTTGCCTCTGAGAGTTGTTGCCTACGCGGATGATGTGACTGTGGTGATATCTGAGCCTCTTGAGGTGGAGATGTTGTCTGCGGCCATCAGAAGTTACTCAGAGGCCTCAGGGTCTCTGGTCAACTTTGAGAAGAGTCAAGCTCTCTGGACGGGTCATACTGATCCTGCTTTTGATCTGCCACAGTTTGCCCAGGCCTCCTCCTATATTAAGATCCTTGGGGTGAAATTTGGGAGGGATGATAATGCCAGACTAAATTGGGAAGACAAGTTGGAATCCGGAAATGCAAAGGTTCAGCGATGGAAGAACTGGAGGCTGACCTATAGAGAAAGGGTTAAAATGTTGAAGACTTACCTGGTCCCTGTCTTCTTGTACGTCTCTGTCGTCTTTCCTTTGCCAGAATCTTTCTCCGATAGACTCTTTAGCCTGTTCTTCCAACTTTTGTGGGGGAACAGGTTGAACCCAGTAAAACGAGGGATAACCTACCTACAGAGGAGAGAGGGTGGGCTCGATATGTTAAATCCAAGGGTGTTTTTTGACTCCATGTTTCTAAAAGTAAATTTTGGTTGTCTGGACTCAAACAACAGCTCCCTGTGGGTAAATAGTATCAGGGACTGGATATTGCCTTTTACAGAATCCTGGGTGCGAGGCGGCAGCCTTAAGAGGGGGAGATTGAATCGTGGCTACCTCCCCCAGTATCTGGACTATGGCATAAGGTGCCTGAACAAATGGAGAATTGATAAGACCTACCTTGTGAGTAAGACTAAGAGAGATCTCTATATCAGGGTATGTAAGACCTTCTATTATCTACAGCTGGCATTGAGAGACTGCACAACTACAACCCTGCAGGACAGTCTGAGGCTCCTCAATGGTCTGAGACTCCCTGCAAAGTTTTTTGACATTGGCTGGTTATCTTTGAACGGGAAGCTTTTTGTAAGAGGCAACTTAAAACATCTCGCTGTGTCAGAGCGATCATGTCCATTAGGTTGTCAGCAGGAGGAGACGAAGGTGAATTTTACAACTGAGTGCTGGGGAGGACACAAAATCTGTCAGGAAATATCCTGTAGACTGTATATAGCCAGATTACAGTCTCTAAACTACCCAGATATAATATATCTGTACCATCTAACATAGGTGACCAGGAGACCCTGTACATAATAATCAGTGTCATAAAGTATTATCATTGGCATACAAGAACTCGGGTACAAGAATATAACTACTATAATACTATTCCTATGTACAAAAATATAACTACTATAATACTGCTCCTATGTACAAGAATATAACTACTATAATACTACCTCCTATGTACAAGAATATAACTACTATAATACTACTCCTATATACAAGAATATAACTACTATAATACTACCTCATATGTACAAGAATATAACTACTATAATACTGCCCCCTATGTACAAGAATATAACTACTATAATGCTGCTCCTATGTACAAGAATATAACTACTATAATACTGCTGCTATGTACAAGAATATAACTACTATAATACTGCTCCTATGTACAAGAATATAACTACTATAATACTGCTCCTATGTACAAGAATATAACTACTATAATACTGCTGCTATGTACAAGAATATAACTACTATAATACTACCTCCTATGTACAAGAATATAACTACTATAATACTGCTCCTATGTACAAGAATATAACTACTATAATACTGCTCCTATGTACAAGAATATAACTACTATAATACTGCTCGTATGTACAAGAATATAACTACTATAATACTGCTCCTATGTATAAGAATATAACTACTATAATACTACCTCCTATGTACAAGAATATAACTACTATAATACTACTCCTATGTACAAGAATATAACTACTATAATACTGCCCCTATGTACAAGAATATAACTACTATAATACTACCTCCTATGTACAAGAATATAACTACTATAATACTGCCCCCTATGTACAAGAATATAACTACTATAATACTGCCCACTATGTACAAGAATATAACTACTATAATACTGCTCCTATGTACAAGAATATAACTACTATAATACTACTCCTATGTACAAGAATATAACTACTATAATACTACCGCCTATGTACAAGAATATAACTACTATAATACTGCTCCTATGTACAAGAATATAACTACTATAATACTGCTCCTATGTACAAGAATATAACTACTATAATACTGCTCCTATGTACAAGAATATAACTACTATAATACTACTCCTATGTACAAGAATATAACTACTATAATACTGCTCCTATGTGCAAGAATATAACTACTATAATACTGCTCCTATGTACAAGAATATAACTACTATAATACTGCTCCTATGTACAAGAATATAACTACTATAATACTGCTCCTATGTACAAGAATATAACTACTATAATACTACCTCCTATGTACAAGAATATAACTACTATAATACTGCTCCTATGTACAATAATATAACTACTATAATACTACTCCTATGTACAAGAATATAACTACTATAATACTGCTCCTATGTACAAGAATATAACTACTATAATACTGCTCCTATGTACAAGAATATAACTACTATAATACTGCTCCTATGTACAAGAATATAACTACTATAATACTGCTCCTATGTACAAGAATATAACTACTATAATACTGCTCCTATGTACAAGAATATAACTACTATAATACTGCTCCTATGTACAATAATATAACTACTATAATACTACTCCTATGTACAAGAATATAACTACTATAATACTGCTCCTATGTACAAGAATATAACTACTATAATACTGCCCCTATGTACAAGAATATAACTACTATAATACTGCTCCTATGTACAAGAATATAACTATTATAATACTACCTCCTATGTACAAGAATATAACTACTATAATACTACTCCTATGTACAAGAATATAACTACTATAATACTACTCCTATGTACAAGAATATAACTACTATAATACTGCTCCTATGTACAAGAATATAACTACTATAATACTGCTCCTATGTACAAGAATATAACTACTATAATACTGCTCCTATGTACAAGAATATAACTACTATAATACTACTCCTATGTACAAGAATATAACTACTATAATACTGCTCCTATGTACAAGAATATAACTACTATAATACTGCTCCTATGTACAAGAATATAACTACTATAATACTGCTCCTATGTACAAGAATATAACTACTATAATACTGCTCCTATGTACAAGAATATAACTACTATAATACTGCCCCTATGTACAAGAATATGACTACTATAATACTACCTCCTATGTACAAGAATATAACTACTATAATACTGCTCCTATGTACAAGAATATAACTACTATAATACTGCTCCTATGTACAAGAATATAACTACTATAATACTACTCCTATGTACAAGAATATAACTACTATAATACTGCTCCTATGTACAAGAATATAACTACTATAATACTACCCCTATGTACAAGAATATAACTACTATAATACTGCTCCTATGTACAAGAATATAACTACTATAATACTACTATGTACAAGAATATAACTAGTATAATACTGCTCCTATGTACAAGAATATAACTACTATAATACTGCTCCTATGTACAAGAATATAACTACTATAATACTACTCCTATGTACAAGAATATAACTACTATAATACTACCTCCTATGTACAAGAATATAACTACTATAATACTGCTCCTATGTACAAGAATATAACTACTATAACTAGAACCACCAAAAAGAAAAAAAATGAGTCACAATTACTGAATACACCAGGATTATACAATGTATCAAAATTATATCAAGCTACTGATTAAAAATAAATATATAGACATCATGTATGAAAAATAAATAGAACAATACACATGTGTCATTATACATTGTGTGACGTTACTCACATACAATTTCCAGACAGTTTAGTACTTTATTATTACAGTGACACTTGTTATTAATATTTGTCATATTTCTTTGATGTAATTGTTATCTTCTCATATATGTTATATATGTTTTGTGTTCATGTATTTTATTCACATGTCGTATACACTTTATAATTCTATATGTATTTATTATATACTTGTTATTTTGGAGCTTATATGTGTTTCTACTTCTCCTCTGACATACATGATGGTATACTGCACTCGAGCTGCTTTAAGTCCACTTTCCCTTATCGGATCCCATATGTGTATACATGCCCACTGCGGACGGTTTTCCATTGGGTACGCACTGACATTATTTGACGTGTTGCGCCTCCACATCACTTCAGCCCTCAGTTTGGCCGGCTGGATGTGGGGTGACGGCCATGTTCTAACGGTATACACCAATTACTTGGGGAAATATGGAGATGTGGTCATGTGACTGCGGATCTCAGCTGTAAGTCACCTGTCCCTCATTACACCTTTATAAAAGGTTCTAATAACCTTAGTGACTCCACCCCCTGATGAAGGCGGAGCACATCCCCCTACTCAGTACATGGGGATGTTATTGGCATGTGACGTGCAGGTATCTTGTACTTAGATTTGTTGTTCAACTGCTGAGACTTCTGCTTTAGTCTGGCTGGATACAAGATATACGATACAGCATCTATCCTGGTAAGCAGTATATAACATTACATTGTATTGGGGTGTATATATAACTCTGGTAAGCGGTATATAGCATTACATTGTATTGGGGTGTATATATAACTCTGGTAAGCGGTATATAGCATTACATTGTATTGGGGTGTATATATAACTCTGGTAAGCGGTATATAGCATTACATTGTATTGGGGTGTATATACCTCTGGTGAACGGTATATAACATTACATTGTATTGGGGTGTATATATACCTCTGGTAAGCAGTATATAATATTACATTGTATTGGGGTATATATATATATCTCTGGTAAGCGGTATATAGCATTACATTGTATTGGGGTGTATATATATCTCTGGTGAACGGTATATAACATTACATTGTTCTGTCTATACCCTTCTGGTGATAACTATTGCACTTATTATATAACACCCCCATCTTTACTATATATATATATATATATATATATATATATATATATATATAGTGATGTGCATTTGTATATATATTTTTAATCAATAAAGTTTGATATGATTTGATATATTGGCTGCGCTTGGTGGATCTTTTTGGTTGTGTTATATATCTATATGAGGCCAACATGTTGTTACTTGAGGGGTTACTCTATGTTTAGAGATGAACTTGAGGGGAACATTACCCCCCCACCCCGATACCTTTACATTCTAATGTCTGTGTTATGTAATTGTTATATTATAACCAGTGTGATTCTGCCCTCCGTGTTCCAGAGTGTCGCCCACTGTGATATATACATACTATAATTCTATGGCAGTTTCCTTGCTGTATCTTATATTGCTGTATCTCGCTCTATATTATATTGCTGTATCTCGCTATATCTCGCTGTATATTATATTGCTATATCTCGCTGTATATTATATTGCTGTATCTCGCTATATCTCGCTGTATATTATATTGCTGTATCTCGCTGTATATTATATTGCTGTATCTCGCTGTATATTATATTGCTGTATCTCGCTGTATATTATATTGCTGTATCTCGCTGTATATTATATTGCTGTATCTCGCTATATCTCGCTGTATATTATATTGCTGTATCTCGCTATATCTCGCTGTATATTATATTGCTGTATCTCGCTGTATATTATATTGCTGTATCTCGCTGTATATTATATTGCTGTATCTCGCTGTATATTATATTGCTGTATCTCGCTATATCTCGCTGTATATTATATTGCTGTATCTCGCTATATCTCACTGTATATTATATTGCTGTATCTCGCTGTATATTATATTGCTGTATCTCGCTATATCTCACTGTATATTATATTGCTGTATCTCGCTATATCTCACTGTATATTATATTGCTGTATCTCGCTATATCTCACTGTATATTATATTGCTGTATCTCGCTGTATATTATATTGCTGTATCTCGCTATATCTCACTGTATATTAGATTGCTGTATCTCGCTATATCTCACTGTATATTATATTGCTGTATCTCGCTGTATATTATATTGCTGTATCTCGCTATATCTCACTGTATATTATATTGCTGTATCTCGCTATATCTCACTGTATATTATATTGCTGTATCTCGCTGTATATTATATTGCTGTATCTCGCTATATTTCGCTGTATATTATATTGCTGTATCTCGCTATATCTCACTGTATATTATATTGCTGTACCTCGCTATATCTCGCTGTATATTATATTGCTGTATCTCGCTATATCTCACTGTATATTATATTGCTGTATCTCGCTGTATATTATATTGCTGTATCTCGCTATATCTCGCTGTATATTATATTGCTGTATCTCGCTATATCTCGCTGTATATTATATTGCTGTATCTCACTATATTTCGCTGTATATTATATTGCTGTATCTCGCTATATCTCGCTGTATATTATATTGCTGTATCTCGCTGTATATTATATTGCTGTATCTCGCTGTATATTGCTGTATCTCGCTATATATTATATTGCTGTATCTCGCTATATCTCACTGTATATTATATTGCTGTACCTCGCTATATCTCACTGTATATTATATTGCTGTACCTCGCTATATCTCGCTGTATATTATATTGCTGTATCTCGCTATATCTCACTGTATATTATATTGCTGTATCTCGCTGTATATTATATTGCTGTATCTCGCTATATCTCGCTGTATATTATATTGCTGTATCTCGCTATATCTCGCTGTATATTATATTGCTGTATCTCACTATATTTCGCTGTATATTATATTGCTGTATCTCGCTATATCTCGCTGTATATTATATTGCTGTATCTCGCTGTATATTATATTGCTGTATCTCGCTATATCTCGCTGTATATTATATTGCTGTATCTCGCTATATATTATATTGCTGTATCTCGCTATATCTCACTGTATATTATATTGCTGTACCTCGCTATATCTCGCTGTATATTATATTGCTGTATCTCACTATATCTCACTGTATATTTGCTGTATCTCGCTATATCTCACTGTATATTATATTGCTGTATCTCGCTATATCTCACTGTATATTATATTGCTGTACCTCGCTATATCTCGCTGTATATTATATTGCTGTATCTCACTATATCTCACTGTATATTAGATTGCTGTATCTCGCTATATCTCACTATATATTATATTGCTGTATCTCGCTATATCTCACTGTATATTATATTGCTGTACCTCGCTATATCTCGCTGTATATTATATTGCTGTATCTCACTATATCTCACTGTATATTAGATTGCTGTATCTCGCTATATCTCACTGTATATTATATTGCTGTATCTCGCTGTATATTATATTGCTGTATCTCGCTATATCTCACTGTATATTAGATTGCTGTATCTCGCTATATCTCACTGTATATTATATTGCTGTATCTCGCTGTATATTATATTGCTATATCTCGCTGTATATTATATTGCTGTATCTCGCTGTATATTATATTGCTGTATCTCGCTATATCTCGCTGTATATTATATTGCTGTATCTCGCTATATCTCACTGTATATTATATTGCTGTATCTCGCTGTATATTATATTGCTGTATCTCGCTGTATATTATATTGCTGTATCTCGCTGTATATTATATTGCTGTATCTCGCTATATCTGGCTGTATATTATATTGCTGTATTTCGCTATATCTGGCTGTATATTATATTGCTGTATTTCGCTATATCTGGCTGTATATTATATTGCTGTATCTCGCTATATCTCACTGTATATTATATTGCTGTATCTCGCTGTATATTATATTGCTGTATCTCGCTATATCTCACTGTATATTATATTGCTGTATCTCGCTGTATATTATATTGCTGTATCTCGCTATATCTCGCTGTATATTATATTGCTGTATCTCGCTATATCTCGCTGTATATTATATTGCTGTATCTCGCTATATCTCGCTGTATATTATATTGCTGTATCTCGCTGTATATTATATTGCTGTATCTCGCTATATCTCACTGTATATTATATTGCTGTATCTCGCTGTATATTATATTGCTGTATCTCGCTGTATATTATATTGCTGTATCTCGCTATATATTATATTGCTGTATCTCGCTATATCTCACTGTATATTATATTGCTGTATCTCGCTGTATATTATATTGCTGTATCTCGCTATATCTCGCTGCATATTATATTGCTGTATCTCACTATATCTCGCTGTGTGTCGCTCATATTTGCCGCTTTCAGGAGATTTCTCTTATTGTCTCAGGATTGTCGCCAGCACTTGCACAGCTGGACAGGTCGTTCCTCTCACAGCTAATGGTGAATCTGAATATAAGCAATAATTTTGTCTCCTTGTCTGACTGTGCTGCGCTGTATCGTGAGATTTTTTACGTTGTGTCCTCCAACCACGATCTCCAAGACGGCTGAAGATGGTCGCCATCAGTAGCCACCAACAATGCTGCTTACTAGTGATCCCCAGCTGTAAACACCTCAGCCAATGCCATATCCTCGCTTCTTGTCTGTGTCAGTCTAAACTGTACTTCAGGCATTCTATTCATGTATTAACCCTATCATGATAGGATGCTACAGACAGGTCAGACCCCACTGCCCCTCCCCCATCATTATGTGACCCCTGCACTAGACTATTATAACCCCTGGTCTCCAGGGATACTGCTTAATATTGTACTGTCCCTTTAAATCTCAGTTCCCATCCATCAGGGTCTCTTAGTTCTCAATAAGGCCTCTTCATTACTCTTAAAGCAGCAGAGCAGGGTGGGGGGAGGTGACACTGCCTCAGCTCAGCTACATAACCCCCCCCCCCCACCAGAAACGTATCATTAACCCCTTTATGCCCTGATCACATAACCTTTATGATCCCATACACACAGATATATAGCAGAGCTGTGCACGGGCGATGTATCAGAACTGGGAGACATGGTAGATACTGAATGATTCAGGTATAGCAGAGCTGGATTGGCTATATATAGAAGAGCTGTGTTATCAGATGAGTCAGAGCTGACTATGTTAGACACAGCAGAGCTGAGTATGACGACAGTTTTGGAAAGAAGCTAAGCAGATACTGTAGGGTAAAGTACAGTGTATCAGACGTAGCAGAGACGGGTTTGTGAGACATTACAGAACTGAGTTTATCATTGATACTTTTCGTACATCAGATGCAGCAGAACATACAGTGCGGATGTAGCAGTGCTGAGTTCATCAGATGAGGCAGGGTTGAATATATCACAAGTGTTGTTGTGACTCCATGAGTTACAGTGGTGTTGGATATGTCAGATGTAGCGGTGCGGAGTATGTCAGATGTAGCGGTGCCGGGTATGTCAGATGTGACGGTGCGGAGTATGTCAGATGTAGGGGTGCCGGGTATGTCAGATGTGGCGGTGCCGAGTTTGTCAGATGTAGTGGTTCGGAGTCCAGTAAAAGTAGCATCTCTGAGTCTGTTTGATGTTGGAAAAATGAAAGATGTAGTAAAAATGAGTATGTCAGATGTAGCAGTGCTGAGATATTTAGATGCAGGAGAGCTAAGTGGGTTAGATGTAGTAGAGCTGATTTTGCCAGTATTGAATGTCAGAGGATTCAGAGCTGCAGCTGTATCAGATGTAGAACTATTGAATATATGAGACATAGCAGAGTTTAGTATGTCGTGTTGTGCTTACAAATACAGTAAATACTACTGTATCACTACTATATTAGATGTAGTAGTGCAGAGCTGAGTGTGTGTTCTATCAGATGTACCAATGATGGAGTAGTGCTGAGTTTATCAGATGTAGCAGAGCTGAGCACGTTCTTTGAGACCTAGCAGTCATGTAGTAGTGTTCAGGCAATGCGATGTAGCAGAGCTGAGTGTGTTCTGAGATCTAGCAGTCATATAGTAGTGCTGAGTTACAGATGTAGCAGAGCTGAGCATGTGCTGTGAGATCTAGCAGTCATGTAGTAGCTTTGCTACATCTCATTACCTGAACACTACTACATGACTGCTAGATCTCACAGCACATGCTCAGCTCTGCTACATCTGTAACTCAGCACTACTATATGACTGCTAGATCTCAGACCACACTCAGCTCTGCTACATCATTGGTATATCTGACAGGACACACACTCAGCACTGCTACATCATTGGTATATCTGACAGGACACACACTCAGCACTGCTACATCATTGGTATAACTGACAGGACACACTCAGCTTTGCTACATCTCATTACCTGAACACTGAGTGTGTCCTGTCAGTTATACAAATGATGTAGCAGTGCTGAGTGTGTGTCCTGTCAGATATACCAATGATGTATTAGTGCTGAGTGTGTGTCCTGTCAGATATACCAATGATGTAGCAGAGCTGAGTGTGGTCTGTGAGATCTAGCAGTCATACAGTAGTGATCAGGTAAGGAAATGTAGCAGAGCTGAGTGTGTCCTGTCAGATGTACCAATGATGTAGCAAAGCAGAGTGTGTGCTGTCAGATGTAGCAGAGCTGAATGTGTCTTGACAGATGTACCAATGATGTAGCAGAGCTGAGTGTGTCTTGACAGATGTAGTAGGGCTGAGTGTGTCTTGTATGATGTAGTAGACCTGAGTGTGTCTTGTCAGATGTACCAATGATGTAGCAGAGCTGAGTGTGTGCTGTCGGATGTAGTAAAGCTGAGTGTGTCATGCATGATGTAGCAGAGCTGAGTGTGTTCTATGAGATCTAGCAGTCATATAGTAGTGATCAGGTAAGGAGATGTAGCAGAGCTGAGTGTGCCTTGTATGATGTAGTAGACCTGAGTGTGTCTTGTCAGATGTTCCAATGATGTAGTAGAGCAGAGTGTGTGCTGTCGGATGTAGCAGAGCTGAGTGTGTCTTGTATGATGTAGTAGACCTGAGTGTGTCTTGTCAGATGTACCAATGATGTAGCAGAGCTGAGTGTGTCTTGTATGATGTAGTAGACCTGAGTGTGTCTTGTCAGATGTACCAATGATGTAGCAGAGCTGAGTGTGTGCTGTCAGATGTACCAATGATGTAGTAGAGCAGAGTGTGTGCTGTCGGATGTAGCAGAGCTGAGTGTGTCTTGTATGATGTAGTAGACCTGAGTGTGTCTTGTCAGATGTACCAATGATGTAGCAGAGCTGAGTGTGTCTTGTATGATGTAGCAGAGCTGAGTGTCCCCTCCTGCCACCACCACCACTCACCGTCCCCGCTGATGTTCTCCTCACACGAGTACCAGATCCCGGCATGGAAGTTGCGCTCGATGAACTTGTCGTCGCCGGTCTCCCAGGAGTAGTGCACGGCGCTGCCGTTGGAGTCGGAGTTGTTGTAGCGGATGCAGTGCGCCGCCTTCTCGGGGGCTCTGCCGGTACAGAAGGGTTTGGGCACCTTGCGGACCCCCTGGCACCAGTAGCTGCTGCAGAAGGCAGTGACTGAGAAGAGAAGGGACAGGAAGTTGAGGGTGAGGGCGATGCTGGCTCTCCTCCGCCGGTCCATCCCCAGCAATGCAATGCAGCCAGCCCGGCTGAGAGAGTGCGGGGAGCGGGGGGCGGGGAGAACTGCGGCGGCTCCTCCTCCTCCTCCTCCTCCTCACTGTGACAAGCCTCAGCCCTGATGTGAGGACCACGAGCCCCCGTCATGATGGAGGCTACCTGCTGACTGTCACCACCGGGAGACTGCGAGGAGCCCACCTGAGGGATAATGCTGCTGCGACTACTGGGGAGAAGAAGATACAGAGTATACAGGCTATGGGATACAGAGTATACAGGCTATGGGATACAGAGTATACAGGCTATGGGATACAGAGTATACAGGCTATGGGATACAGAGTATACAGGCTATGGGATACAGAGTATACAGGCTATGGGATACAGAGTATACAGGCTATGGGATACAGAGTATACAGGCTATGGGATACAGAGTATACAGGCTATGGGATACAGAGTATACAGGCTATGGGATACAGAGTATATAGAGTATACAGGCTATGTGATATAGAGTATATAGAGTATACAGGCTATGTGATACAGAGTATATAGAGTATACAGGCTATGTGATACAGAGTATATAGAGTATACAGGCTATGGGATACAGAGTATACAGGCTATGGGATACAGAGTATACAGGCTATGGGATACAGAGTATATAGAGTATACAGGCTATGTGATACAGAGTATATAGAGTATACAGGCTATGTGATACAGAGTATATAGAGTATACAGGCTATGGGATACAGAGTATACAGGCTATGGGATACAGAGTATACAGGCTATGGGATACAGAGTATACAGGCTATGGGATACAGAGTATATAGAGTATACAGGCTATGTGATACAGAGTATATAGAGTATACAGGCTATGTGATACAGAATATACAGGCTATGTGATACAGAATATATAGAGTATACAGGCTATGTGATATAGAGTATACAGGCTATGTGATATAGAGTATACAGGCTATGTGATATAGAGTATACAGGCTATGTGATATAGAGTATACAGGCTATGTGATATAGAGTATACAGGCTATGTGATATAGAGTATACAGGCTATGTGATACAGAGTATATAGAGTATACAGGCTATGTGATACAGAGTATATAGAGTATACAGGCTATGTGATACAGAATATACAGGCTATGTGATACAGAATATACAGAGTATACAGGCTATGTGATACAGAATATACAGGCTATGTGATACAGAGTATATAGAGTATACAGGCTACGTGATACAGAGTATATAGAGTATACAGGCTATGTGATACAGAATATATAGAGTATACAGGCTATGTGATATAGAGTATACAGGCTATGTGATATAGAGTATACAGGCTATGTGATACAGAGTATATAGAGTATACAGGCTATGTGATACAGAATATACAGGCTATGTGATACAGAATATATAGAGTATACAGGCTATGTGATATAGAGTATACAGGCTATGTGATATAGAGTATACAGGCTATGTGATATAGAGTATACAGGCTATGTGATATAGAGTATACAGGCTATGTGATATAGAGTATACAGGCTATGTGATATAGAGTATACAGGCTATGTGATACAGAGTATATAGAGTATACAGGCTATGTGATACAGAGTATATAGAGTATACAGGCTATGTGATACAGAATATACAGGCTATGTGATACAGAATATACAGAGTATACAGGCTATGTGATACAGAATATACAGGCTATGTGATACAGAGTATATAGAGTATACAGGCTATGTGATACAGAGTATATAGAGTATACAGGCTATGTGATACAGAATATATAGAGTATACAGGCTATGTGATATAGAGTATACAGGCTATGTGATACAGAATATATAGAGTATACAGGCTATGTGATATAGAGTATACAGGCTATGTGATACAGAATATACAGGCTATGTGATACAGAATATATAGAGTATACAGGCTATGTGATATGTGATATAGAGTATACAGGCTATGTGATATAGAGTATACAGGCTATGTGATACAGAGTATATAGAGTATACAGGCTATGTGATACAGAGTATATAGAGTATACAGGCTATGTGATACAGAGTATATAGAGTATACAGGCTATGTGATACAGAATATACAGGCTATGTGATACAGAGTATATAGAGTATACAGGCTATGTGATACAGAGTATATAGAGTATACAGGCTATGTGATACAGAGTATATAGAGTATACAGGCTATGTGATACAGAGTATATAGAGTATACAGGCTATGTGATACAGAGTATATAGAGTATACAGGCTATGTGATACAGAATATACAGGCTATGTGATACAGAGTATATAGAGTATACAGGCTATGTGATACAGAGTATATAGAGTATACAGGCTAGCTATGTGATACAGAGTATATAGAGTATACAGGCTAGCTATGTGATACAGAGTATATACAGTACATTATAGGACATAGAATATATATAATACAGTATATGATACAGACAGACTATGGCACTGGCCAGAGCTCTCCTGTGTGATAGGGTCGAGCTCTATGAGAATCCTTTTTCTGGATTGCCGGAAATCTACTCCATATCCCCTGATGGGCTCCCTTATCCATGGGTGGAAATGATGAGACATAATTAGGGTTACTTTTAGGGACAGCGGAGCACTGCCCTTGTGAGGGTGGGAGTACTTCTGGGGTTCAGAGGTCAGTCTGAGGGTCTGTAGTCACCCTACGTGACCCACCCCGGGCTCAACTGTGGTATATTCCACCCCTTTGTGCAATACATCACCAAGCGGTAAGAGGGTTCCAATTGTTTAATATTGATATATACCGTACCTCGTGTAACCCCTTAACTTTATCTCATTAAAAGTTATGTTTTAATGTTTAAGTATTGAGTATCAAACTGATCTGATTACTATCAATTTATCTATTATCTATCTCATATCTATCTATCTATCTATCTATATATATATATATACAGTGCTTTGTGAAAGTATTCGGCCCCCTTGAACTTTTCAACCTTTTGCCACATTTCAGGCTTCAAACATAAAGATATAAAATTTTAATTTTTTGGTGAAGAATCAACAACAAGTGGGACACAATCGTGAAGTGGAACGAAATTTATTGGATATTTTAAACTTTTGTAAAAAATAAAAAACTGAAAAGTGGGGCGTGCAATATTATTCGGCCCCCTTAAGTTAATACTTTGTAGCGCCCCCTTTTGCTGCGATTACAGCTACAAGTCGCTTGGGGTATGTCTCTATCAGTTCTTGCCCATTCTTCCTTGGAAAACAGCTGGAGCTCAGTGAGGTTGGATGGAGAGCGTTTGTGAACAGCAGTTTTCAGCTCTTTCCACAGATTCTCGATTGGATTCAGGTCTGGACTTTGACTTGGCCATTCTAACACCTGGATACGTTTATTTGTGAACCATTCCATTGTAGATTTGGCTTTATGTTTGGGATCATTGTCTTGTTGGAAGATAAATCTCCGTCCCAGTCTCAGGTCTTTTGCAGACTCCAACAGGTTTTCTTCCAGAATGGTCCTGTATTTGGCTCCATCCATCTTCCCATCAATTTTAACCATCTTCCCTGTCCCTGCTGAAGAAAAGCAGGCCCAAACCATGATGCTGCCCCCACCATGTGTGACAGTGGGGATGGTGTGTTCAGGGGGATGAGCTGTGTTGCTTTTACACCAAACATATTGTTTTGCATTGTGGCCAAAAAGTTGGATTTTGGTTCCATCTGAGCAGAGCACCTTCTTCCACATGTTTGGTGTCTCCCAGGTGACTTTTTATGGATATCTTTGAGAAATGGCTTTCTTCTTGCCACTCTTCCATAAAGGCCAGATTTGTGCAGTGTACGACTGATTGTTGTCCTATGGACAGACTCTCCCACCTCAGCTGTAGATCTCTGCAGTTCATCCAGAGTGATCATGGGCCTCTTGGCTGCATCTCTGATCAGTCTTCTCCTTGTTTGAGATGAAAGTTTAGAGGGACTGTCGGGTCTTGGTAGATTTGCAGTGGTCTGATACTCCTTCCATTTCAATATGATCGCTTGCACAGTGCTCCTTGGGATGTTTAAAGTTTGGGAAATCTTTTTGTATCCAAATCCGGCTTTACACTTCTCCACAACAGTATCACGGACCTGCCTGGTGTGTTCCTTGGTCTTCATGATGCTCTCTGCGCTTTAAACAGAACCCTGAGCCTATCACAGAGCAGGTGCATTTATATGGAGACTTGATTACACACAGGTGGATTATATTTATCATCATCAGTCATTTAGGACAACATTGGATCATTCAGAGATCCTCACTGAACTTCTGGAGTGAGTTTGCTGCACTGAAAGTAAAGGGGCCGAGTAATATGGCACGCCCCACTTTTCAGTTTTTTATTGTTTACAAAAGTTTAAAATATCCAATAAATTTCGTTCCACTTCACAATTGTGTCCCACTTGTTGTTGATTCTTCACCAAAAATTAAAAGTTCAAGGGGGCCCGAATACTTTCCCAAGGCACTGTATATATCTATCCTCCCTTGACCCGTCCTGTGCTGCTAACTATGGACCTGTCTCTAACCTTCCTTTGATCTCCAAAATCTTGGAACGCTTAGTCTATTCTCGTTTAATCCGCTATCTTTCTGCTAACTCTCTTCTTGACCCCTTACAATCTGGCTTCCACACTCTGCACTCTACTGAAACGGCCCTCACAAAAGTTGTGAACCGAGAGCAAGGCAGGTGGTTTGGACTCCGCAACCAGAAATGAACGCACACGCGGTAGTTCAAGAAAAAAATATATATTTACTATAAGTTAATAAAGGCTAGTTAAAGGTAAAATGACAGGGCTAAAGACAAGCAAAATATACAATATAGCATGAACAATTTCAAGGCAAATTCTGCAATGGTTTCTACTTTTACTCTGTCCACTTCTGCAGTATGGACACTGAATGAACAATATACTCAAAACTATCCCTAACTGACCCTGACTTCACATTTGGGTGCACCCCCTTTTCCCCAGTGGTCCAGGTGGACCGCTTACAGTCCGTAGAAGCGCGCGGTGGGGCCCAAAGTCGGTCCTTTCTTTTATAGTGAAGCGTCCTCTCCTCACGGTTATCAGGATCTTGGGAGAAATGAAGTCCTCTTTAACAGACAGGGAAACCAACTGAATGCAATGTAATCCAACAGCAGATTCCACTCAGCACACTGACAGTCCTGCCGAATCCATACACTGAGCTGGGATGTAAGCCGGGATTTAGCAGGTGCCGTCCAGTACATCAACAGCACTGCGAGTCTCTATCTGTGGTATCCATATACACAGTCACAATGTCAGTCTCACTGATCAGCCACTGAGCACAGTTCCTTTCACGTGGACTCACTAGTCCTGTTGTCTCTTTACACTCTGTTTGTCTCTGGACCAAGATACAGCTTAGCTGTACAGAAAAATCTCCACACCAGTTCAATACAACACTTGCCAAGATGGCTGCTGCTCTCTGTCTCGTCACTTCCTGCTTCTCTGCTCACACTCTGTCTGCAGAACAGGCAGGCTGACATAAAAGGGGGGGGGGTCTCACTCCAGCATCATGTCACAATTACAATGGCTGCTGTCTTAAAGGAACAGAATCACAGAAATACATTCAACATTAACAGTTTATACAGACAAATGAAGCTTAAGACAACATTGGCTGTCTCTTACAAAGTCTCCAATAATCTCCTGACGGCTAAATCTAATGGTGACTTCTCTCTTCTTATTCTTCTAGATCTCTCAGCAGTATTTGACACTGTTGACCATCAACTCCTACTCTCTATGCTCCATTCTGTCGGCCTCACAGACACCGCTCTCTCCTGGTTCTCCTCTTATATCTCTGACCGCAGTTTCTGTGTATCATTTGCGGGCTCTGTCTCTTCCCCTCTTCCCCTTGCCGTTGGGGTTCCTCAGGGCTCGGTCCTAGGTCCCCTGCTCTTCTCTCTCTACACGGCCCCCACTGGACAAACCATCACTATATTTGGCTTCCGGTACCATCTTTATGCTGACGACACCAAATTATATACGTCATCCTGTGACATCACCCCTGCACTAATACAGAACACCATTGACTGTCTCTCTGCTGTCTCTAATATCATGTCTCCACTTTATCTGAAACTGAATCTCTCAAAGACTGAACTACTGCTGTTTCCACCATCTAATAGATCTGTCCCTGATATCTCCATTGCAGTCTCCGGCCTTACCATAACTCCCAGGCAGTATGCCCGCTGCCTCGGGGGTTTTGTTTGACTCAGACCTTTCCTTCACCCCCCATATCCAATCACTAGCACGCTCATGTCATCTCCACCTCAAAAACATCTCCAGAATCCGCCCTTTCCTTACCATAAATACACTAAAGACACTTATTGTTGCCCTGATTCACTCCGGCCTTGCCTACTGTAACTCCTTACTAATCGTCTTCCCCTTACTAAACTCTGCCCTCTACAATCTATTCTGAATGCGGCGGCCAGGCTCATCTATCAGTGTAGACGCTACAGCGATGCCTCCGGTCTGTGCCGGTCACTACAGCGAGGCCTCCGGTCTGTGCCGGTCACTACATTGGCTGCCTATCCAATACAGAATACAATATAAACTTATCCCCCTCACCCACAAGGCTCTCCATAATGCTGCACCTCCCTACATTTCCTCCCTCATCTCTGTCTATCGCCCAACCCGTACTCTCCGTTCACTCAATGACCTAAGACTAACATCCTCTATTATCAGAACCTCCCACGCTCGTATACAAGACTTCTCCCGAGTTGCACCACTTCTCTGGAATGCTCTATCCCAGACTATCAGATTAACCCCCAATTTCCACAGCTTCAAGCGTAAACTAAAGACATATCTTATCAGACAGGCCGATCACAACTCCTAATGTAAATCCTTCTGTAGTTAGAATCCCTAAAACATACCCTCCTCTGTTCATGCTCCCGCATTACCTCACAGGATATGAGGCCGTATCAGACTAACTTTATATGTCCAGGCACCGTCTGCACATTACAGGACACGACTGGTGACGGCTCCTACAGCTTTATATATGTGTAATGGCAGTAACCTCTATTACACAATTGTCTGACCATTGTATAAGCAATGCTACCTCCGATGCCGCCCCTGCTACCTCCTGTGTCACCCCCCTCTACCTCATAGATTGTAAGCTCTTGTGTCACCTCTACCTCATAGATTGTAAGCTCTTGTGTCACCTCCTCTACCTCATAGATTGTAAGCTCTTGTGTCACCACCTCTACCTCATAGAGTGTAAGCTCTTGTGTCACCTCCTCTACCTCATAGATTGTAAGCTCTTGTGTCACCTCCTCTACCTCATAGATTGTAAGCTCTTGTGTCACCTCCTCTACCTCATAGATTGTAAGCTCTTGTGTCACCTCCTCTACCTCATAGATTGTAAGCTCTTGTGTCACCCCCTCTACCTCATAGACTGTAAGCTCTTGTGTCACCTCTACCTCATAGATTGTAAGCTCTTGTGTCACCTCCTCTACCTCATAGATTGTAAGCTCTTGTGTCACCACCTCTACCTCATAGAGTGTAAGCTCTTGTGTCACCTCCTCTACCTCATAGAGTGTAAGCTCTTGTGTCACCTCCTCTACCTCATAGATTGTAAGCTCTTGTGTCACCCCCTCTACCTCATAGACTGTAAGCTCTTGTGTCACCTCTACCTCATAGATTGTAAGCTCTTGTGTCACCTCCTCTACCTCATAGATTGTAAGCTCTTGTGTCACCTCCTCTACCTCATAGATTGTAAGCTCTTGTGTCACCTCTACCTCATAGATTGTAAGCTCTTGTGTCACCCCCTCTACCTCATAGATTGTAAGCTCTTGTGTCCCCTCCTCTACCTCATAGATTGTAAGCTCTTGTCACCTCCTCTACCTCATAGATTGTAAGCTCGTGTCACCTCCTCTACCTCATAGATTGTAAGCTCTTGTGTCACCTCTACCTCATAGATTGTAAGCTCTTGTGTCACCTCTACCTCATAGATTGTAAGCTCTTGTGTCACCTCTACCTCATAGATTGTAAGCTCTTGTGTCACCTCCTCTACCTCATAGATTGTAAGCTGTTGTGTCACCTCTACCTCATAGATTGTAAGCTCTTGTGTCACCTCTACCTCATAGATTGTAAGCTCTTGTGTCACCTCCTCTACCTCATAGATTGTAAGCTCTTGTGTCACCTCCTCTACCTCATAGATTGTAAGCTCTTGTGTCACCTCCTCTACCTCATAGATTGTAAGCTCTTGTGTCACCTCTACCTCATAGATTGTAAGCTCTTGTGTCACCCCCTCTACCTCATAGATTGTAAGCTCTTGTGTCACCCCCTCTACCTCATAGATTGTAAGCTCTTGTGTCACCTCCTCTACCTCATAGATTGTAAGCTCTTGTGTCACCCCCTCTACCTCATAGATTGTAAGCTCTTGTGTCACCTCTACCTCATAGATTGTAAGCTCTTGTGTCACCTCCTCTACCTCATAGATTGTAAGCTCTTGTTACCTCTACCTCATAGATTGTAAGCTCTTGTGTCACCTCCTCTACCTCATAGATTGTAAGCTCGTGTCACCTCCTCTACCTCATAGATTGTAAGCTCTTGTGACACCTCCTCTACCTCATAGATTGTAAGCTCTTGTGTCACCCCCTATACCTCATAGATTGTAAGCTCTTGTGTCACCCCCTCTACCTCATAGATTGTAAGCTCTTGTGTCACCTCTACCTCATAGATTGTAAGCTCTTGTCACCTCCTCTACCTCATAGATTGTAAGCTCTTGTGTCACCTCCTCTACCTCATAGATTGTAAGCTCTTGTGTCACCTCTACCTCATAGATTGTAAGCTCTTGTGTCACCCCCTCTACCTCATAGATTGTAAGCTCTTGTGTCACCTCTACCTCATAGATTGTAAGCTCTTGTGTCACCTCTACCTCATAGATTGTAAGCTCTTGTGTCACCTCCTCTACCTCATAGATTGTAAGCTCTTGTGTCACCTCCTCTACCTCATAGATTGTAAGCTCTTGTGTCACCTCTACCTCATAGATTGTAAGCTCTTGTGTCACCTCCTCTACCTCATAGATTGTAAGCTCTTGTGTCACCTCCTCTACCTCATAGATTGTAAGCTCTTGTGTCACCCCCTCTACCTCATAGATTGTAAGCTCTTGTGTCACCTCCTCTACCTCATAGATTGTAAGCTCTTGTGTCACCTCCTCTACCTCATAGATTGTAAGCTCTTGTGTCACTTCTACCTCATAGATTGTAAGCTCTTGTGTCACCTCTACCTCATAGATTGTAAGCTCTTGTGTCACCTCCTCTACCTCATAGATTGTAAGCTCTTGTGTCACCTCCTCTACCTCATAGATTGTAAGCTCTTGTGTCACCTCTACCTCATAGATTGTAAGCTCTTGTGTCACCTCCTCTACCTCATAGATTGTAAGCTCTTGTGTCACCTCTACCTCATAGATTGTAAGCTCTTGTGTCACCTCTACCTCATAGATTGTAAGCTCTTGTGTCACCCCCTCTACCTCATAGATTGTAAGCTCTTGTGTCACCCCCTCTACCTCATAGATTGTAAGCTCTTGTGTCACCTCTACCTCATAGATTGTAAGCTCTTGTGTCACCTCTACCTCATAGATTGTAAGCTCTTGTGTCACCTCTACCTCATAGATTGTAAGCTCTTGTGTCACCTCCTCTACCTCATAGATTGTAAGCTCTTGTGTCACCTCTACCTCATAGATTGTAAGCTCTTGTGTCACCCCCTCTACCTCATAGATTGTAAGCTCTTGTGTCCCCTCTACCTCATAGATTGTAAGCTCTTGCGAGCAGGGCCCTCAGTCCCAGTGTGTGAATTGACTATTTCTTTGTAATGTATCTTTTTTGTCAGTAATTGAACCCTACAAATTGTACAGCGCTGTGGAATATGTTGGCGCTGTATAAATAAAAATTATTATTATCATCTATCTCATATCTATCTATTTAATATCCATCTATCTATCATTATTTACCTATGACTTATCTTATATCTATCTATCTAGGATCTCTATGGTTTGCACAGAACTCACTGATAGATCTCTAGACTCCTGTAGGTGTCAGTCACTGTTAGTCGGACACCCGACTGGTCTTGAATCTTCTCTGGAACATTAATTTTATTTTTCCATCAATGGGTAATCTCCAGAATCTGAAGGTTGTCTGTACACAAGAGAAATATCACTTCAAGGCCGTGGGGGGGGGGGGTGGTGGGGGACCTGGTGCAAAACAAGATTGTATATCCCAAATGTATCTATCTATTTATATTTCTATTATAGATCTATCTATCTCATATCTATCTATCTATCTCATATCTATCTATCTATCTATCTCATATCTTTCTCTCTCTCTCATATCTGTAGTGCCTTGTAAAAGTCTTCACACCCCTTCACCTTTGTCACAACCACAAACTTAAATGTATTTTCTTGAGATTCTCAGTGATAACCAACACAAAGTATCAGATAATTGTGAAGTGGAAGGAAAATGATACCTGGTTTAATCAAATAAAAATCTGAAAAATGTGACTTGCAAAAGTCTTCAGCCCCCCATAGCAATACTTTGTAGAGCCGCCTTTCGCTGATATTCCATCTACAAGTCTTTTGGGCTCGGTCTCTACCAGCTTTGCACATCTAGAGATGAGATTTCTGCCCCTTCTTCTTCTTCTTTGCAGCCAGATTGGATGGAGCGTCTGTGATCAGTAATTCTCATGTCTTGCCACAGATGCTGAATGGGATTTAGGTCTGTCCTGTGACTCGGCCATTCTAACACCGGAATATTCTGTCATCTAAACCATTCACTGGAGCTCGGGCTGGAGGTTTAGGGTCATTGTCTTGCTGGAATCTCCTTCCCAGTCTCAAGTCTTTTGCAGCCTCCAGTCTCAGGTTTTCTTCCAGGATTCCCTGTATTTAGCTCCCTCCATCTTCCCATCACCTCTGAGCAGCTTCCCTGTCCCCCCAGCATGATGCTGCCCCCTATGTGTCACAGTGGGGATGACGGTGTGTTCAGGGGGATGAGCAGGGTTACTTTTCCTCCACACATAGCACTTTGCATTTAGACCATAAAGTTCCCCTTTGGTCTCCTCTGAGCAGAGCACCTTCTCCCACATGTTTGCTGTGTCCCCTATATGACTTGTGGCCATAAACTGCAGACGTCACTTCTTATGTCTTTCTTACAATGATTTCCTTCTTGCCGCTCCTCCATATAGATTGGCAGATTTGTGGAGTGCGCAGTGACTTCTAGTTGTCCTGTGGACAGATTCTCCCTGTACCTATTTCTATAACCTATCCCTGCGTTACACTTCTCCACAACTTTCTCTCTGACCTGTCTGATGAGTTCCTTGGTCTTCATGATGCTGTTTGTTCACTAGTGTTCTCTAACAAACCACTGAGGCCTGCACAGAACAGGTGTATTTATACTGAGACTACATTACACACAGCTGGACTCTATTAACTCATTAAGTGACTTCTGAAGGCAATTGTGTGCACTGGATTTTATTTAGGGGTATCAGAGTACAGGGGGCTGAAGACTTGTGCACGTCACACTTATCAGATTTTTATTGGATTAAAATTTTGATAACCTTTTATCATTTTTGTTCCACCTCACAATTATCTGCTACATTGTGTTGGTTATCGCTTAAAATTTCAAGAAAATACTTTTAAGTTTGTGGTTGTAAGGTGACAAAATGTGAAAAAGTTCAAGGGGTACGGAGACTTTTGCAAGCCACTGTATGTATTGATCTATCATTCATCCATCTATCTCTTCCCTGGAGCCGCCATTCCTCTCCACACCTGTCTGTTGTCTGCACAGTCGGTCACTCTCGTCGTCCATCCCCCCATCATCCATCCTCTTGTCGTCCATCCTCTCTTCTTTCCTCCATCCATTCATCATTTCTCCAGCACTTATTATTCCGGTGTTATCCCCCGCCCCTCCCTGGACACTTCGGCCCCTGTAGTCGGTGACTAATGACCGGCGGACGCCCTTACAGCGATATACGAGTGGCTGCCGTGTAATCCTGCGACTCTCTGTGGAGATGAGAGTGATTCTGAACAAATCCTCAGTTTATCATCAGCACAGAGCGCAGCATAGAGACAGACCATATGTGCGGGCCCCGAGGACCGGGGGCCCCTCATCTACTTTTTAAATGTCACTTTAATTTGTAAAAAGAAATCTGGTAGCCAAAATCCCTCCGATGGCAGTGGTGCAGTTCAGGGCATGTCCACCAGAGGGAGTGATGGGAAGGATTTTTTTCCATTACATTTGGAGTTTTGTAAATTCTATGGACGATGAAATAAAGCTGCGGCCTGACAGGAGGAGTAATGGCCCCTCATCGATTACTCCTGGCACTGACGGAGGATTTATATTGTACAGGAATAATAGGCGGACAGGAGCGGATTTACAGCTGATAGATAATAGAGACCCATCGGGCAATTAATCGCCCCCCATGGTCAGTGGTATCGCGAGATGACTGTGATCAGATGATGTATATCTGAGCCTGTATATACCCCAGGGGCAAATCTTATCATCTATGGCCCCCGAGAGGCTCCTCCCATGTCATACATTGCTATGCTATGGGGGCCCCCTCAGAGTCTGTTACTGCTACACCCCTTATAGGTACCCATGGCAACAGATGGCAGCGTTGTAGTCGAGTTGGTTAGGCGAGTCTGATGTAGCAGCTCTGGATGTAGTGGGATGTAGCAGCAGAGCTGTGTTAGAAAGGGGAGGAGCTGTGACAACCTCAGATGAATTAAAGTGCTAGTCACCATTATAATTTGGCAGCTCCTGTATTGTGTCGCTCGTCCAATCAATTCTTCGAATCGGAGCGCGAATACGTTTTCAAAATGAGCAAATATGTGATGCGGCAATGTGCGGAGGTCACGGCATACATGGTGGCGTAGAAGCCACCACCTGTGACGTCTGTAGATATGACAGCCGGAGTTCATCACATGAATGGTATCAGAAACCGCGGCGAGACCCCAATTAGTGACGAGACGTCTGCCAAGCGCAGTGCGCCGACCGCCATGATCTCAGGGAGATATTATTGGAAATGAAAGGCGTGTGCAGTGTGTGGAGGAGAAGAGGCGCTTACCTCACAGCCGGCAGGTGATGGGTCACAAGTGACACCGAGCAGGCAGAGCGGAATTGGCAGGAATCACAGGAAAAGAGCAAAACTGCGCCCCCTCCCCCGCCCGTCACCGCAACGTCTCATCATCGAGCTGTACAGATGTCATCTGCATGAAAACTGCCGAGTGAGGACAGGAATGAAGGAACCGCACCGGATATATCACTGTACATGATAATGGAGGCTATATCATAATAATACATTTTATTTATATAGTGCCAACATATTCCGCAGTATTGTACAATTTGTAATGGGGAGAGGAGGTAGAAGGTCTAACATGGCTGATAACAGATAGTAATAGATTGTAGTCCCCTGTCCTACAGTCGGCCTCTCCTCTCCTGACATGGCTGATAACAGATAGTAATAGATTGTATTCCCCTGTCCTACAGTCGGCCTCTCCCCTCCTGACGTGGCTGATAACAGATAGTAATAGATTGTATTCCCCTGTCCTACAGTCGGCCTCTCCTCTCCTGACATAGCTGATAACAGATAGTAATAGATTGTATTCACCTGTCCTACAGTCGGCCTCTCCTCTCCTGACATGGCTGATAACAGATAGTAATAGATTGTATTCCCCTGTCCTACAGTCTGCCTCTTCCCTCCTGACATGGCTGATAACAGATAGTAATAGATTGTATTCCCCTGTACTACAGTCGGCCTCTCCCCTCCTGACATGGCTGATAACAGATAGTAATAGATTGTATTCCCCTGTCCTACAGTCGGCCTCTCCTCTCCTGACGTGGCTGATAACAGATAGTAATAGATTGTATTCCAATGTCCTACAGTCGGCCTCTCCCCTCCTGACATGGCTGATAACAGATAGTAATAGATTGTATTCCCCTGTCCTACAGTCGGCCTCTCCCCTCCTGACATGGCTGATAACAGATAGTAATAGATTGTATTCCCCTGTCCTACAGTCGGCCTCTCCCCTCCTGACGTGGCTGATAACAGATAGTAATAGATTGTATTCACCTGTCCTACTGTCTGCCTCTTCCCTCCTGACATGGCTGATAACAGATAGTAATAGATTGTAGTCCCCTGTCCTACAGTCGGCGTCTCCTCTCCTGACATGGCAGATAACAGATAGTAATAGATTGTATTCCCCTGTCCTACAGTCAGCCTCTCCCCTCCTGACATGGCAGATAACAGATAGTAATAGATTGTATTCCCCTGTCCTACAGTCGGCCTCTCCCCTCCTGACATGGCTGATAACAGATAGTAATAGATTGTATCCCCCTGTCCTACAGTCGGCCTCTCCCCTCCTGACATGGCTGATAACAGATAGTAATAGATTGTATTCCCCTGTCCTACAGTCGGCCTCTCCCCTCCTGACATGGCTGATAACAGATAGTAATAGATTGTAGTCCCCTGTCCTACAGTCGGCCTCTCCTGATGTGGCTGATAACAGATAGTAATAGATTGTATTCCCCTGTCCTACAGTCGGCCTCTCCCCTCCTGACATGGCTGATAACAGATAGTAATAGATTGTATTCCCCTGTCCTACAGTCGGCCTCTCCTCTCCTGACATGGCTGATAACAGATAGTAATAGATTGTAGTCACCTATCCTACAGTCGGCCTCTCCTCTCCTGACATGGCTGATAACAGATAGTAATAGATTGTATTCCCCTGTCCTACAGTCGGCCTCTCCTCTCCTGACGTGGCTGATAACAGATAGTAATAGATTGTATTCCAATGTCCTACAGTCGGCCTCTCCCCTCCTGACATGGCTGATAACAGATAGTAATAGATTGTATTCCCCTGTCCTACAGTCGGCCTCTCCCCTCCTGACATGGCTGATAACAGATAGTAATAGATTGTATTCCCCTGTCCTACAGTCGGCCTCTCCCCTCCTGACATGGCTGATAACAGATAGTAATAGATTGTATTCCCCTGTCCTACAGTCGGCCTCTCCCCTCCTGACATGGCTGATAACAGATCGTAATAGATTGTATTCCCCTGTCCTACAGTCGGCCTCTCCCCTCCTGACATGGCTGATAACAGATAGTAATAGATTGTATTCCCCTGTCCTACAGTCGGCCTCTCCTCTCCTGACGTGGCTGATAACAGATAGTAATAGATTGTATTCCCCTGTCCTACAGTCGGCCTCTCCTCTCCTGACATGGCTGATAACAGATAGTAATAGATTGTATTCCCCTGTTCTACAGTCGGCCTCTCCTCTCCTGACATGGCTGATAACAGATAGTAATAGATTGTATTCCCCTGTCCTACAGTCGGCCTCTCCCCTCCTGACATGGCTGATAACAGATAGTAATAGATTGTAGTCACCTGTCCTACAGTCGGCCTCTCCTCTCCTGACATGGCTGATAACAGATAGTAATAGATTGTATTCTCCTGTCCTACAGTCGGCCTCTCCCCTCCTGACATGGCTGATAACAGATAGTAATAGATTGTATTCCCCTGTCCTACAGTCGGCCTCTCCCCTCCTGACGTGGCTGATAACAGATAGTAATAGATTGTATTCCCCTGTCCTACAGTCGGCCTCTCCCCTCCTGACGTGGCTGATAACAGATAGTAATAGATTGTATTCCCCTGTCCTACAGTCGGCCTCTCCTGACATGGCTGATAACAGATAGTAATAGAGTTCCCTCTCATTGCCTTGTTATACACAGTGATATTACTTGTCTTTCTTACTGCTCTACCTGTGTCAGTCTGCACTTTATTTCTTGCATGCTGTTCATGAATGCGGAGGCTTAGTGGTATCCGGTGTGAAACGTCTGTGTTCTGTGTCTGATGTAGTGGTGACCTCTCTGTGTCTAATGGGTGGAGTAGTCCTTTCTTCCCTCCCTGTGCAGCCGCCTTGATGAATAATCTGTCAGGCTTCTCCTGTCCCCTCCTGGCTAGTTAGGGGGCAGCAGAGTCAGCGGACTATGGCGGAGATGATTTGTATTCGCGTCACCCGAGAATCCGCTGCAGCATTAAAGCAAATTGGAAGAAAAATCAAAGAACTGTAAATGAGGAAGCGACTACAAATCCCAGCACATCATTAACATTGCCTGTAAATAGATGAAATCCTGGAGATATCTGTGTGTAGCAAGTCTACCCAGCCTTATCTGTACCCGAGAAAGCTGGATGACAACTAAAGTAGTCATCCCGATGGCTCCCACACGGTTGATACTCAGCTTTCCCAGATTCCTGAATGTACAATGAGATATCTACAGCAAACAGATTTATTGTTTTGGGGTCTGGGAAAGCTGGGTGTCGTCATCCCTATTCATATACTACCCGATCTAATTCTTACTTCTCTTCAAGGTCAATGAATAGAATGCTAGAACTGCAGTGAAGTCTGACACACAGGGTAGAAAAGAGTATTAGAACACACGTGCAGACAAAATACTGAAGTGTTTGTATTTAGGGGTCATTAGAGGTGCGGTATTTATGTCAGGGGGAATCAGGAATCGCCCTCCCTGCACCAGTCTGGACCTCTAAGACTGGCATACCGTACGCCAGTCCTAATAAATCTACCCCCTTATATCCAGGCCACTTCTGTGTCATCCCTTCCTGTGTATATAGGACATGGATGTGAATGATGGGCCTTGTAGTCGTGCGCTGATGGATGTCACAGCCCTCTCATACTGCAGGCGGCGGCCGCGCTATTTATCTGAATGTAGAACATTTCTAGGACGGGAAAACTTTGACAAGCTGCGGAGATTTCTTATCTGATCCTGACCCTCCACGTTGTACTTGTCTCCTCCATTAACTACGACTTCCATCATCCTGGGGGGAGTAGTCTGTGAATAGCGGAAGGTTCACGATCATTGGAGATTTACTAAGCTCAATGGGAGGATTTGATCGCTCGCTCTAGGCCAGTTTTCTGACGGATGATGTTATGGCGCACATTTGGCGCAAGATGCATCACAACCCCCATTCTGCACCTCGCTCGCCATGTTGTACGAATGTGGGCGGAGCAGGCAGAGGCTGGCATAAGTTATAATGGGAATCTATACCAGTTCCTAACTGGGATAGAGCTTTATTCAGGCACATGGGCGGAGCCAGCCGTGCCCTGCGCCAGTCAGGGCCATTATAAAGACTGGCATATGAAACACCAGTCTTAATAAATCTGCCTCAATGCACCAGAATTCTGGCTTAATTTGCACCAAAATACTATCTAACATGCAGTGCGGCCCATCTATAAAGTGTTTCGGACATGTTTTTGACATTTTTTCAACTTGTGGGTAAAATGGGTGTGGCCTATTGGGAAACGGGCGTGGTCTAAACTGCAACTCTATGCGACACAAATGCTCCAAAAATGTATAATCTAGCTAAGAAATGGTGCAATATTAGACTAGATAATCTGGCACAGACGAGGACTGTCTAGTCTAACACCAATTTTATTAAGACAAGCATATCGTACTCCAGTCTTAATAAAGGCCTCGACTGGCACCAGAATGGAAATATTTGGAAGTGACGTAAATTTTCATTGTAATTCAGGCCAGAAAACACGCGTGTGCCATAATAAAGCTGCCGGGCTGAGTTGAATTTGCAAAATGTGGTGGGCGAGGCGCGGATCGGGGCTTCAGGCGCTCATTTAGCACGAGAAAATACCTTGTGCCTCAATATCGCCCCTACATGCCAGGTATCTAGTGTAGAGTGAATGAGGAGTTTGCCCCATCATGACTGATTTTTTTCTAGTTTTCTAACAAATAAGGCATGAAAAGTTGCAATTTTTAAACTTCTGCGCCGTCCTCACCACTTTGTCCAATTCATTCATGGGCAGGCGGGCGCCTCGTGATAAATGATCTGCCAACTCCGCCAGGATTGTGAAGACTGAATATTACAATCTGCCCACTAACACGGCTGAGTGCTGCAGCCGTATCACAGAAAACCAAGCACAGTGCCATAAATTGTATAGTGGCTGTTCTTGGTATTGCAGCTCAGCTCTTTCCCTTGAATGGGACTGAGCATTTATATAGAAATACAATGTCGGGGTCCAAACTTTTTTTTTTTTTTTAACAATTTTGAGGATAATAAAAATGACATTTTCTTTTGATGCCCTTTACGAGGGTCTTGTGTTTATAGTAATAATTCTTGTACATATGATCAGTATTATAGTAGTTATATTCTTGTACATAGGAGTAGTATTATAGTAGTTATATTCTTGTACATAGGGGGTAGTATTATAGTAGTTATATTCTTGTACATAGGAGCAGTATTATAGTAGTTATATTCTTGTACATAGGCGTAGTAATATAGTAGTTATATTCTTGTACATAGGGGCAGTATTATAGTAGTTATATTCTTGTACATAGGAGCAGTATTATAGTAGTTATATTCTTGTACATAGGAGCAGTATTATAGTAGTTATATTCTTGTACATAGGAGGTAGTATTATAGTAGTTATATTCTTGTACATAGGAGTAGTATTATAGTAGTTATATTCTTGTACATAGGAGCAGTATTATAGTAGTTATATTCTTGTACATAGGAGCAGTATTATAGTAATTATATTCTTGTACATAGGAGTAGTATTATAGTAGTTATATTCTTGTACATAGGAGCAGTATTATAGTAGTTATATTCTTGTACATAGGAGGTAGTATTATAGTAGTTATATTCTTGTACATAGGAGGTAGTATTATAGTAGTTATATTCTTGTACATAGGAGCAGTATTATAGTAGTTATATTCTTGTACATAGGAGCAGTATTATAGTAGTTATATTCTTGTACATAGGAGCAGTATTATAGTAGTTATATTCTTGTACATAGGAGCAGTATTATAGTAGTTATATTCTTGTACATAGGAGGTAGTATTATAGTAGTTATATTCTTGTACATAGGAGGTAGTATTATAGTAGTTATATTCTTGTACATAGGAGGTAGTATTATAGTAGTTATATTCTTGTACATAGGAGCAGTATTATAGTAGTTATATTCTTGTACATAGGAGCAGTATTATAGTAGTTATATTCTTGTACATAGGAGCAGTATTATAGTAGTTATATTCTTGTACATAGGAGCAGTATTATAGTAGTTATATTCTTGTACATAGGAGGTAGTATTATAGTAGTTATATTCTTGTACATAGGAGGTAGTATTATAGTAGTTATATTCTTGTACATAGGAGCAGTATTATAGTAGTTATATTCCTGTACATAGGAGGTAGTATTATAGTAGTTATATTCTTGTACATAGGAGTAGTATTATAGTAGTTATATTCTTGTACATAGATGCAGTATTATAGTAGTTATATTCTTGTATATAGGAGCAGTATTATAGTAGTTATATTCTTGTACATAGAGGGCAGTATTATAGTAGTTATATTCTTGTACATAGGAGGTAGTATTATAGTAGTTATATTCTTGTACATAGGAGTAGTATTATAGTAGTTATATTCTTGTACATAGGAACAGTATTATAGTAGTTATATTCTTGTACATAGGAGCAGTATTATAGTAGTTATATTCTTGTACATAGGAGCAGTATTATAGTAGTTATATTCTTGTACATAGATGCAGTATTATAGTAGTTATATTCTTGTATATAGGAGCAGTATTATAGTAGTTATATTCTTGTACATAGAGGGCAGTATTATAGTAGTTATATTCTTGTACATAGGAGGTAGTATTATAGTAGTTATATTCTTGTACATAGGAGTAGTATTATAGTAGTTATATTCTTGTACATAGGAGGTAGTATTATAGTAGTTATATTCTTGTACATAGGGGCAGTATTATAGTAGTTATATTCTTGTACATAGGAGCAGTATTATAGTAGTTATATTCTTGTACATAGGAGCAGTATTATAGTAGTTATATTCTTGTACATAGGGGGCAGTATTATAGTAGTTATATTCTTGTACATAGGAGGTAGTATTATAGTAGTTATATTCTTGTACATAGGAGTAGTATTATAGTAGTTATATTCTTGTACATAGGAGCAGTATTATAGTAGTTATATTCTTGTACATAGGAGCAGTATTATAGTAGTTGTATTCTTGTACATAGGAGTAGTATTATAGTAGTTATATTCTTGTACATAGGAGCAGTATTATAGTAGTTATATTCTTGTATATAGGGGCAGTATTATAGTAGTTATATTCTTGTACATAGGGGCAGTATTATAGTAGTTATATTCTTGTACATAGGAGCAGTATTATAGTAGTTATATTCTTGTACATAGGAGCAGTATTATAGTAGTTATATTCTTGTACATAGGGGCAGTATTATAGTAGTTATATTCTTGTATATAGGGGCAGTATTATAGTAGTTATATTCTTGTATATAGGAGCAGTATTATAGTAGTTATATTCTTGTACATAGGGGGCAGTATTATAGTAGTTATATTCTTGTACATAGGAGGTAGTATTATAGTAGTTATATTCTTGTACATAGGAGGTAGTATTATAGTAGTTATATTCTTGTACATAGGAGCAGTATTATAGTAGTTATATTCTTGTACATAGGAGCAGTATTATAGTAGTTATATTCTTGTACATAGGAGCAGTATTATAGTAGTTATATTCTTGTACATAGGAGGTAGTATTATAGTAGTTATATTCTTGTACATAGGAGGTAGTATTATAGTAGTTATATTCTTGTACATGGAGCAGTATTATAGTAGTTATATTCTTGTACATAGGAGTAGTATTATAGTAGTTATATTCTTGTACATAGGAGCAGTATTATAGTAGTTATATTCTTGTACATAGGAGTAGTATTATAGTAGTTATATTCTTGTACATAGGGGGCAGTATTATAGTAGTTATATTCTTGTACATAGGAGCAGTATTATAGTAGTTATATTCTTGTACATAGGGGCAGTATTATAGTAGTTATATTCTTGTACATAGGAGCAGTATTATAGTAGTTATATTCTTGTACATAGGGGGCAGTATTATAGTAGTTATATTCTTGTACATAAGGGGCAGTATTGTAATATTATTGTATTTGTTATGTTCTTATTTGGTATAGATTTTTGGTATTGATGTTCTCCTGTGATGTATGATGCACCCCTTTTCGGTACAGTACATTATAGTCTTATTGCCTCTCACCTCTGAGTGTTTGTTCGCCTCCCTGTGTATTATCATGTATAATCCTCCTGTCCTTTGCTGCGTTGATGTCACGCTGTGGTTGGAGATGTGGAGAACACGTTCTTCTCTGGTAAGATAAATATTTACCGCTGGGCGACATTTGATTACAGGACGGGATGAATGACATTCACTTTCGGTTCCATCTTGCTCCTACCGTCTGTGTCTGATACGGTCGTCCTGTAATCCAGCTGTTGGCGGTATGTACTGTGTATCTTATTCCTGGTATTTGTTAAAAATGTAGAGTATAAATCCTGGAGCAGAAGATGGTGACCAGTAGATGGACAGATGGTAACTGGTCTTTCATGGAGGTCAGTCCGTTACCACCTCACAAGTAAAGTCTTATCTACAGATAGAATTTCTTGTAACCAATATTGTTCAGTACTGAAATCTTGAGTATAATATTGTATGTACACCCCACGACCCAACTACTTATTAGCAATGACCCATCAAGAAGCTGCCATGTATCCTGTGTAGCTGATCAGGCACCATCTGGTGGCCAAAATAGGAAGTGGACAGAGCACCTTGACTTTAGTCTGACCAATGTCGACAGGTGGGGCAATGGCCAGCAAATTTGTGAGTGCTCAAAGAGGTCCAAAAGGTTTGTAGACTTGTCCAGAACACTAATGGAGTGTAAAATAACAACCAACCCAAGTGACCACCAATAGTTAATATGTTCCTCACAAAAGTCCCCAGTGAGCAGCATTTTTGTGGTTTCTAGACCATCTTGGTATGTTTTATGGTCTCTTCGCCCCCTCCTTGGTCCTCACGCTGGATGATCACCTTAAGCCGGTAATAATTTTTACTGCTTTTCTGCTGACGTTTCTCTTAGAAAGGATTTATGGAAAAAATCTTATAGGCTTTACCTTTTGTACATCTTCTCTGCAGCTCAGGATCAGATAGTACGTCATAAGCGCCGCCGTCTCACATGCTCAATTTTAGTATAAAATTAAGTGTAATATCCCATAAATCCCTATGAATATAAATTACTAGACATTATAATGTACAGCGGGGGTGTATACTGAGAAGGTAGGGGCTACAAAACAAAATATAACTGAAGCTCCTCCCAGGTGTACGCCCCCGAGGATAAGGTTCGCATCAATTATTCCCCCTCTGGCGATGGTGCTCTGGTCACGCCACCCTATTCATGACCGTCCAGATTGCTGCAGATTTTGGGAGACATAAGAGTGAAAATCCATTATACATATTCCCTGATCTATGGACTCCAGAAATCCTATTATATTATCTGTTATATATATAGAAATGAGTTTCTGTCTGTCTGTTCTTTATGCGTGACCAAAAAACTGGACCGATCTTCACCATATTTGGCACACAGATACATCAGGTGTTCGGGAAGGTTTTAGACAGGGTCTCAGCTCTGTAGGACGTACCATTCCTGAGGTACAGTATTCCCAAAACATTATCTGCATTAGCCAATAGAAGCCTGCAAGTCTTTCACTCATATTCCAACTGCCATACATGTGGTCACATGTCCCTTATCAGCCAATGGAAGCTCGCAGGCACTTAGTCTCCACAGGCACACAGCTTTACTCCAGGTTTCCATAACAACCCAGCCATTTTCTTCACTGCTGTAGGTCAGCTTTAAAGGTTCAGGGCTCTGTGGATGACACTGTTACACAAGGTCACTTACTCCCAGTTTTACTTCAGGTTTCCATAACAACCCAGCCATTTCTCTTCACTGCTGTAGGTCAGCTTTAAAGGGGCAGGGCACTGTGGATGACACTGTTACACAAGGTCACAAACACACAGCTTTACTCGAGGTTTCCATAACAACCAATCGCAGGTTTTTCACTGATATCCAAACTGAGATTCACATGATCACATGACGCTTATGGACTAATGGAAACTCACTGGTTCTTCAGTCTTGACATACACACAGCTTTACACCAGGTTTCCATTGCAACCAAGTTATTTATGACCCGTATTAGTCAATAGCAGTTCGCAGGTCCTTAAATATTCAGTTGTATGATGTGTGTCAGCCAATACAAGTTCACATTTAATTTACCAGGTTTCCATAACAACAAAGCCATAAATATAATGTAGCTATACTAGACTGCCATACTGGATGTCAGCATTCTTATAAATTGAAACGTATTTAAACTACACGCAAACGACATACAAAATAGACCAGTGCCAATTCTTATGGGGCCACTACACAAACAAAAAATGAAATATACCCGTGCGAAGCCGGGTCCTTCTGCTAGTATATGTATAAAAGTTAGTGAGCAGTGAAACTTCTGCTTCTTCCCCTTATTACAGAACATATTTAGCTACAGCACTGTTCATCCTTACCTACCCAGTTCCTGAGTAGAATAACGGAACTACAGTGAAGACTGACACACCTGTAAAATGGTAAAAGTGAAGCAGTAGAGATGATGTAAATATTAGTTAATATTTCAGACTTGGCATTCTGGGTCCTTGTTGGATGACAGCCCCTAAAATAGGGTAATAGGGGTTAGTATTGGATGTCACCCACCATCTGTAGTTCATACATATTGATTATATTGGGGAAGGAGTGCTCAGTAATGCCTCTCTAATATAACCATTACCAGTCTCTACCATTACGCTAGCCCGGAATGTATCTTCTGAAGATTTATGTGGAAAGTTCTGCTGCTTGTTCTGGACTTGGAGCTGTATTTTAACTGCAGTTCTCGTGTTCAGAAATGTCGCTAACCATAAATCAGAGCGAAGTATTACCTCTCTGCGGCCTCTGCATGTCTGCAGTATGTCCGCCACACGCTCCAATCTAAGGCAAAATAAACTATTAGGGGCATATGTGTCATCTCACAAGACACCAAGGACACACAGAGATATGGGTATGATGAGCAACTCCTCTGCTGAAATACTCTGTACTGCTTTGTAATCCTCAGTTTATAACTTCCTACAAAATTAGCGCACTCCTCTCCTGAAATACTCTGTGCTACTGGATACCATGTGCCTTCCACTTTGTGCAGTGCTCAGTCTGTGACCACCTATAAAACCAGAACACTTTTTTTTTCCCCTGAAATACTCTGTACTGCTGGGGACCCTGCTCCTCCCACTATGTAACTCTCACCCTGTGACCTCCCTATAAGATCCGCACACTCCTCTCCTGAAATACTCTGTGCTGCTGGGGACCCTGCTCCTCCCACTATGTAACTCTCACCCTGTGACCTCCCTATAAGATCAGCACACTCCTCTCCTGAAATACTCTGTGCTGCTGGGGACCCTGCTCCCCCCACTATGTAACTCTCACCCTGTTACCTCCTCTATAAGATCAGCACACTCCTCTCCTGAAATACTCTGTACTGCTGGGGACCCTGCGCCTCCCACTATGTAACTCTCACCCTGTGACCTCCTCTATAAGATCAGCACACTCCTCTCCTGAAATACTCTGTACTGCTGGGGACCCTGCTCCTCCCACTATGTAACGCTCACCCTGTGGCCTCCTCTATAAGATCAGCACACTCCTCTCCTGAAATACTCTGTGCTGCTGGGGACCCTGCTCCTCCCACTATGTAACTCTCACCCTGTGACCTCCCTATAAGATCAGCACACTCCTCTCCTGAAATACTCTGTACTGCTGGGGACCCTGCTCCTCCCACTATGTAACTCTCACCCTGTGACCTCCTCTATAAGATCAGCAGACTCCTCTCCTGAAATACTCTGTACTGCTGGGGACCCTGCGCCTCCCACTATGTAACTCTCACCCTGTGACCTCCTCTATAAGATCAGCACACTCCTCTCCTGAAATACTCTGTACTGCTGGGGACCCTGCTCCTCCCACTATGTGCCTCTCAGTCTGTACACCTGAATGTTTTTGTATTATTTTTGGACATGACGAGTGTTGGTGTGCGGTTGTTCATCTGTTTACATGGTGGCGGTGTGGATTCTCCCATCTGGGTTACATCAGAGAGCAGTACATAGGGGATACATTTGTCTCCTACTGATTTAATGTGATAATTACTGATGTTTTTAGCGCCAACCCCTTTAGCTGCGTCATTGAAAAACTTTTACACCCTGACGGGAAATCCCAATTCTTGGCTCCCATTGGATGTGCGGATAAAAAAAAAAATGTGGAGAACAGGAACAGGGAGAGTGAGTGTCTGGAGCGCAGACTGTGATGTGAGTGCACGGGGGCGTTCTCTCCAAGCACACATGTCCTAAAAACTTGTGGCCGGTCCAGGAATGCGCTCACGCTGGTCCTGTTATTGTGAGAACATTCCGGATACTTGTAAAAGTGTCATCTGCAGGGAAGATTGTTTTTTCTTAACTTTTTTTATGAGGTGGAAAAAGTTCATTGTCGGTATTAAATAATTAGGACGGAGGGAATATTGCGATTTTTCATTCTGGAACCATGGGAGGATTTAGCAGCAGCTCGGACGGCTGTAACCCCAATGTAAATCAGAAGATCTGCTACAGAACCGCGCTGCTCCTGATACTACTGCTGCCTATGGAACAGGTGAGCAAGATGTCATTTCCAACTATTTACAC
Organism: Leptodactylus fallax; assembly: GCA_947044405.1. NCBI lineage: Eukaryota > Metazoa > Chordata > Amphibia > Anura > Leptodactylidae > Leptodactylus > Leptodactylus fallax. Next base: position 125,375 of record CAMRHE010000973.1, on the reverse strand, counting down.
TTTTTTTTTTCCTTTATAATTTTTAAACTTTAAAACACCTTCCAAAAACTTTTAATTGATTTTGGCTCTAACATGACTTAAAGAAAAAAAAATTTTTTTTTTTTTTTTATTTTTTTTAGAAAATAAAATTTTTTTATTCGGCTTTTTAGAACTATTTGGTTTACAGTTTTTAATTTGTTATAGCTGAAAGCTATTTAAAAACAAGTAACAGATAAAAAAAAAAATGATACCTTATCTGTTATAATTTTTTTTTAAATTTATTTTAAAAAACATTAATAGATAAAATGATACCTTATCTGTTATATTTTTTTAAAATTTATTTTAAAAAACAGTAATAGATAAAATTATACCTTATCTGTTACTTTAAAAAAAAACATTAAAAAAATTATAACATAAGGTATAATTTTTTATTTTTTAATTGTTACTTTTTAAAAAAAATTTGCTATAGCTAGAACATGACTCAATGTATAGGGTTAATAAAGATGAATCAGATGACGTACGTTATTTCAGTATTTGGCATAACAATGTTCGTACCAAAAAAATGTAAAAAAATAAAAATTTCAAATTAAAGTATTTAGCCTTAAAAATGTAAGCACATAAAAATATATATAATTCTTTCACAAATCCTATTGATTAATATTTTTTACATTTCAATTTGGAAAAAAAATGATATAAGTGTATTCAAAAATAAAATGTTTTTTTTTTTTAAAAAAAGGAAAATTTTAAATTTAAGAAAACTGTCCCACTGATTTATATATTTTTCAACCTCCTATATATGTTTCTAAATTTACACTTAATGCATATTTAATGAAGTGATAAAAAACATAGTTAACATATTTTCAAGAGGTATGGAAAATGTAAGTACATTTTTATTGCAATTTTTTGAATTTTTGCTTGACCGCCTTCCATATTTCTATTAGAATTCTTTATTTTTGTATGTCCTTCTAGCTGTAGTAATGATAAGGCTTCACGCTCCATCTGCCTGGCGGCGCTGAGAATGTATGAAGTGGTCCGATTGTGTGAATGTCAGGAGCAGAGTTGTTTTCGTTTTGTGTTAGGAGATGAAAAATGAGCTGCTGACATTTGCCATATGGAAGATTTTCACTGTTCTCTAGTCAAATGTTACTCCGGGCCTGTAAAGTGTTTTTTGACGTAGGTAAATCCTGCAGATGTTGCATCCAATGAGCCAAGTACTTTTCTGTCATGCTGAAAAAAAAAAAAAAGTTTCCAAAAACATTATTCCAATTATAAATTAGCTTTCGAAAAGCAATAAATTCAAAAAGTTCTAAATTTTTAATTGTCTTTCAGATACAAAAAAAATAATTCTACCTTGATTTAAATGACCTGATGTAACCGAGTCTGTCGTGGGTGACTTCAGCTAGAAATGGAAAACCCAAAAATGTATTTTTTCAGTTTTATGAATAACGATTTTTTTTTTATGAGTAATTTAGAGAATATTTTAGGCCTAGAACATGACATGTCTCCAGACACACCTTCTCAGAGGAAAGGCTTCCCTGGAATTTCTTGGCAACCATAGAAAACAGGGAAAAGCCTCTGCAGATACTGGTACGGACAAAAACATTTTTATTATTTTTCCAGGAATATTACTTTTTAAAGGGACTGTTCACCTGTAAAATTTTTGGTTAGTGGCAATATTATCCAGATTTTGCTCATACCTGAATCCATTGATGCCTTAGCCAAACATGGTGTGCGGGAGGAAGAAGACAACATGACTTAAGTTGTACTCACCCACCCCATCTTATCCTATAGAAGGATGATACTCATCTATCTATGGAAGTCTGAGATATGTTTCCAACTTAAAGGGGTTTCTAGGATTATGATATTGATTGCTGGGGTCTCTTCACTACTTACCAAGCACAGCGCCATCCATTGTATAGTGGCTGTGCTTGGTATTGCAGCTCTGCCCCACTAAGTTGAATGGGACTGAGCTGAAGCCTGGCCATGTCACGAATGGATGTGATGTCACTGGAATTAGAAAATGAAGTGAAGCTAAATATCATAGTCCTAGACACCCCCTTTAATCCTATATTGGTGTTTTAGTTTGCCTCCGTCACTGTCAGGGCCCATGACAGGTCATTCCTAAAAGCCCTATGTGTCCAGTTTGAGGTCTCCTTCTGTTGGTACATTACTTCCCAGTTACACTGTCAAGCGTTGCCCTTCAGTCTGTATGGAAAATACACAAGTTTTTTTGTAACCCCCCCCCCCCAAAGGGTATAGGTGCCCTTTAAATCTGTAACTTAATGGACCCAGAGTAGTCTATTCTTTGATCCTGTCATTGAGACCTATTCAAACTCTTGTATGGAAAACCCCCTTTAAATTACAGTGACGTTGGTAAAAGGGGGTGGGGCTGTGACACCTTTAGACTTTTCAACCAGTCTTAAGATGGCCGCACACATTACATTAATGTTGGCTGAACCCACCTTATGTGACAGAACTGACCAACCATCCCCTCTTCTTTTTCTACCTCAATTCTCCCCTCTCCCCCTCCCCCCCCTCTCCCCCCCCCCTAAAAAGCAGGCAGGCCCCCCCACGCGAAGTTACATTGCGTGAGTGGGGGGGCCCAACACCCCAGGGCCCTCTATTAAGGGGATACGCTATCAAAAGCCAAAAGTTTTTTTTTTGAGGTTTTTTTTTTTTTTTGTTTGTTTTTATTTAGGGCGCCGTTTCACATTTCCTTTTATATTTTCCGCGTTGGGGTGGGCTCAGTTTTTTATACACAAGCCCCCCCCTCCCCCCCCTCTTTTTTTTTGGGTTTTTTTTCCCACCCCCCCCCCCTTCCCGCCCCAGCCCCCCCCCCCCCCCCCCAAAAAAAACAAATCCCCACAACCCAACCTTTTTTTTACCTCTTCACACCCCTTTTTCCTTTTTTTAACCGCTTTTTCAGCAAAACCAACCCCCCCCCCCCGAAGAGGTTTCCATTGTAGAAACTTTGTTTTGTTCTTTTGTTTTATTGGCTTTTTTATTTTTTTTTTTTTCCCCTACTTATTTCTGCCCCCTTTTTCATGTTTTACTACTATAATACTGCTCCTATGTACAAGAATATAACTACTATAATACTACTCCTATGTACAAGAATATAACTACTATAATACTGCTCCTATGTACAAGAATATAACTACTATAATACTACTCCTATGTACAAGAATATAACTACTATAATACTGCTCCTATGTACAAGAATATAACTACTATAATACTGCCCTATGTACAAGAATATAACTACTATAATACTGCTCCTATGTACAAGAATATAACTACTATAATACTGCTCCTATGTACAAGAATATAACTACTATAATACTGCTCCTATGTACAAGAATATAACTACTATAATACTGCTCCTATGTACAAGAATATAACTACTATAATACTACTCCTATGTACAAGAATATAACTACTATAATACTGCTCCTATGTACAAGAATATAACTACTATAATACTACTCATATGTACAAGAATATAACTACTATAATACTACTCCTATTTACAAGAATATAACTACTATAATATTTCTCCTATGTACAAGAATATAACTACTATAATACTACTCCTATGTACAAGAATATAACTACTATAATACTGCTCCTATGTACAAGAATATAACTACTGTAATACTGCTCCTATGTACAAGAATATAACTACTATAATACTGTCCTATGTACAAGAATATAACTACTATAATACTACTCCTATGTACAAGAATATAACTACTATAATACTACCCCTATGTACAAGAATATAACTACTATAATACTGCTCCTATGTACAAGAATATAACTACTATAATACTGCTCCTATGTACAAGAATATAACTACTATAATACTACCCCTATGTACAAGAATATAACTACTATAATACTGCTCCTATGTACAAGAATATAACTACTATTATACTGCCTCCTATGTACAAGAATATAACTACTATAATACTGCTCCTATGTACAAGAATATAACTACTATAATACTACCCCTATGTACAAGAATATAACTACTATAATACTGCTCCTATGTACAAGAATATAACTACTATAATACTGCTCATACTGTACAAGAATATAACTACTATAATACTACTCCTATTTACAAGAATATAACTACTATAATATTGCTCCTATGTACAAGAATATAACTACTATAATACTACTCCTATGTACAAGAATATAACTACTATAATACTGCTCCTATGTACAAGAATATAACTACTGTAATACTGCTCCTATGTACAAGAATATAACTACTATAATACTGTCCTATGTACAAGAATATAACTACTATAATACTGCTCCTATGTACAAGAATATAACTACTATAATACTGTCCTATGTACAAGAATATAACTACTATAATACTGCTCCTATGTACAAGAATATAACTACTATAATACTACCCCTATGTACAAGAATATAACTACTATAATACTGCTCCTATGTACAAGAATATAACTACTATAATACTACTCCTATGTACAAGAATATAACTACTATAATACTGCTCCTATGTACAAGAATATAACTACTATAATACTGCCTCCTATGTACAAGAATATAACTACTATAATACTACTCCTATGTACAAGAATATAACTACTATAATACTGCTCCTATGTACAAGAATATAACTACTATTATACTACCTCCTATGTACAAGAATATAACTACTATAATACTGCTCCTATGTACAAGAATATAACTACTATAATACTACCCCTATGTACAAGAATATAACTACTATAATACTGCTCCTATGTACAAGAATATAACTACTATAATACTGCTCCTATGTACAAGAATATAACTACTATAATACTACCCTTTATGTACAAGAATATAACTACTATAATACTGCTCCTATGTACAAGAATATAACTACTATAATACTGCTCCTATGTACAAGAATATAACTACTATAATACTGCTCCTTTATGTACAAGAATATAACTACTATAATACTGCTCCTATGTACAAGAATATAACTACTATAATACTGCTCCTATGTACAAGAATATAACTACTATAATACTGCTCCTATGTACAAGAATATAACTACTATAATACTGCTCCTATGTACAAGAATATAACTACTATAATACTGCTCCTATGTACAAGAATATAACTACTATAATACTGTCCTATGTACAAGAATATAACTACTATAATACTGCTCCTATGTACAAGAATATAACTACTATAATACTGTCCTATGTACAAGAATATAACTACTATAATACTGCTCCTATGTACAAGAATATAACTACTATAATACTACCCCTTATGTACAAGAATATAACTACTATAATACTGCCACTATGTACAAGAATATAACTCCTATAATACTACCTCCTATGTACAAGAATATAACTACTATAATACTGCCCCTATGTACAAGAATATAACTACTATAATACTGCTCCTATGTACAAGAATATAACTACTATAATACTGCTCCTATGTACAAGAATATAACTACTATAATACTGCTCCTATGTACAAGAATATAACTACTATAATACTGCTCCTATGTACAAGAATATAACTACTATAATACTACTCCTATGTACAAGAATATAACTACTATAATACTGCTCCTATGTACAAGAATATAACTACTATAATACTACTCCTATGTACAAGAATATAACTACTATAATACTACTCCTATGTACAAGAATATAACTACTATAATACTGCTCCTATGTACAAGAATATAACTACTATAATACTACTCCTATGTACAAGAATATAACTACTATAATACTGCTCCTATGTACAAGAATATAACTACTGTAATACTGCTCCTATGTACAAGAATATAACTACTATAATACTGTCCTATGTACAAGAATATAACTACTATAATACTACTCCTATGTACAAGAATATAACTACTATAATACTACCCCTATGTACAAGAATATAACTACTATAATACTGCTCCTATGTACAAGAATATAACTACTATAATACTGCTCCTATGTACAAGAATATAACTACTATAATACTACCCCATTATGTACAAGAATATAACTACTATAATACTGCTCCTATGTACAAGAATATAACTACTATTATACTACCTCCTATGTACAAGAATATAACTACTATAATACTGCTCCTATGTACAAGAATATAACTACTATAATACTACCCCTATGTACAAGAATATAACTACTATAATACTGCTCCTATGTACAAGAATATAACTACTATAATACTGCTCATATGTACAAGAATATAACTACTATAATACTACTCCTATGTACAAGAATATAACTACTATAATACTGCTCCTATGTACAAGAATATAACTACTATAATACTACTCCTATGTACAAGAATATAACTACTATAATACTGCTCCTATGTACAAGAATATAACTACTGTAATACTGCTCCTATGTACAAGAATATAACTACTATAATACTGTCCTATGTACAAGAATATAACTACTATAATACTGCTCCTATGTACAAGAATATAACTACTATAATACTGTCCTATGTACAAGAATATAACTACTATAATACTGCTCCTATGTACAAGAATATAACTACTATAATACTACCCCTATGTACAAGAATATAACTACTATAATACTGCTCCTATGTACAAGAATATAACTACTATAATACTACTCCTATGTACAAGAATATAACTACTATAATACTGCTCCTATGTACAAGAATATAACTACTATAATACTGCCTCCTATGTACAAGAATATAACTACTACAATACTACTCCTATGTACAAGAATATAACTACTATAATACTGCTCCTATGTACAAGAATATAACTACTGTAATACTACCTCCTATGTACAAGAATATAACTACTATAATACTGCTCCTATGTACAAGAATATAACTACTATAATACTACCCCTATGTACAAGAATATAACTACTATAATACTGCTCCTATGTACAAGAATATAACTACTATAATACTGCTCCTATGTACAAGAATATAACTACTATAATACTACCCTTTATGTACAAGAATATAACTACTATAATACTGCTCCTATGTACAAGAATATAACTACTATAATACTGCTCCTATGTACAAGAATATAACTACTATAATACTACCCTTTATGTACAAGAATATAACTACTATAATACTACTCCTATGTACAAGAATATAACTACTATAATACTGCTCCTATGTACAAGAATATAACTACTATAATACTACTCCTATGTACAAGAATATAACTACTATAATACTGCTCCTATGTACAAGAATATAACTACTGTAATACTGCTCCTATGTACAAGAATATAACTACTATAATACTGTCCTATGTACAAGAATATAACTACTATAATACTGCTCCTATGTACAAGAATATAACTACTATAATACTGTCCTATGTACAAGAATATAACTACTATAATACTGCTCCTATGTACAAGAATATAACTACTATAATACTACCCTTTATGTACAAGAATATAACTACTATAATACTGCCACTATGTACAAGAATATAACTCCTATAATACTACCTCCTATGTACAAGAATATAACTACTATAATACTGCTCCTATGTACAAGAATATAACTCCTATAATACTACTCCTATGTACAAGAATATAACTACTATAATACTACCTCCTATGTACAAGAATATAACTACTATAATACTGCCCCTATGTACAAGAATATAACTACTATAATACTGCTCCTATGTACAAAAATATAACTACTATAATACTACCTCCTATATACAAGAATATAACTACTATAATACTACTCCTATGTACAAGAATATAACTACTATAATACTACCTCCTATGTACAAGAATATAACTACTATAATACTACCTCCTATATACAAGAATATAACTACTATAATAGTGCCCCTATGTACAAGAATATAACTACTATAATACTGCTCCTATGTACAAAAATATAACTACTATAATACTACCTCCTATGTACAAGAATATAACTACTATATTACTACCTCCTATGTACAAGAATATAACTACTATAATACTACTCCCTATGTACAAGAATATAACTACTATAATACTGCTCCTATGTACAAGAATATAACTACTATAATACTGCCCCTATGTACAAGAATATAACTACTATAATACTACCTCCTATATACAAGAATATAACTACTATAATACTACTCCCTATGTACAAGAATATAACTACTATAATACTGCTCCTATGTACAAGAATATAACTACTATAATACCGCTCCTATGTACAAGAATATAACTCCTATAATACCGCTCCTATGTACAAGAATATAACTACTATAATACTGCTCCTATGTACAAGAATATAACTACTATAATACTACCTCCTATATACAAGAATATAACTACTATAATACTGCCCCTATGTACAAGAATATAACTACTATAATACTGCTCCTATGTACAAGAATATAACTCCTATAATACCGCTCCTATGTACAAGAATATAACTACTATAATACTGCTCCTATGTACAAGAATATAACTACTATAATACTACTCCTATGTACAAGAATATAACTACTATAATACTGCTCCTATGTACAAGAATATAACTACTATAATACTGCCTCCTATGTACAAGAATATAACTACTACAATACTACTCCTATGTACAAGAATATAACTACTATAATACTGCTCCTATGTACAAGAATATAACTACTATTATACTACCTCCTATGTACAAGAATATAACTACTATAATACTGCTCCTATGTACAAGAATATAACTACTGTAATACTGCTCCTATGTACAAGAATATAACTACTATAATACTGTCCTATGTACAAGAATATAACTACTATAATACTGCTCCTATGTACAAGAATATAACTACTATAATACTGCTCCTATGTACAAGAATATAACTACTATAATACTGCTCCTATGTACAAGAATATAACTACTATTATACTACCTCCTATGTACAAGAATAGAACTACTATAATACTGCTCCTATGTACAAGAATATAACTACTATAATACTACCCCTATGTACAAGAATATAACTACTATAATACTGCTCCTATGTACAAGAATATAACTACTATAATACTGCTCCTATGTACAAGAATATAACTTCTATAATACTATCCTTTATGTACAAGAATATAACTACTATAATATTGCTATGTACAAGAATATAACTACTATAATACTGCTCCTATGTACAAGAATATAACTACTATAATACTGCTCCTATGTACAAGAATATAACTACTATAATACTGCCTCCTATGTACAAGAATATAACTACTATAATACTACTCCTATGTACAAGAATATAACTACTATAATACTGCTCCTATGTACAAGAATATAACTACTATAATACTGCTCCTATGTACAAGAATATAACTACTATAATACTGCCCCCTATGTACAAGAATATAACTACTATAATACTGCTCCTATGTACAAGAATATAACTACTATAATACTTCCCCCTATGTACGAGAATATAACTACTATAATACTACTCCTATGTACGAGAATATAACTACTATAATACTACTCCTATGTACAAGAATATAACTACTATAATACTACTCCTATGTACAAGAATATAACTACTATAATACTATTCCTATGTACAAGAATATAACTACTATAATACTGCTCCTATGTACAAGAATATAACTACTATAATACTGCCCCCTATGTACAAGAATATAACTACTATAATACTACTCCTATGTACAAGAATATAACTACTATAATACTACTCTTATGTACAAGAATATAACTACTATAATACTACTCCTATGTACAAGAATATAACTAAAATATTTTTTTTTTCATATAAAAAAAAATATAATATTTCTTCTTCTACCTATAAAAAAAAAACTATAATATTACTACCTTCCTCCTACATAAAAACTAAAATATTATTATTTTTATACTCCTCCAAAAAAAAAAATTATTATTTTTTTTTTCCACCCTCAAAAAAAAAATTTTTTTTTTTTTTTTCCCTTTTCTCAAAAATATCACTCCTATTTTTTTTCTCCTTTACTCAATATAAAAATTTTTTTATTTTTTCCCCCCTCTAAAAAAATTATAACTCCTATAATACCCCCCCCCCTATAGAAGAATATAATAATTATATTACTACTCTTCTTTAGAAGAATATACCCCCTCTAATACCACTATTTTAGTTAAGAGCTGGTTGTTGGAGTTTTATGTATATTTATGGTGTCTCTATAGTAATAATAACACTATAATAACTTGACCTCTGCGCCCTGATCTGTCAGGCATCATCTTGTCAAATCTCTGCAGCCGTCTGGGCTTGGCACGTAGACATTGCTGGTGAAGGTAATTTCCATGAATAATGGATATAGATGTTGAATGACTATGATGGGAGTTGATTCCAGTATTCGGTGTCTTGTCAGTTTATTTCTTGAGGATAATTCCTTAGGATTTTCCGCACATGAGGTGCAATGAAGGTGGAGTTTTTATTCCGTAGACAGGCAGGACTCTCCGCTATTGTAATGGTGGGTACAATTTCCTAAGGGGACTGGTCGGACTCCCCGCAGACACAATATAGGAAGGATTGGGACAGCACTCCACAATTCTCTTGAGAAGCAGCCTGGGCTCTCCAATCTACCCCTGTAATAGAGGCATTACACCTGGACCCTCCTCTACTCCATTTTGCAGCCTATTTCAGGTCTTTCGGCAGGATTTGAGGCACCATCAACAGATCAGGATCCACTAAACATGGGACCTTCTGAGGTCCGAGTACTTCTACTTGGAGCAATAAGAGACAGTGAATCTAAAATTTTGTAAATTGGAGGTAGGAACTTCAAGGATCTCACTGTGAGATTGCGGATATACACACTGATGTCAATTTGTTGATGGATCATCTAATGGAGTGGTCCCCAACCTGTAACCAGTGTCGGTCCGAAGTTCCTTGGCCCTACCAGATAAAAGGGGTCGACCCTACAACCATCCCTAGAAAATAGACCATAGTACCGTTAAAATTTGGATGTATTTTGTTGGCCCATTATTGTGGTAGAGCCTGGGCACTCCTTTGGGACTCTGGTGGGCCAATCCGACACTGCTTGTAACCCCCCAGCTATGGCAAAATCACAACCTCCAGCATGCCTTGCCTTGACCTCTGTTGGTTGCCACGGCATTCGGATAGCTTTCATTTTGCCATTACTTTGGGCCCAGTGATGGAATATTTATGGGATTATCTTTTCAAATTGAACACTATTGATCCTTCTATCCTATGACATCATCTGTAAGGGAAGGGTCGAAAAGCCCCCAGACACATCAGGTAGGTGCCCCTTCCTGCTGAAATTGGAAATTTTGGCTGACTTTGCTCTTTTGTGGCGTGTTTGGGGTCTTATCAGTTGAGTTTCATGGAGATGATTCTTTTTTAGAACCTATGTAATACCAGGTATCTCTAGAAGGTTTGCGAGTTGTGGGAGTCATGTTGAAGATCTAGAAGATGTTGACCTTTATTGATGGAGGGTTAAGTAGAAGGGGTGTTATGATCTGAGATGGGCCAGATAGAGGAGAGGCCGGAGAGATCTTCTTTCAGATTTGATGCTCTGCTCTGTAATATTTGGCAAATTTTCCAAGCCAAATGTTTCATTGCGGGTGGTAAGACGTCAGTCGTGATCGGAGGGGGAGACATTGTTTACTAATAAAAGGTCAGCTAGAATTTCTGCTCCCGCTGCTATACCAGGCACCAAACAGCCGAGTATGTCCAGATTATAAACAAACGGCAAAGATAATAACCATCTTAATCACCCAAGAACTTCCACAAGAGACACTTAGAGGAGGCACTAAGTGGTACTGCAGGAGACTGGAGCGCATCTTCTCCTCCAGCTCATCTTCACAAGGAATATATTTTATGTCCTGAATATAAATGTTTTTGTCTGCCATGGTAATGAATATGAGTCTATTACTAATCACAGATGCCCGAGACACATTTATGTAGATTCTTTATCTGCGCTTAGCCTGGGTCTAGGCCAGTCAAAAAATTCCTTCATGTGGTCGAGCCATCAATACAAATGAATTGGGTTTATACACAGATGCCTGGAAATCTCATCCTGAAGAAATTTTGGCATCAAACTCCAGACAGTCTATCAATGGCAGATGTGTGGGTCGAGATGACACTATGTTATATTTCAATATGCTTGACCCTTTGTTCCTTTTTTTTTATGTGGGATTGGCTGCTGCCTGAGCTATCTGCAGATTTGTAGCAAGGTTTTACATCACCTGGGGCAAAAACTTGGTTTTCTGCACAGGACATGACCAAAAACTCTGACCAAGTCAGAATAGCTGGTTGGTTCTTTCCAGTGTCATCTAGCAGCACCTTTAGCATTTTTGCCTGGCAGTGACTTTTTCTGGTTGCCCTATTAAAATAAACCTTTCAGCCAAGCATAACTATATCTATGTTGAGGTTGGGTTACATGGCTGTCAGGAAAAAGAGCATTTACCCAACAGGGATTTTGCAACTATGACCAACATTCTATAGAATGTTTTTGATGGACTTGGTGTCTTGCGTGACTTATCCTGGACACCAATAATCCAGTTTGACCAGATGGAAGATCATCAAGCTTTATAGGAGAACATATGGGGTGTAGATGTCTATTACATTCATGGCATATACAGGCATGGGGGCCCGCAAAAAATCAATAGAAGGACCCGGTGTTTTCTTTCTACTTTGGGCCAAATCCCTTTCAAGAGGAATTTAACAAGGATTGAAGGCCTACACAGGTTCTCACTCCCTACAGGCAAAGTAGTGGGACCAACCAGGACTATCCCCCCATCATTGGGTAGCAGTATGATCTACCTTTACATCCTTGTATAACATGTACATCTCTCGGTGACTTTGGTGAGTTAGTAGACAAGCCGTCAGGGTCAGTCGCTGAATGCTCCGATGGTTACGTAGGACATCTAACTATCACTACAGGAGAATTCCTGAGGTCTGTGTGACGTAAAGGGTGAATATACAGATAATCCATACTCTCTAGAGCCAAGAGTCTGGAAATAGCAGATGTAGAGGTTGGAACATGGCCAGGTGAAGATTTGTGTTTCTGGTAATGGGGGTGTGTGGGATATACAAGACTGATATTGACACTTTCTCATGGATCTTCACCAGACCCAGTCTTGTCTTCGGTTTGGATCCATGGCTTTTATCTGATGATTCTACTCTTTACGCCATTTTCCACCAGTCTTGGATACTGCCAGGGCCAAAACCAAGAGGACCTTTTGCCCCTGTCTAGTCTGTACCAATGTAACCCCACTGTAGAACCTGCAGACCACAACCCTGCCCATTACATGGCCAATACTGTGACAACTCCTGAATTTATATTTGTAGGTCATGGAGACTTTTCACATCTCAAGTCATATTGAAATTCTTATGTACCAGCTCCTGTAGATCCAGTCCATGTGGCTGACACCGGACCCATGGAGAGAGGGACCCAGCTCAGGTTGTCTCTATATCTTACTTTATGGGTGTTGAGACCTTTACAGTTATCTTCTCTCCAAAGCTCCTACAATTTTGGAAACCAAGAGTCAACTCATGGTGCAAGAAAAAGACAAACCAGTACCAGGCAGACTAATCCCAAGTGGCCGGGGGTGTGGTTGGAACCAGCAACAGAAATGGGGTCCATTTTAATCTTGGCACCCTTCACCGCTATATATTCTCCTTGATAAGATATACACCACAACAGACTGATAAATCAATGACTGATGCATTTCTTGTCTCCTGGTGATCTAACTATGTCTCTGAGTAAGGATCAGGAGACCATTCCTATCTAGTTTGTTGTCCTTATGGCTGGATCTAAAAAGGTTGAATCATCGCTTTTCGCGCCCATCTTGCTCTAGATTTACAATCCTGGCACAAGCTAAGTGAAACTTCTTACTGGTAAGCTGAGCCGTTCTGTTTCCACTACTTTCCTGATGGACAGTATTATGGTCCCCTGATGTCACTACTTCTACGTCTTCTTCTTCTTGTACCGATTCAGCTAAGGAGAACGAGGACAACAGGAAACACACAAGTTCCTTGGCATCTGGTCCAGCTTCTTGAGAACGTCACTGTACAACATCACAGGTTCTACTCTTTCACGTCTATGGAAAATGACTCTCAACAGTTGTACTCCTGGAAATGATGGTCAAAGACATAAATTTAGGGCATTTTGAGAACATATCCTTGAAAGCCTCATGAAGAATCTTGTAAAAACTTGCCTGATGCTTCTTGAGGAAAGGAGGGAAATAACACAAAAAAAGTAAATTGATAAACACAGAGACTGCCATGTGGACGTTAGTACCTTGTAAGACTTCCTCCAAGTGGGTACAACAACCACAAGAGGTGTAACCTTGGCAGTAACAAGAGGAACAGAGTCCGTGAGTCCAAATCTCCCTGGAGTGGAGATCAGCTTTACACAGTCACTAACTTTTCCAAAACTTTGTATAAATCAGTAGCAGAAGTGAATGTAAAACAATATATTATTGTATACATCAAAGAAAAATACACTTTTTTAAATTAATCTTACAGTTTTCTGCCCCCAAAACTGACTGTCACACTGAAATATTTACTGAATCCATCTTGATGGAGCAAGACAGACTGCAAGCTCATAGAAGTGTCATATTACAGCTCACAATAGCAGTTTGTGCAGAGGAAGTCAAGAGGAGTGAAGAGCTGAGTGCGGGAGAAGAGAAACGGGCACAGACAGAAGCTGCTTCAGCTAAATAGGAAGTTTCTTTCTCACCCCAATTACTTACTTATAATCAGTGCAGGTCAGTGCTTCTCTGTAACGTCCTGTATGATCTTGCTGATATATTTGAGTGAGAGTGAAGAATTATGGAGATTCTCCTCTACTTTTTTGCTCTGTGTCAGGAATCCCAGCATATTAGCTCCTATTTTCAGACACCACCTTAAGGTTTCCATGGTCACCAAAAAAACTCTGCTTGGGTCTGCAAGTTGTCAGAACTTTATGGCGCAGACCTGCCCCATTATTCACGTAAGAATATGTTTGGTTGTAAAACCTTGCTGGACTTCAGTCTTGTGCCTGTGATTGTCTTGTGCAGTTGGGCTTCTACTCTGCTGAGAGAAGAGTCTTGACTGATCTCCTTGTTTTGACTGCTAACTTATTGTCCTGGTTTACTCCAATGGCTTCTTGGATTTGGCTTTGACTTCTTGGATTTGGCTTAGACTTTGACTCTCCTCTGATACTTGTTTTGGCTACTCCTTACTCTCCTGGTACAACCTTGGCTAGTTTGTTACTCTCTGTCCTTCTATAGGTGACTCATTCCTGCTAGCGCACCTGCTGTCTTACACTTCTTGGCTTTGTGTCCTGTGTCCTGATTTGCCAAGTCCATTCTGCCTTGCAGCAGGCTCTGGTGAAAACATCAGGGGCGTCTTAGATTCCTCTTTTCAAAATAGTGTTGGGCAATACGTATCAGTTTTACTTGCAGAATTCTGACCTAATCTTTTGCTAGTGCATTTCAGGGAATACCTCTTCCTGGGAATACTCTGTCTATGGGAGACTTCACAGCAGCTAGTCTCCAGCCACCAGCTAAGGGAGAACTGAGAATTGGAGATGGGGAAAACTGCTAAAAAAATGCAGAATGCAAGTCATGTTATGGCTACATATATTGTAATTCGTTCTATGCACACACTGGACTATTGATTTATGCCAAGTTTGTTGAAGGGTTAGGTGTGCTTTAAATAAGATTTTTGGGTCCTCAAAATGCAGCTGTGGCCTCCTTCAGACCTCCCACAGCATGCCCCCTGTGTGCCTTGTTAGACAGACAGTCCTCCAGCTCTGAGAGCGGGCCGTCATTCCGTGTCCGCAGCTCTTCCCTCCGCTCCAGCATTATTTTATATTTGTATGTAATAAATATAAGACCCTGTATAAACAAGCGCCTGGCGCCAGCTGTGCGCGCTCTGCAGAAAAATAATGGCACCGGAGACACAGACCGAGGACCGGATCAAATCCTGCTGACCAATTGTCAAAAGGATCTGGAGCTTACAAATTTAAAGGGGAACTCCACTCAAATCACCTATTACAGTATGGTTTCCACATGGCAACAATAAGTTTACATTATTTCCTTCAGTGGGTGGCTGTTCAATCATGTGACTACCTAGCTCCGCCCAGAAAGGAAAGCAGTAGAGAATATTAAAAAGGGTACATCATAAGAAATAAGGATTGTATTCATCCTCAGCCTACAAGGTGAGCTCTGGTCATCACTGGTCACCTACTGGGGGTGGCGGCGGGTAGCTGGTGTAATATGATGTGATGAGTGGAGTTCCCCTTTAAATGCTGGAGATTCCAATGCCTTTTGCAGTATTGTGGAAATTCTCACTTTATTTTTGGAAAAATGTCACTTTAATATTAGTGGGATTTGGATGGGACATAAAGAATTCAGTAGTGATAAACACTCTCCCACAAAACTCATACATGTGGAAGGAGCCTTCACCCAGCTTTTCCAGGCTCCTGAGTGTCGCATGCATGTACATGGTGTAATGATACATCCCTTATAGAGCTGTATTGCCAAATAGAGACTATACATTTTTTTTCATTATGGGACAAGTCAATGTCATACACGAGTACAAAGGGAAATTAACAAAATGTGAAGTTCTGAGTGCCTGACAAATCCCTTAATCTCTCTGTACGCAGCAGGAAAAAAGGCAGCACTTCCGCCTGTATATTGTATACATGATAGAAGAGGAGCATGTGATAGATTTATGTATGTACAGAGGAGACGGATATAACATAGCAAAGGAAAAATCCCGACTATTACTGCACTAGTTTACATTCCATGTGGATGATGTAGATGTGTGTATGTGTGTATATGTATATATATGGAGTATCCTCTTATATATGTACAGCTGGTATAAGTTATACATCTTCTTGTATATAGCGATATGGACCATGCTGGTATAACCTGGGTATCTCCTGTATATAGTTATATATGTACAGCCGGTATAACCTGGGTATCTCCTGTATATAATTATATATGTACAGCTGGTATAACCTGGGTATCTCCTGTATATAATTATATATGTACAGCCGGTATAACCTGGGTATCTCCTGTATATAACTATATATGTACAGTTGGTATAACCTGGGTATCTCCTGTATATAATTTTATATGTACAGCCGGTATAACCTGGGTATCTCCTGTATATAATTATATATGTACAGCTGGTATAACCTGGGAATCTCCTGTATATAATTATATATGTACAGCTGGTATAAGTTATACATCTTCTTGTATATAGTGATATGGACCATGCTGGTATAACCTGGGTATCTCCTGTATATAATTATATATGTACAGCTGGTATAACCTGGGTATTTCCTGTATATAATTATATATGTACAGCTGGTATAACCTGGGTATCTCCTGTATATAATTATATATGTACAGCCGGTATAACCTGGGTATCTCCTGTATATAATTATATATGTACAGCTGGTATAAGTTATACATCTTCTTGTATATAGTGATATGGACCCTGCTGCTATAACCTGGGTATCTCCTGTATATAATTATATATGTACAGCTGGTATAACCTGGGTATCTCCTGTATATAATTATATATGTACAGCCGGTATAACCTGGGTATCTCCTGTATATAATTATATATGTACAGCCGGTATAACCTGGGTATCTCCTGTATATAATTATATATGTACAGCCGGTATAACCTGGGTATCTCCTGTATATAATTATATATGTACAGCTGGTATAACCTGGGTATCTCCTGTATATAATTATATATGTACAGCCGGTATAACCTGGGTATCTCCTGTATATAACTATATATGTACAGCTGGTATAACCTGGGTATCTCCTGTATATAATTCTATATGTACAGCCGGTATAACCTGGGTATCTCCTGTATATAATTATATATGTACAGCTGGTATAACCTGGGAATCTCCTGTATATAATTATATATGTACAGCTGGTATAAGTTATACATCTTCTTGTATATAGCGATATGGACCATGCTGGTATAACCTGGGTATCTCCTGTATATAATTATATATGTACAGCTGGTATAACCTGGGTATCTCCTGTATATAATTATATATGTACAGCCGGTATAACCTGGGTATCTCCTGTATATAACTATATATGTACAGCTGGTATAACCTGGGTATCTCCTGTATATAATTCTATATGTACAGCCGGTATAACCTGGGTATCTCCTGTATATAATTATATATGTACAGCTGGTATAACCTGGGAATCTCCTGTATATAATTATATATGTACAGCTGGTATAAGTTCTACATCTTCTTGTATATAGTGATATGGACCATGCTGGTATAACCTGGGTATCTCCTGTATATAATTATATATGTACAGCTGGTATAGCCTGGGTATCTCCTGTATATAATTATATATGTACAGCTGGTATAACCTGGGTATCTCCTGTATATAATTATATATGTACTGCTGGTATAACCTGGGTATCTCCTGTATATAATTATATATGTACAGCTGGTATAACCTGGGTATCTCCTGTATATAATTCTATATGTACAGCCGGTATAACCTGGGTATCTCCTGCATATAATTATATATGTACAGCTGGTATAACCTGGGTATCTCCTGTATATAATTCTATATGTACAGCTGGTATAACCTGGGGATCTCCCGTATATAATTCTATATGTACAGCTGGTATAACCTGGGTATCTCCTGTATATAATTATATATGTACAGCCGGTATAACCTGGGTATCTCCTGTATATAATTCTATATGTACAGCTGGTATAACCTGGGTATCTCCTGTATATAATTATAAAGCATATAAAGGTTTTGCTTGTGATCCATGTTTTGCTCTGTGTTTTAGACCTGATACTTTCTTGATTTAGGGTTTTGTCCTCAGCTGTGAGGTTTGGCTTGAGTACAAGGCTTGGTGTTGTCTGACAGTCCCAGAATCCTCCGGCTGATATTGGGGCTGCTGACAACCTGTGTGATTCATGATGACGCTTCTTTTATTTAGCACAATGTCTGGTATGTACAGTATGTAGGATTGGGGGGGTCTATGAGCCAAACAGATGAGACAAGAAAGAAAGGGAGGGCACGGTGGAGAGGGAACAATATTATAGGGGATGTATCAGAATTACAATAGCCATCATGCCAGGAATTGTACTCTGTCGGCTGTACAACCACTGACTGTGGAGCACATTGCAGTGATCTGATGGGGCCCAGAGGGGCGAGGGGCCCCTCCACTCTATAGAGTAAACCCTGGTCTTCAAGTGGTTGTCAAGGAGTAGAAAACCAGGCCTACTTTCTCTTTGAAACAGCGCCACCCCTGTTCATGGATTGTGACTGGTATTGCAGCTCTGTCACATTAAAGTGAATAGGACTCAGCTGAAATACCGTTCACATCCTTTGGTCAGGTGTGGCACTGTTTTTGGAAGAAAGCAGACATTTTTTTCTTATCCTAGACCTTTTGAAGCTAACTCTTCATCACTCCGATGGCGGCTTTCAATACTTACCTGGCTGATGGTTTTGGATTGAGTGACATCACTGCCCCCGGGTAGGTGACATTAGTAACCTTAGTCTAGGGACCTACGATGGTCTGAATCTACCGTCACCTAGCACTAAACATGGATTCTATACAATCCTCAGTGAAAACAGCTGAAATGGTGACAACTGCTCTGACCCCCATTAATGGCACCGGGAACTTGTCACTCTCCTTCCCCCACACAGGAAAGTAAGAGAAAGGAGAGAACACCCAGACTGGGTCTGCCCTTAAAGAACATTTTCTACAAGATGGTGCATTATAAATCTGGGCACCTATTAATTCGGGGGGGGGGGGGGGGGGGGAAAATCTAAAAGTTATCAAAAGGTGTCCATATACCTTCAATGGCTGTCAGATGAATGCTTGTTTGGCTGACCACTGTTTCTCAAGACTGCCCCAAACACATGCACACTTAGTTGAGTATGCATGTGCATTCAATGGGGAGAGGGGGATAAAGCACTCCCGTACGTCCTTGTCTCTCTCCAGATCCCTCTGTTTCATTATGATTCTTCTGTAGCCCCCAGACTCCTCTGCCCCCTCCAGGCTCCTCTGTCCTGTCCAGGTCACCCTGTGCCCTCATGACTCCACTGTCCCCCCAACCCCTCCGTCTCCTCCAGACTCCTCTGTCCCCTTGAGGCTCCTCTGTCTTCTCAGGACTCCTCTGTCCCCTTGAGGCTCCTCTGTCTTCTCATGACTCCTCTGTCCCCTTGATGCTCCTCTGTCTCCTCCAGACTCCTCAGTCCCCTTGAGGCTCCTCTGTTTCCTTAGGACTCCTCGGTCCCCTCCCAACTCTTTGGTCCCCTCACGGCTCTTCGGTCCTCTTCTGACTCCTGTGTCACTCATGACTCCTCTGTTTTGGTGAAACTACACCCATTTGTGGATTTGCCATGCTCCCCTTTGGTGACACCCTCTTTTTGTGACACCCATGCCCCTCTTTGCGATATGACACATAACATGCCCACGTCACATAGAGACTAATAGAGAGTTGCTCCCGAGGCTCTGGGAGATTTTCCAGCTCTTCTGGGAGTCCATTAGGTCGCCCCTTTTTTGGGAGGCTTCAGGGCTTTTGGGGAGAGTTAGCAATGGTGCAAAATCCTAGCAGCATGCCCACATAATATAAGTGCAGCATTGCTCCATAGAGATTTGTCCAGTCTTCCAGACATTAGGAAAGTCTCCCCTCTCAGAGGAGCCTCCCAGGGGGTTCAGGAGATTCGCCAAGTTTGCGATCTCATCTGTCGGGATAGATCTGGGGGACAGATCAGCAGATTCAGCCAGTTTGTGCCTGGTTTATGGGCATTTTTAGGGTGTGACTACCCCTTCCTCCTGTAGAGTTTATTGGGGTGTCTAACAGACTGCTTAATTTAAAGGGCTCCATCCGAATTACATAATGATATATCTTAAACCCAGGGGTGACTGCTGCGTCCCCATCTCGGGCCCTGGGATATCTCTGTATTACTATTCAGACACTGGCACTGACTATAAGCTTTGTCCTGAGTTTTACAGATTCCAGCTCATTTATCTCACAGCAGCGCAGAGAATCTTCTGGAAAATGCAGATAAAAGCCAGACATTTTCTCCACTTCTGTGTAAACACTCGGGTCGCATTGTGTAAATATTTAGGAATAAAGACGCGCCCCGCGTTCGCTGCGTGTGATGGAGCGTTACTACTCGTGTAATATATATATAGCACAGAACAAGCAGGTGTGTTTTATCCTGCGATTTCCCCCTCTCACCTTTGGGGGCAGTGTTATAAGGCTTCTGAGTGTAAAAGTCTGTTCACACTGCAGTCTGATGCTATGCTTGGCGTGCACATATGAGCCCTATAGAATCACCTGACCCTACATCTATAGACAGGATCTCTGAAATGGCCGCCACACTCAATTGCTGGGACTCTACTATATACGGGAGTATTTATTAGACTGTCTAAAAGAGAGACTGTCTTAGTTTTACATGACGACCAATCACAGGGAAGATTTAATTTTTCAAGAGCAGAATTCAAAATGAAAGCTGCGCTGGGATTGGTTGTTATGGGCAACTAAAACAGTTTTAATAAATCTGCCCTTTTGACTCTGTAGGATTTAATACCTTTATGCTATTGTTTATACTCTACATACGTAGACAGGGTTACTGTACATGTACTCAGGACTGCCATCAAAACTTTCAGGGCACTACAGAGTTAACTAGTAGCCCAGACATGTCAGCCGGGGATGGGCATCTTTGGATCCTGATGACTGATGGCACATGGTAGGGGGACCGGTTGCAGATTTTGCATTAGGGACCAGGTTATTTTAGTAACACCTTTTAGAGACATTGTAGCTCTGTATATGTTCTTGTATACTGCTTGTAAACCCATTCATGTATTTATGGAGACAGACTGTCCAACTCCTCTTTGTAGGCCAGCTCTTGTTCTTTTTGGGTCGGTTCCTACTCTTCGTGGGCCGTGTCTTGCTCTTTTTGGGTCTGTTCCTACTCTTTGTGGGCCGTCTCTTGGTCTTTTTGGGTTGGTTCCTACTCTTTGTGGGCCGTCTCTTGCTCTTTTTGGGTTGGTTCCTACTCTTTGTGGGCTGTCTCTTGCTCTTTTTGGGTTGGTTCCTACTCTTTGTGGGCCGTCTCTTGCTCTTTTTGGGTTGGTTCCTACTTTGTGGGCTGTCTCTTGCTCTTTTTGGGTTGGTTCCTACTCTTTGTGGGCCGTCTCTTGCTCTTTTTGGGTTGGTTCCTACTCTTTGTGGGCTGTCTCTTGCTCTTTTTGGGTTGGTTCCTACTCTTTGTGGGCCGTCTCTTGCTCTTTTTGGGTTGGTTCCTACTCTTTGTGGGCTGTCTCTTGCTCTTTTTGGGTTGGTTCCTACTCTTTGTGGGCCGTCTCTTGCTCTTTTTGGGTTGGTTCCTACCCTTTGTGTACCGTCTCTTATTCTTTGTTAGCTGGCTTCTACTTTTTGTGGGTCTGCTCCTACTCTTTGTCAGCCAACTTTCTAGTAGGCCTTCTCCTACCCTTTGTGGGTCTGCTCCTACTCTTTGTGGGTCAGCTTCTCCTTTTTGTGGGCCACTGACTGTTCTCTATGGACTGATTTCTACTCTTTGACTGTCAGTGGAAAAGCCTTTAAATTTGTATTAATGGAAATCGAGGACGATCAACACCAATTCTCTGTGGACCAATTCCCGTGTAAAGTATCTATGGAGAAGGCTTCTACTTTGTATATGCGGAAACCTTTGAATACTGACTCTACTCAGATCTGACTTCTGATCTGGACTAAAGCCAGCCGTGTGGATCAGCTGCTACTCTGTGTCCTGGTGGTGTGATCTCTACCTTGCCTTATATATTTGGAGTGAGGACATCCAACCTTGCTCCAAATATGTTGCCCCATGTGTACCGCCTGTTCCCTTCCATTATTTTTGAGTCCCTCACTTGGTGTATTAGGACGACTTTGTTTTCATAAATATCTTTTTCCAGTTGATGAAAAGCAGATGCAGAAGAGAGTTTATACGTTTAGGGAACTGTTTACATTGCAATGGTCAGTGGCCGGCATCCAATCAAACCATGACAACTCTTAACATAACAAGGTGGAAGAGTATTAACAAGCTGAAGATAATCACCAGCTGAGAACCTACATCAAAAGTCTTGACGGCTCGATTCATTACTGCAGTGAGGATGTGCTCCGAGGCCTGGCGTACTATGGGAATGTCTTCCTAAGCACTTCAGAGCAACTCTGGCAATCTAATATGTTGTAAACAACTTTATAAGGGTGGAGAGTATGAGAAGATATGCGGCTAATAATGGCTGCTTCGAGAGAATTAACCATTTCGTTAGATATGAGGTCCATGCTAATGGAGTCCTTCCAAATAGACTTGTCTATTGACTGATCAAATGTCAAGATTGAGAATGGAAGGTGTCATGGTCTCAGGGGTGGTATGAGGAGTAGCCAGTCATGGTGGGAGGGTTACAAGAAGTGGATATAACAAACAAGATTGGTGAAGGATGGAGCCAATAGACCTTACTACAAAGAGGTGGTAGGATGTCCAACCAGGCATAGCGAGACCTGTACATCTACAAAGAGGATGTGGTGGACACATAATTGGAGTATAGGCAACGAATAAGAACCCTAGGGACTGGGAAAGCGATGAGAGGAATTAATAGCCCATCCAGTAGATATCATGCAGACGTTTAGTGACTGAAGATGAATGGATGACGGGATGCATTCAGGATCTTCTGCCTCGGGCACCAAAGAAGCTTTTCGACAAATCCTCCTCTAGCTCATATTAAATAAGTTTTAGTAAATAGTTCCATGTAGCGCATCCCTAATATATTGCCCTTTGTCCAAAGTTGCCTCATATGGAAAGCAATCCTAATGTGGTCCATCTCAGTTCAGCTGTGACCACTGTCACAATCCATTCTCCTCAAGACTTTTACAGTCCCGCTCAGTCTCCATTGGGACCCTTGAGCCTACAAATTCTTCTCGCTCAGACGCCCAGAGATAGGAGGTTGAGCAATTAGACAATGTCCATTGTGGATGTTGGTTTATCTAATGATGGACTTGTGATATAGGATTTGTGGTCATCTATTTTGTTGTTCGACACCCACCACGATGTGCCATATTTTTATATAATTTTATATGATATTTTTCTCCTTGTCCAGATAAGCCAAAACAAATCTACTGAAAATTCCCACCCAGAGCTGTTTTTAGCGGAACGTACAAATATAAGTCTATTATGACTCCCCCCTCCCCGATGGTCATTAATCTTCTTCAGTGAAGGAGACTTGGCATCTGCGTTCAGGGTCCGGTCACGACACTGGCTGTCACTGACTAACTGTTTAGCCTTTGAGTCAATGTAGAATGGATTAGTTTTTTCGAGACATCTCCCAAAGGGGAGATTTTATTGATTTTTTTTTTTTTTTTTTTTTTTCCCCTATGTAATTGAAGGACACAATATTTATTATTGAATTTGTCTTCAGTATGACAGAAGGGTCTTAGATTCATGGAAAGTGATGGCTCTATGTAATACTATAGGGGGCGATAAGTAACCCTTACTGACATAGCCCCGCCTCTTCCTGTAAGCCAGGATGTATACTGTAGAGGAAGAGGCGGGGCTATGCTTCTTTGTTTGCTGATCGGTCAATATCTGACACTACAAAACCTTATTAATCCCAGTTTTTATGTTTCTTTATTAGGAATATTTAATACTTTGTGACTGATGTGACTATGTGGATGCTTAAAGAGGAACTCTACTTACATTACTACTCTTTATAGGTCATCTATAAAGAAGTTATTGATATCTAAACCTTAACCGCTCATGAGCGACCAACTGTGTCACTTACTGGGCCAACATTATTATGACTCGCATTTACTGGCACTAGATGGCGTTGCGTTTTATTCACACAGCGCCATCAAGTGGTGTATATGGTGCATGAAAGTTGTTTTTTTTTTTTTTTTTTATATATATAAAATGCGTTTCTTTGCTGTTGATTTAAAAAAAAAATATATTTTTTTTTTTTTAATTTATTTTGTGACAGATTTTGCATGGCGGTTCTGCTATCCTTTAATACAACACAATTAGGCAGGTTTAGGGGCCTGGGGGACATGGGTGACCACCCCTATAGGAGCTGTAATGCCGGCCATATACCTTGTCATCCAGCTCTCCCAGAAACAGATGAAATAGCTGAATAGAATATATAAGAACGTAACAGAAGGACGACTCAAGGGCTTGTAGTGCTCATTACAGTAATATATTACATGCTTGAAATCCCTCGCACCAGGCGGCGTGTTACAAATGTCGCAGCTGCATCAGGTAATAGCTACCACGCTGGGAACGTGCGCTGCGCTTAGCCTCCTGTAAGGACGTTCTCATTAAACACAGCTGTCACCCTCTAGGTCAGCGGAGCCGTGCTCGAGAACATGGTAAAGAAGTGGAAACAGTACAAGCAGGAGTGCCTGACAAGACTGGAACAAGAGAGGCCGCTGATGACTGGTAAGTCGCAACAAATTAAAGGAGCACTCCAGCCAAAACACAGCCCTGCACCCCCTGCCTGGTTGTCTGTCACACTCCGCTTTTCTGTCTATTGTACTCACTTCCTTGCAGTTCAGCCTCCTCTCCGCTTCTGACCTGAAGCCATCTTGATTTTTGCAGCAATCTTTCTCTGTGCTCTGTGCAGGGCTGCTAGAGTCAGGACCATCTCTGCCTGCCGGGCATGTTGTGTATCCAAACTCACTGAAGGTGCAGGGACAACACAGACACCATTGTGCAGTATTTTATGGGAATGAATTCAGTCTTTACTGACCAACAGATCATCTTACTAAGCAGAGAGGTGGGGTCAGTACTCAGCCAACCTGGGCAAGGGCCCACAGCACCTAGGCGGCCCACTGAGGGTCTACCGTCAGTACAGATGGAAGCACTCACTGCATTGGTAACAGCTCTGTGAGTGAGAGGTGAGTACCAATCTCATCATTACTCACCGCTCTTAGCTACCCAGACTCTCCACCCTTTACCCCACCGCTGGGGGGTCTGAAGAGCTAAGAACAGTGAGTAATGATGAAATCTTGTACTTACTATTCACTCCCTGGGATCCAACCGACATTATAATCTGGGCCAGGGGATGTCAGGCATATGCGGCCATTATACTGTTGGTGGTAATAAGGGGGCATTGTAATGTGG
The DNA here is from genome assembly GCA_947044405.1 of Leptodactylus fallax. Classification (NCBI taxonomy): domain Eukaryota; kingdom Metazoa; phylum Chordata; class Amphibia; order Anura; family Leptodactylidae; genus Leptodactylus; species Leptodactylus fallax. The sequence goes on along the minus strand of CAMRHE010000973.1, from coordinate 99,200 downwards.
GTGGAGAAATAAGGGGGCTGTCATACAGCGTGGAGTGGAAAAAGGGGTACATTACACTATGTGGTAGGGTATAAGGCAGTCATTATACTGTGTGGAGCGTATTAGGGGGCCATTATACTGTGTGGGGCGTATAAGGGGGCCATTATACTGTGTGGTGGTGGCATAATGGGGCCAGTATACTATGTAGGGTATAAGGGGGCCATTATACTGTGTGGTGGTGGCATAATGGGGCCAGTATACTATGTGGGGCATAAGGGGGCCATTATAGTGTTATGCTGTAAACTTGCCATCTACAGTAGCATACATACTGGATTTCTATAAATCTTGACAACATTCTGCAACTACAACCACAGTGGTTTTAATCCCACAACATGTCCGCTATCGCTGCTGGTCTCATCTATAGTTTTCAACCTTTGCAATGCAAACAGTAAAAGCAGCGGACTCACAGAGTCCAGCAGGGGTTGTCACAGCAAAAACTATCCAGTTTTGGGAATATTTTGCTGCAGCAGCTTTTAAAGGAGCTCCATGTGATCACATGAAGGCACCGCAAAGGGGCCTACCGAGGCTCTGTCTGCCAAGGGCCCACCTAGAGCCGGCCCTCGGTGTCAGATTATACAGGTCACAACATTATTTTGCGTCGTGTATTTCTGGTACAGAGAGTTTCCAGCCTTAAACAGTTGCACAATTTTAAGGGGTTGTCTTGTTATGGACAGTTATCCCCAATCCACAGGACAGGGTATGAGTATCCGATCACTGGGGGCCCGATTAGGACTGAAAGTCCCCCTAAAGTCCTCCTTGTGAATGAAGTGCCAGTACACTTGCATGACCGCTGTGGGGCCGAACGCACTGACACTTCATTCACAAGGAGGCTGTAGGGGCAATTTCGTGTGATTGGACCTCCAGTGTTCGGACTCTTATCCCCAGTCCTGTGGATTGGGTATAAGTGTCCATAATGGCACAAACCCTTTAACTCTCTCTGGCCAGGCTCCAACTGCAGGTACCCGGCTGAATCACAAGCCACACCTAGTACAGCTACACACACAGTACAGCTGCACCTAGAACAGCCACACACACACACACACACACACACACACACACACACACAGTACAGCTGCACCTAGAACAGCCACACACACACACACACACACACACACACACACGTACAGCCGCACCTAGAACAGCCACACACACAGTACAGCCACACCTAGTACAGCTACATACACAGTACAGCCGCACCTAGAACAGCCACACACACACAGTACAGCTGCACTTAGACAGCCACACACACACAGTACAGCCGCACCTAGAACAGCCACACACACACACAGTACAGCCACACACAGTACAGCCGCACCTAGAACAGCCACATACACAGTACAGCCGCACCTAGAACAGCCACACACACACACACACACACGTACAGCCGCACCTAGAACAGCCACACACACAGTACAGCCACACACAGTACAGCCGCACCTAGAACAGCCACACACACACAGTACAGCCACACACAGTACAGCCGCACCTAGAACAGCCACACACACAGTACAGCCACACACAGTACAGCCGCACCTAGAACAGCCACACACACAGAACAGCCACACACAGTACAGCCACACCTAGAACAGCCACACACACAGTACAGCCACACACAGTACAGCCGCACCTAGAACAGCCACACACAGTACAGCCGCACCTAGAACAGCCACACACACAGTACAGCCACACACAGTACAGCCACACATATACACACACAGTGCAGCCACACACACAGTACAGCCGCACATACACACACAGTACAGCCACACATAGTACAGCCACACATATACACACATAGTACAGCCACACACACACAGTACAGCCGCACCTAGAACAGCCACACACACACACAGTACAGCCACACACAGTACAGCCACACCTAGAACAGACACACACATACACACACAGTACAGCCACACACAGTACAGCCACACATATACACACACAGTGCAGCCACACACACAGTACAGCCGCACATACACACACAGTACAGCCACACATATGCACACATAATACAGCCACACATAGTACAGCCACCTGTCACATCTCTGGGCTGCCTCTGCTGAGACACAGCACTCACCTGCTCCGTGTCATCCTGCTCTCCATTTTGTGTAGCTGTCAGGAAACTCCTGGCATCTATTGTCCCAATTTCTCCGCTGTTTACAGCTCTGGTCCCACACACATGCACCCCGGTCCCCGGCACCAACTATGCCCAACTTCCAAAGTTTGGAAGTGATTCTGCCCCTGTGGGTGACATGTGTCCTGTGCACTAAGCATCCCAGCATGTCCACGTGCACATGGCTACAAAGCTACATCTGGAATAGTCTGCAAAAACAAAATGGCTGCCGCTGTTACGCCCGGCCCTCCATTTATTACACACATATACATACACACATACCTGCCAGTGAACTCAGGCACCCAATCTAAAGGTACAGTATTATATATAACATGAGGCTGCACCATCAAACATCTGACAGGAGGGCACTGGGAATATCTTCCCCCATATATTCTCCTAAATAAGCTAAGGCACCTTATGTATATAGTCAGGGAGGCCGCAGTGTCATGTTCTTCATTATAACTATATGACAGGAGCCTGTCTAAGCATCAGCAGTAACTGTAATAGGACTTTATACCCCTCCTGCGAAGAACCTGATTGGTATGGTCCACGCGGCCCCATATTATTAGTTAGGTATAATTGCCTAAATTACATGTATTGATGGAATAGGTAATATATATATACACACACATGTGGACAAAATTGTTGGTACCCCTTGTTTAATCAAAGAAAAACCCACAATGGTCACAGAAATAACTTGAATCTGACAGACTGGAATTTGCCAAACTACATGTTGACAAGCCACAAAGCTTCTGGGAGAATGTCCTATGGACAGATGAGACAAAAATCAAAATTTTTGGCAAGGCACATCAGCTCTATGTTCACAGATGGAAAAATGAAGCATGTCTTGAAAAGAACACTGTCCCTACTGTGACACATGGAGGAGGCTCTGTTATGTTCTGGGGCTGCTTTGCTGCATCTGGCACAGGGTGTCTTGAATCTGTGCAGGGTACAATGAAATCTCAAGACTATCAAGGGATTCTAGAGAGAAATGTGCTGCCCAGTGTCAGAAAGCTTGGTCTCAGTCGCAGGTCATGGGTCTTACAACAGGATAATGACCCAAAACACACAGTTAAAAACACCCAAGAATGGCTAAGAGGAAAACATTGGACTATTCTGAAGTGGCCTTCTATGAGCCCTGACCGAAATCCTATTGAGCATCTTTGGAAGGAGCTGAAACATGGCGTCTGGAAAAGGCACCCTTCACACCCGAGACAACTGGAGCAGTTTGCTCATGAGGAGTGGCCAAAATCCCTGCTGAGAGGTGCAGAAGTCTCATTGACAGTTACAGGAATCGTCTGATTGCAGGGATTGCCTCAAAAGGTTGTGCAACTAAATATTAAGGGAACCATCATTTCTGTCCAGGCCTGTTTCATGAGTTTTCTTTTTTTAAAAATCCTGTTGAAGCCTGGTTGGAAAGCAATGTCTGACTTTCATTTGTTCATTTTCATAGAATTTTTATATATTATTACTTTTGTCAGATTCAAGTTATTTCTGTGACCATTTTCTTTCATTAAAGGAGGGAGGGGGACCAACAATTTTGTCCTCGTGTGTGCGTGTATATATATATATATAATTTTTTTATTTTTTTATTTTTTTTTTTTAAGCAAAACCCAAAATATCCAAACTGTACTGAACGCAATCACCTATAACAATCTTACATTTATATAGAATTATATACAGGAGATACCCAGGTTATACCAGCTGTACATATATAATTATATACAGGAGATACCCAGGTTATACCAGCTGTACATATATAATTATATACAGGAGATACCCAGGCTATACCAGCTGTACATATATAATTATATACAGGAGATACCCAGGTTATACCAGCATGGTCCATATCACTATATACCAGAAGATGTATAACTTATACCAGCTGTACATATAGAATTATATACAGGAGATACCCAGGTTATACCGGCTGTACATATATAATTATATACAGGAGATACCCAGGTTATATCGGCTGTACATATATAATTATATACAGGAGATACCCAGGTTATACCGGCTGTACATATATAATTATATACAGGAGATACCCAGGTTATACCGGCTGTACATATATAATTATATACAGGAGATACCCAGGTTATACCGGCTGTACATATATAATTATATACAGGAGATACCCAGGTTATACCGGCTGTACATATATAATTATATTCAGGAGATACTCAGGTTATACCGGCTGTACATATATAATTATATACAGGAGATACCCAGGTTATACCGGCTGTACATATAGAATTATATACAGGAGATACCCAGGTTATACCGGCTGTACATATAGAATTATATACAGGAGATACCCAGGTTATACCGGCTGTACATATATAATTATATAGTGGAGATACCCAGGTTATACCGGCTGTACATATATAATTATATACAGGAGATACCCAGGTTATACCGGCTGTACATATAGAATTATATACAGGAGATACCCAGGTTATACCGGCTGTACATATAGAATTATATACAGGAGATATCCAGGTTATACCGGCTGTACATATATAATTATATAGTGGAGATACCCAGGTTATACCGGCTGTACATATAGAATTATATACAGGAGATACCCAGGTTATACCGGCTGTACATATAGAATTATATACAGGAGATACCCAGGTTATACCGGCTGTACATATATAATTATATACAGGAGATACCCAGGTTATACCAGCTGTACATATATAATTATATACAGGATATACCCAGGTTATACCGGCTGTACATATATATATAATTATATACAGGAGATACCAGGTTATACCGGCTGTACATATATAATTATATACAGGAGATACCCAGGTTATACCGGCTGTACATATAGAATTATATACAGGAGATACCCAGGTTATACCGGCTGTACATATAGAATTATATACAGGAGATACCCAGGTTATACCGGCTGTACATATAGAATTATATACAGGAGATACCCAGGTTATACCGGCTGTACATATATAATTATATACAGGAGATACCCAGGTTATACCGGCTGTACATATAGAATTATATAAAGGAGATACCCAGGTTATACCGGCTGTACATATAGAATTATATACAGGAGATACCCAGGTTATACCGGCTGTACATATATAATTATATAGTGGAGATACCCAGGTTATACCGGCTGTACATATAGAATTATATACAGGAGATACCCAGGTTATACCGGCTGTACATATAGAATTATATACAGGAGATACCCAGGTTATACCGGCTGTACATATAGAATTATATACAGGAGATATCCAGGTTATACCGGCTGTACATATATAATTATATAGTGGAGATACCCAGGTTATACCGGCTGTACATATAGAATTATATACAGGAGATACCCAGGTTATACCGGCTGTACATATAGAATTATATACAGGAGATACCCAGGTTATACCGGCTGTACATATATAATTATATACAGGAGATACCCAGGTTATACCAGCTGTACATATATAATTATATACAGGATATACCCAGGTTATACCAGCTGTACATATATATATAATTATATACAGGAGATACCAGGTTATACCGGCTGTACATATATAATTATATACAGGAGATACCCAGGTTATACCGGCTGTACATATAGAATTATATACAGGAGATACCCAGGTTATACCGGCTGTACATATAGAATTATATACAGGCTATAACTTTTAGCTCTTAATTGGATGTTTTGATTGAATTTTTTCTTTGCATTTTTTTAATTTTTTTTTAAATTGAGTTTTTTATTATTTTTGATTTCTATTATTGGAGAATTTGTCAAAGAAGGAAAAACAAGCGGTTTGTCTGGGAGATTTGCCAGCCAGAGTGTTTTTTTCCTGTTTTATTGAGAACTCCTTCTAATAGCTCTGAATCAGCAGCGATTGTATCACCGGAGGGCGATGATAACATTTAGTAACTCTCGCTGTCCGCACCTCTGATGAACCTCCATGAGAGATCGGCGGAGCTTGTAAGGAGCTGATCCTCCTGTCACATACAATGTTACTCTGTCATGTCTTGCACCTACAATATGTTTACCTGTGTTTAGGTCATATTATTTATGCTGGTATTGTGTGACCTGTTGTATGTACATAGGAGCCGGCGACCTGTTGTCTCAGCAGTGTCACCTGTCCTCTTACTGTCCTCTTACTTCACCTGATGCTTTGCAGGTGGATTTCGCCTTAGTTGAAGCATTGCACATGTGTATGTAGGTTAGGTTGGGGTATGTCCATATATCTGTCTTTATGGTGACTGTGTGTACAGTAAGTACTAAAGTGACCTTCTGTAAGACTGAATGGAGGTTGTGGGAGAGATGGGAAAGGACTGACGGAAGCCTCAGATGGAGTGGAGTCGCCATGTTAGATGGGTCCTGTACCTGGAAGCCCTCAGAGATAGGGAGAACCTCAGAATCTGGAGTATCTATGAGACTGTTAGAGGAGACCAAGTGGCCGCATATTGTCCTGGACCATTGGTCTGCCCCAATAATTTCAGCATTGTATCAGGACTTTGCATCATGTCCCGATCAATAGCCGAAGTGAGACTTAAGTGAAAGTGGTGGAGGGTGCCGACAAGATGACCGAACTAGTAGAGACTGAATCCTTAAATCTGTTAAGTCTTAAGTTTGTTGTTCTCTCTGTCTGTAAGTAAATTATGCAAAGCTGCCAACTGGGATTCCCCAAAATAATCTCAGCAAATTTAGCATTTCCTAGTCCATTAATGCAAATCCCACCTAAAAATGGGTATTCCGGGTAGATTGGGACGATTCCAGGGGCTTTTACCAATGTCACCTAGGCTATCAACTGTGTCCTGCTGTTCCAAGTTTACGAGGTACTCTTAAAGAAGCTATTTAGCATGTACGGACGGTGTGAGTCTGGACTGTCCTCTGTCTCAAGGACCCCTGGAGGTGCCAGGATATCATATAGGCAGGTGCAACCACACAAGTAGCGCCCATCTCTCTGGGGACTCTTTGGGAGCGCTATGGGTGCTGAGACAACATTGCACCCAGGCCACAGTGCCCCTGTGCCACATAACCACCATTACTTACTTCTGGGGCCCCGGAGATTCATGTTGCACCTCTAAGTAGTAGTTTTTCTTTTCGCTTGCCTCTTCTTCCCCTGATATCTGTGGACTTCATGGACTTAGTTATGAGCCAGTCTAACATAAATTTATCAGAATGTTTTCTTGCGCTTTTGCACCTGCCCCAATCCCACGTTCCCGTATCCTCATCTGTAAACGCTGAAGTCCTAGATTTCCTATAATAGAAAGTCAAGCCGTGTAAACTGCCATCCCCCGTATCAATATTTCATGAATAAATAGATTTCTGTGATGTCTGTAATGTATGAATATACGGGGCGAGCAAAACACATTGTCTTAGCCAACGACACACCCCGGTGACTCCACGATACACCGCCGAGCAGCTCACGCTCCAACATCACTTCATTTCTATGCAAATTCTGGGCGCTCCATCGGTCTTCTAGTCATACATATTTAGTAGGCCCCAATATATTACCATTATTATTGTGCGTTGTTTTAAGGTTTTTTTTTTTTTTTTTTAATTATAGCTATTGTAGTTGATTTATTATTATTATATTTTTATTTTATATTGTTTTCTATTTGATAGTTTGGATAATTTTTAATTTTACTATTATTAGATCTTTATGTTTTATGAACTTTCTTTCCTTTTTTTTTGTTTGTTCAGGGGGAAAAAATGAGTTTAATAACACTGAGTTGCTGACTTGCTCAATCTCTCCATTTAGTGTCTATGCTCCACCGGCTCCGGCATCCGGGCGCCATACACACATCATGTAAATGCCGCCGGCCTGGAGCCATTATCATAAGACAAGTGAAAAATATTCTCCAGATTTAAAATTTGCTGTTGAAGTAAATTAATAAAAACAAATAAAATGACAAAAATACAAAATTTGTTAAGTAAAAATAACCAGTAACAGAAATTTGAATATTTATCGGTGTTCAACATTATTAGGGTCATAGGGAGAGAAGTAGAAGTAGCTTGTTATTAGTTGCCCTGATCGTTGTTATTACAGTTAAATGTGAATCCTGCAACTACTGATAGCCTACCCTCTGATAATATTGAGACGACTCTACTGTCCATTACTTTAATGATGATGAGATGACTCCGCTGTCCTTTCCCTCTAATGATAATGCAGTGACTTTGCTGACTCTTCTGTATTTTCCTTAATAATAATAAAATGACTCTGCCCAATAATAATAATAAGATGACTCTGCTGTCTCTGCCATTCAATGTTAATGAGATGACTGTGGTGTCTCTACCTCTAATGATAATGAGATGACTCTGCCCTATAATAATAATAATGAGATGACTCTGCTGTCCTTTCCCTATAATGATAATGAGATGACTCTCCTGATCTGCCCTCTAATAATGTTAACCCGCCCTTTAATGATGAGACAATTCTGCTGTCCCGTCTCTCTGATGATAAAAAGATGACACTCCTGACCTTGCTCTCTAATGATAATGAGATGACTCTGCTGATTATGAGCCATAAATGATAATGAGATGACTCTGCTGTCTTCCCTGTAATGATAATGCAGTCACTTTGCTGTCCCTTCCCTTTTAATGATGAGGAGATGACTCTTCTGTCTTTTTTCCTTTTAATCATGATGAGATGACTCTGCTGTCTATTCCCTCTAATGATAATGAGATGACTCTGCTGTCCTACCCTATAATAATGAGGAGATTTGCTGACTCTGCTCTGCAACAATAATGATTTGTCTCTGCTGACCTCTCTCTTTTATGATAAGGAAAGAAATCCTAAAGACAGTTAGTGCAAAACACTGGGATAATGACTGAGCGCTGCTCCCTCTATAGCAGCAGTTCTCAACCTGTGGGTCGTGACCCCTTTGGGGGTCGAACTGTTTTACAGGGATCGCCTAAGTCCATCGGAAAACGCATATTTCTGATGGTCTTAGGAACTGAGATGCCGCTCTTCTATCCGTCTGTAGGTGGGTCCGGCGGTCCCGGTCGGCGGGAGGTATGTCCCGGTTTCAGTTGAATACAATGGTGAGTGAAGCAGGAGCCGTCCGCAGACAGCTCCCGCTTCACCACTGTGCTCCCCGTGTGCACCGGGCCCGGGAGCTGTAGGCGTGATGTGATGACGTCACTCACATCGCGCCTGCAGCTCTCGGAACACTCCCGCACACAGAGCAGCAGGGGAGCGAGGAGAGGTGAGTATCAGTGTTTTTTATGTTAAACTTTGGGTGCAAACTGAGGGGGCACATGAAACTGGTGGCAGATGAAGGGGGGCATTAAACTGGGGGCAGATGAAGGTGGACTTTAAATGGGGCAGATGAAGGGGGGCATTAAATTGGTGGAAGATGGAGGGTGACATTAAACAATGGAGGTCACTGGACGGAGACATTAAACTGTGGCAAATGGAGGAGGACATTAAACCGTGGGAGTAGCTGGAGGGGGTCATATCCTCCTCTAGTTGCCCCTGTTTAATGTCCCCCTCTAGGTGCCACCAGTTTAACCCTTTCACTGCAAGGGGTCTCCAGATATTTTGTACCTCCTGTAGCCAGGGCAATTTTTTATAATAAAATGTATTTTTTATAATAAAAAATGCAAATGTATTAGTTGTTAAAAGTGCAAACCAAACAAAAAGTTATATGCACCAAACCTCCTAAAAATAAGAGTTCATTCATATCACTAAGGCCTACACCTGCATGCACATATCACTAAGAACTACACTTGCATGCACATGTCTTCAGAAAATCACTAGAACTAGAAGGAACAAAAATCTGCTTTGAAGCAGGAAATATAAAAAAAGTAACATCCTATAGCATGTAAGGATTACACACTGTGAAAAGCAAGTGAACCCTTAAACCCTATATATTTCTTGAAAGTAGACAACCTGAAGATTACATGTGTCTCATTGGGTTATCAATAACCATGTCCACCTTCATGTAACTTTGTGACAAACACAAATAATTTTTTGAAAAAATACACTAAAACATATATTTGTACCTAAAACTCCTATTCAATCTTACATTCACACAAAAAGCACATATAAAATAAAAGATCAAGGTGTACACAATTTATATATACCACAAACATCAGCTACAACAAGAGCTCGGACTCTTAAAAATGCAGAGACAGAAGACAAGCAAGATTTTGCAGGTTATGCACAGATGATGATGATGATTTCTCATCTCTGTGCAGTCTTCAGGGCTGCTCCTCCTCCTCCTACCGCAGCTCTTAAGATGCTATCTGAGGCAGGAGGGGGGAGGACATTTTAGAGCCTCATATCTCAGCATTTGTTAGGGCTATGAAGATGATTTTGGATTCATTTTAAAAGATGAGAATCTCTAAAATGATATCAAGCTCTTCATGATAGCCCTTACAGATTTGGAGCGAATCGCTGTTAAAAAAAACACTGTCGGGAATTGAGATCTGCAATGAGATTCTCATCTTTAAAATGAAACCTAAATCATCTTCATAGCCCTAACCAATCCTGAGTGATTGGCAATAGTAGTAAGGACATATTAGATAGACCTTGACTAGAAAAGTGCCACCCTGGGAGAACATATAACGTACGTGGGCGGCAGGAAAAGGGTTAATGTCCCGCTCCAGCTGACATTAATTTGTCCCCCTATAACTACCCCCACTGTTTAATGTCCCCCTCCAGCTGCCCCAGTTTCATGTCCCCCTCTAGTTTCCAACAGTTTAAACTGGGGCATGAGGAGAGTGACTTAATACTGTGGGGCTATTGGAGGGGAACATTATAATGTGGGGGCATATAATGTTAGGGTGACTGTAGGAGCATTATATTATGTGGGGGCACAAAGATAAATGGATGGGAATGGGCGGAGTCAACATAGAAGTGGGTGGAGTTAAATTTGCCAAGGTGTGCATAGCGCGCCACACATTTTCTCACTCTTTCTGTTCTTTGAAAGTTGGGAGGTCTGTGTGTGTAGAGAGCAGCTAGTATCGAGGTAAAATGACACTTCATGAATTATAATTATTGGGTAAATGGAAAATTATCAACTACTGCAAAAAAATATCTAAACCATGGGAACTTAATCTGGATGCTGATCGGTCTTTTTATATTCAGCTGTGGTTGATGTGAATACTGCCCCCTTGTGATAGTAACAGGTATGTAAAAAAAACAACACATCATTTTATGGTTGGGGTTCACCACAACATGAGGAACTTTAGTAAGGTTGAGAACCACTGCTCTATAGAAAAAGGTCACTATATATATATATATATATATATATATAAAGTATCAAAGCTGATATTATTATTATTATTATTATTATTATTAATACATTTTATTTATATAGCGCCAACATATTCCGCAGCGCTGTACAATTTGTAGGGTTCAAGTACAGACAAAAAAGATACATTACAAAGAAATAGTCAATTCACACACTGGGACTGAGGGCCCTGCTCGCAAGAGCTTACAATCTATGAGGTAGAGGGGGTGACACAGGAGGTAGCAGGGGCGGCATCGGAGGTAGCATTGCTTGTACAGTGGTCAGACAATTCTGTAATAGAGGTTACTGTCATTACACATATATAAAGCTGAATGAGCCGTCATCAGTCGTGTCCTTTAACGTGCAGACGGTGCCTGGACATATAAAGTTAGTCTGATACGGCCTCATATCCTGTGAGGTAATGTTGGAGCATAAACAGAGGAGGGTACGTTTTAGGAATCCTAACTACGGAAGGGTTTACATTAGGAGTTGTGATCGGCCTGTCTGAAAAGATATGTCTTTAGTTTGTACTTAAAGCTGTGGAAATTGGGGGTTAATCTGATAGTCCGGGATAGAGCATTCCAGAGAAGTGGTGCAACTCGGGAGAAGTCTTGTATACGAGCGTGGGAGGTTCTGATAATAGAGGATGTTAGTCTTAGGTCATTGAGTGAGCGGAGAGCACGGGTTGGGCGATAGACAGAGATGAGGGAGGAAATGTAGGGAGGTGCAGCATTATGGAGAGCCTTGTGGAGGAGGGGGATAAGTTTATATTGTGTTCTGTATTGAATAGGCAGCCAATGTAGTGACCGGCACAGACCGGAGGCATCGCTGTAGCGTCTACACTGATAGATGAGCCTGGCGGCCGCATTCAGAATGGATTGTAGAGGGCAGAGTTTAGTAAGGGGAAGACCGATTAGTAAGGAGTTACAGTAGTCAAGGCGAGAGTGAATCAGGGCAACAATAAGTGTCTTTAGTGTATCTGTGGTAAGGAAAGGGAGGATTCTGGAGATGTTTTTGAGGTGGAGATGACATGAGCGTGCGAGTGATTGGATATGGGGGGTGAAGGAAAGGTCTGAGTCAAACATAACCCCGAGGCAGCGGGCATACTGCCTAGGAGTTATGGTAAGGCCAGAGACTGCAATGGAGATATCAGGGACAAATCTATTAGATGGTGGAAACAGCAGTAGTTCAGTCTTTGAGAGATTCAGTTTCAGATAGAGCGAAGACATGATATTTGAGACAGCAGAGAGACAGTCACTGGAGTTCTGTATTAGTGCAGGGGTGATGTCACGGGATGACGTATATAATTGGGTGTCATCAGCATAAAGATGGTCCCGGAAGCCAAATCTAGTGATGGTTTGTCCAGTGGGGGCCGTGTAGAGGGATAAGGAAAGCTCTCTGCTCCCCTTCCTCTAATGGTGAGACAACTCTGCTTCCTCTGTCCTCTACTGTGCCTGCCCACTAACCATAATGAGATGACTGTGTTATCCCTGCCTTCTACTGATTATGAGATAACTCCGCTGTACCCGCCTCTAATAATAATATAACTCTGCTGACGCCACCTTATAACAATAATGAAATGACTCTGCTGTCTCTGCCCTTCAATGTTAATGAGATGACTCTGCTGATCTGCCCTCTAATAATAATAAGGTTAACCCGCCCTTTAATGAGGAGACAATTCTGCTGTCCCTTTTCTCTGATGATAAAAAGATGACACTCCTGACCCTGCTCTCTAATGATGATCATGAGATGACTCTGTTGTTCCTTCCCTGTAATGATAATGAGATGACTCTGCAGATTCTGCTCTTTAATAATAGTGGGATGACTCTGCCGTCCCTTCCCAATAATAATAATAATAATGAGATGATTTAATAATAATGAGATGATTTTGTTGAATTTGCCCTCTAATAATAATGTGTCTCTGCTGATCCCTCTCTTTAATGATGAGACATCTCTGCTGATCCTTTGCTCTTCTGATAATGAAATGTCTCTGCTGACCCCTCTCTTTGATGACAGTTAGAGGACTCTACTGTCTCTTCTATCTAATGATGAGGGCACTCTGTGGACTTTACCCTCTGCTACCTCTGTTTTCTAAGGAGAATTAGGTAAATCTTCTGTCCCCTAGTGAAATGACTCTGATGACCCCTATATCTAATGATAATTTGGTGATGTTGCTGATCCCAACCATGAGACGACTCTGCCAGTCCTATACCAGTCTACACAGCAAAATAAAACCATAAGCTCCTAAATTCTCCTAGTGGTGGCTGCAGGCCAAAAGAATTTCATCCTATAGCTGCATATCTTGTGTACTGGAAGCTTTGCTCTGTATGATGGTCCAGTGATGGACAAATATTTCACATCTATCCATGTATGGTCAGCCCAAGTCCTAGAGATGTTCTGGAGTCTTCCTTCAGATTTTTCCGTTACTGTTTCATAAGCTGCAGAGCTCTTATCTTGTGTTCAGGACTGAGGTCTCCTCAGCGATGGGAGAACATTCATGTAATTACACAACTAGCACAAACCTTGGAGGCGCGTGTGGAGACTCTTATAGAGCTGGTGATAAGGGAGAAGTTTATGGCTGCGCTTTATTACCAGATAAGAATGTTTTATGACCACAGAGTATCCAATAATAATAACAACAGTCAAGCACTGGAGACACGAGGAAGATTGTGCTGTGTCTCAAGAAACCTTACAACCCGCTATAGGAGCGCAATATTCCTTCTCATCTCCCTGTGTTATGCTAATATTTTCCTCTTCTTCTTTCTTTGTGTTTGTTTTTTTCTTCTTCTTTAATCCCCTTCCAATTTTTTCGCTTTCTTTCTTTTTCTTAATTTTTTTCTCCTCTTCCTTTTGGATTTGTCTCTTTCTTCATATTCTCGATATTTTTATCTTCTTGTTTTCCTTATTCTTTCTCCTTGTTGTCCTACTCTTCTTAATTTTCATTTTTACTTTTTTTTTATTTGACTCCATTACATTCTATCTCTTCTTCCTCCTTGCTCTTTGCCTTTTTCTTCTTTTATAATTCTTTTCTCCTTCCTTGTCCTTTTCTTCACTCCTCTTTGCTCCTTCTTTTTTTTTTTTACTCCTCTTCTTTGTTCTTTGCCTTTCTCTTCTCCTTCACTCCTCTTCTCTTTCCTCCTTGCTCTTTGCCTCCTCCTTCTTCTTTACTCCTCTTCTTTCTCCTTTTTGCTCTTCAGTCTTCACCTCCTTCTTCTTTACTCCTCTTCTTCTTTCTCCTCACCTCCTCCTCCTTCTTTTTTTACTCCTCTTCTCTTTCCTCCTTGCTCTTTGCCTCCTCCTCCTTCTTTACTCCTCTTCTTTCTCCTTTTTGCTCTTCAATCTTCACCTCCTTCTTCTTTACTCCTCTTCTTCTTCTTGCTCGTCACCTCCTCCTTCTTTTTTTACTCCTCTTCTCCTTCCTTCTTGCTCCTCCCCTTCTTCCTTACTCTTCTTTTCCTTCTTATTCTTTTCGTTTAAAATACTTTTGAAATTTTTCATGTCCTTATCTTTTCCTCTTTTTCTTCCAACTTCATTGTCTTCATCCTTTTCTCCTTCCAGATTATCTTACCAGCCATGTGTTCCATTGTTCTTTCCTCTCTATGATGATAGTAATTACATGTGAATCCTCATTTATGATATTCTTCAGCAATGTTCCCTCGTTTACTAGGTGACTATTCTATCCTGTCCTTCTGTTTGCAGCCGCTCAGTTTATGGCACGTGATGACATCATATTGATGTTTTTTGTTTTCTTTTCTTCCAGGAGTTTACTGTAATGGAACATTCGATAACTTTGCTTGTTGGCCGTTTTCTTACCCAGGAAATATATCTGTTCCTTGTCCGTGGTACCTGCTGAAGATTCAAGAAGGTAATGAAAGGAAGGCCAAAGACTACAATGATAACAATATCAGATTAATGTGTGAATTGTGGAGACCTATAAGGAGACCCATCTGGGACATCTCCTGGGGCATCTCCTGCTTCCGAAACCAAGTCTGCAGAGCTCAGAGTCAGTCTATTGTACAGCAGACAGAACTTATTGTGACCATTACATGTAGCTACATGTAGACCGTGCCACAGGGCTCACAGTAAGAAGGCGCCCCTGCTCTCCGTCACACAGCTACAGATAAATGCTAAAACTGTTTACCTGCATTCTCCACCAGGGGGAGGGGCTCACTGTGTATAGAATTCACCACCAGGGGGAGGGGCTCACTGTGTATAGAATTCACCACCGATGGGGAGGGGCCCACTGTGTATAGAATTCACCACCAGGGGGAGGAGCTCACTGTGTATAGAATTCACCACCAGGGGGAGGAGCTCACTGTGTATAGAATTCACCACAAGGGGGAGGGGCTCACTGTGTATAGAATTCACCACCAGGGGGAGGAGCTCACTGTGTATAGAATTCACCACCGATGGGGAGGGGCTCACTGTGTATAGAATTCACCACCGATGGGGAGGGGCTCACTGTGTATAGAATTCACCACCAGGGGGAGGGGCTCACTGTGTATAGAATTCACCACCGATGGGGAGGGGCTCACTGTGTATAGAATTTACCACCGATGGGGAGGGGCTCACTGTGTATAGAATTCACCACCGATGGGGAGGGGCTCACTGTGTATAGAATTCACCACCGATGGGGAGGGGCTCACTGTGTATAGAATTCACCACCGATGGGGAGGAGCTCACTGTGTATAGAATTCACCACTGATGGGGAGGGGCTCACTCTGTGTAGATTTCACCACCAGGCGGAGGGGCTCACTGTGTATAGAATTTACCAGGGATGGGGAAGGGCTCACTGTGTATAGAATTCACCACCGATGGGGAGGGGCTCACTGTGTATAGAATTCACCACCAGGGGGAGGAGCTCACTGTGTATAGAATTCACCACCAGGGGGAGGGGCTCACTGTGTATAGAATTCACCACCAGGGGGAGGAGCTCACTGTGTATAGAATTCACCACAAGGGGGGGGCTCACTGTCTATAGAATTCACCACCAGGGGTAGGAGCTCACTGTGTATAGAATTCACCACCGATGGGGAGGGGCTCACTGTGTGTAGAATTCACCACCAGGCGGAGGGGCTCACTGTGTATAGAATTTACCAGGGATGGGGAGGGGCTCACTGTGTGTAGAATTCACCACCAGGGGGAGGGGCTCACTGTGTATAGAATTTACCAGGGATGGGGAGGGGCTCACTGTGTGTAGAATTCACCACCAGGGGGAGGGGCTCACTGTGTATAGAATTCACCACCAGCGGGAGGGGCTCACTGTGTATAGAATTCACCAGCGATGGTATAGGGTTACAGCTTCCAATTAGTAGTATAATGTTGTACCGTGTTAGCTTCCAATTAGTTCAGTGAGAGCTGTATAAATCTGTACGCAGTGAGCGCCCCCTCCTGACAACTCCAAGCAAATATTTGTGATCACCTAGGGTAGGCATTAAGGGTTTGGGACATTTGCGGTTGCATAGGGCATGAGTTATTTAGACATTTTGTAACTAAGCACTATATGGCTCTTATTTGGTACTGTATGGCGGTTGTGAATAGGCACTATATAGATGTTATTTAGCACTATATGGCGGTGGTGATGAGGCACTATATAGATGTTATTTAGCACTATATGGCGGTGGTGATGAGGCACTATATAGATGTTATTTGGCACTATATGGCAGTGGTGATCAGGCACTATATAGATGTTATTTGGCACTATATGGCGGTGGTGATCAGGCACTATATAGATGTTATTTAGCACTATATGGCGATGGTGATGAGGCACTATATAGATGTTATTTGGCACTATATGGCAGTGGTGATCAGGCACTATATAGATGTTATTTGGTACTGTATGGCGGTTGTGAATAGGCACTATATAGATGTTATTTGGTACTGTATGGCGGTTGTGAATAGGCACTATATAGATGTTATTTGGTACTGTATGGTGGTGGTGATGAGGCACTATATAGATGTTATTTGGTACTGTATGGCGGTGGTGATGAGGCACTATATAGATGTTATTTGGTACTGTATGGCGGTTGTGAATAGGCACTATATAGATGTTATTTGGTACTGTATGGTGGTGGTGATGAGGCACTATATAGATGTTATTTGGCACTATATGGTGGTGGTGATCAGGCACTATATAGAAGTTATTTAGCACTATATGGCGGTGGTGATGAGGCACTATATAGATGTTATTTGGTACTGTATGGCGGTTGTGAATAGGCACTATATAGATGTTATTTGGTACTGTATGGTGGTGGTGATCAGGCACTATATAGATGTTGTTTAGCACTATATGGCGGTGGTGATCAGGCACTATGTGTCAGTTATATAGTACTATATGGCGGTGGTGATCAGTCACTATATAGAAGTTATATAGTACTATATGGCGGTGGTGATCAGGCACTATGTGTCAGTTATATAGTAGTATATGGCGGTGGTGATCAGGCACTATATAGATGTTATTTGGCACTATATGGCGGTGGTGATCAGGCACTATATAGATGTTATTTGGTACTGTATGGTGGTGGTGATCAGGCATATAGATGTTATTTAGCACTATATGGCGGTGGTGATCAGGCACTATATAGAAGTTATTTGGCACTATATGGCGGTGGTGATCAGTCACTATATAGATGTTATTTAGCACTATATGGCGGTGGTGATCAGGCACTATATAGAAGTTATTTGGCACTATATGGCGGTGGTGATCAGGCACTATATAGATGTTATTTAGCACTATATGGCGGTGGTGATCAGGCACTATATAGAAGTTATTTGGCACTATATGGCGGTGGTGATCAGGCACTATGTGTCAGTTATATAGTAGTATATGGCGGTAGTGATCAGGCACTATATAGAAGTTATTTGGCACTATATGGCGGTGGTGATAAGGCACTATGTAGATGTTATTTGGCACTATATGGCAGTGGTGATCAGTCACTATATAGAAGTTATATAGTACTATATGGCAGTGGTGATCAGTCACTATATAGAAGTTATATAGTACTATATGGCGGTGGTGATCAGGCACTATGTGTCAGTTATATAGTAGTATATGGCGGTTGTGAATAGGCACTATATAGATGTTATTTGGTACTGTATGGTGGTGGTGATGAGGCACTATATAGATGTTATTTGGCACTATATGGTGGTGGTGATCAGGCACTATATAGAAGTTATTTAGCACTATATGGCGGTGGTGATGAGGCACTATATAGATGTTATTTTGTACTGTATGGCGGTTGTGATTAGGCACTATATAGATGTTATTTGGTACTGTATGGCGGTTGTGAATAGGCACTATATAGATGTTATTTGGTACTGTATGGTGGTGGTGATCAGGCACTATATAGATGTTGTTTAGCACTATATGGCGGTGGTGATCAGGCACTATGTGTCAGTTATATAGTACTATATGGCGGTGGTGATCAGTCACTATATAGAAGTTATATAGTACTATATGGCGGTGGTGATCAGGCACTATGTGTCAGTTATATAGTAGTATATGGCGGTGGTGATCAGGCACTATATAGATGTTATTTGGCACTATATGGCGGTGGTGATCAGGCACTATATAGATGTTATTTGGTACTGTATGGTGGTGGTGATCAGGCATATAGATGTTATTTAGCACTATATGGCGGTGGTGATCAGGCACTATATAGAAGTTATTTGGCACTATATGGCGGTGGTGATCAGTCACTATATAGATGTTATTTAGCACTATATGGCGGTGGTGATCAGGCACTATATAGAAGTTATTTGGCACTATATGGCGGTGGTGATCAGGCACTATATAGATGTTATTTAGCACTATATGGCGGTGGTGATCAGGCACTATATAGAAGTTATTTGGCACTATATGGCGGTGGTGATCAGTCACTATATAGATGTTATTTAGCACTATATGGCGGTGGTGATCAGGCACTATGTGTCAGTTATATAGTACTATATGGCGGTGGTGATCAGTCACTATATAGAAGTTATATAGTACTATATGGCGGTGGTGATCAGGCACTATGTGTCAGTTATATAGTAGTATATGGCGGTTGTGAATAGGCACTATATAGATGTTATTTGGTACTGTATGGTGGTGGTGATGAGGCACTATATAGATGTTATTTGGCACTATATGGTGGTGGTGATCAGGCACTATATAGAAGTTATTTAGCACTATATGGCGGTGGTGATGAGGCACTATATAGATGTTATTTGGTACTGTATGGCGGTTGTGAATAGGCACTATATAGATGTTATTTGGTACTGTATGGTGGTGGTGATCAGGCACTATATAGATGTTGTTTAGCACTATATGGCGGTGGTGATCAGGCACTATGTGTCAGTTATATAGTACTATATGGCGGTGGTGATCAGTCACTATATAGAAGTTATATAGTACTATATGGCGGTGGTGATCAGGCACTATGTGTCAGTTATATAGTACTATATGGCGGTGGTGATCAGTCACTATATAGAAGTTATATAGTACTATATGGCGGTGGTGATCAGGCACTATGTGTCAGTTATATAGTAGTATATGGCGGTTGTGAATAGGCACTATATAGATGTTATTTGGTACTGTATGGCGGTTGTGAATAGGCACTATATAGATGTTATTTGGTACTGTATGGTGGTGGTGATGAGGCACTATATAGATGTTATTTGGTACTGTATGGCGGTGGTGATGAGGCACTATATAGATGTTATTTGGTACAGTATGGCGGTTGTGAATAGGCACTATATAGATGTTATTTGGTACTGTATGGTGGTGGTGATGAGGCACTATATAGATGTTATTTGGCACTATATGGTGGTGGTGATCAGGCACTATATAGAAGTTATTTAGCACTATATGGCGGTGGTGATGAGGCACTATATAGATGTTATTTTGTACTGTATGGCGGTTGTGATTAGGCACTATATAGATGTTATTTGGTACTGTATGGCGGTTGTGAATAGGCACTATATAGATGTTATTTGGTACTGTATGGTGGTGGTGATCAGGCACTATATAGATGTTATTTAGCACTATATGGCGGTGGTGATCAGGCACTATGTGTCAGTTATATAGTACTATATGGCGGTGGTGATCAGTCACTATATAGAAGTTATATAGTACTATATGGTGGTGGTGATCAGGCACTATGTGTCAGTTATATAGTAGTATATGGCGGTGGTGATCAGGCACTATATAGATGTTATTTGGCACTATATGGCGGTGGTGATCAGGCACTATATAGATGTTATTTGGTACTGTATGGTGGTGGTGATCAGGCACTATATAGATGTTATTTGGCACTATATGGCGGTGGTGATCAGGCACTATATAGATGTTATTTGGCACTATATGGCGGTGGTGATCAGGCACTATATAGATGTTATTTAGCACTATATGGCGGTGGTGATCAGGCACTATATAGAAGTTATTTGGCACTATATGGCGGTGGTGATCAGGCACTATATAGATGTTATTTAGCACTATATGGCGGTGGTGATCAGGCACTATGTGTCAGTTATATAGTACTATATGGCGGTGGTGATCAGGCACTATGTGTCAGTTATATAGTAGTATATGGCGGTAGTGATCAGGCACTATATAGAAGTTATTTGGCACTATATGGCGGTGGTGATCAGGCACTATATAGAAGTTATTTGGCACTATATTGCGGTGCTGAGCAGGCACTATATGGTTATCTGTTTACTATATGGCAGTATTATTTCTTAATGACACTCTTACTAGCTGTTCACACTTGAGTCCCACCTCATGTCCCGGCGGCAGTCATATTACATGCATAATTTGTTTTGATAGCCAGCAGATAATAAAATCTATAGATGTGTCCATCCATTATACTGTATGTGAATTGAGCCTCTCGTAGCGGTTTCATCATGTGTTGATGTGATATTCAATAAATGTCATTGCTGAAAATGTGAAAAATCTCCTGTAGAAAAATCTCATTTATAATAAAAACATCAGGAGCCGCACAGTAACCTCACTGTATAGGTGGGTGACATAAAGTCCTCCGTAAGGTGAGTCAGGACCCATCATGTAAAGAAAACCATTGCCTTAAAAGCAAGAAATCTTAAGGAGTCATGTGATTCTTACCATTCTGATTGGCTGAGAGGGCATGGGAGGGGCATATATGGCAGATTAGGTTACCGCACTATTGTGCCCTCTAGTGTTCTCAGTAAATTTACCCTAATGTAAAAGGGACTCCAATGCTCCCAATCGTATACTGCCACTGTATTGAACCCTAAAAGATATTTTATGTATAAATAGTTGTATGATCAGGAGTTTGGAAAAGCTGGATGGTATGGCAGATGCAAACTTACAACTATGTGGATTTAACAGGTTGCATTATACTGACTGTTCCTTTGGAGATAAGCGGCGCCAGCGTCTAGCAGACACTTGTCTCTCTCATTGAAATGACATGCATGCTCGGTTAGTGGGGCTGCTTAGTGCTGACCCAAGACAGATCTGCTGCCTGTTTCCTGCCATATTTCCACCATTAAGGGTAACAAGAACCCATGTGGCTGCTGCAATGTGGTTCATATTAAGGGGTCACCCTACAAGATTTAAAGCGTCTTCCATTCATTTGCAGTTCAAGACACTGTTTGGTTCAGGTAACCTATCTATCTGCGGGGCTAGGTTGATATTCTGGGTTCTGGTGACAGACTCCTTTTAAGGACATTGATATACTTGGGACCAGGATTGTGAGGTGCAGTTTGGCACCCCGTTTGCCCCCCCGACCTTACACCCTAACTAGCTGTGTAATTGCAGGCAGCCCGGGCTACACGCACAGATACTGCACTGAGCAGGGTGTCTGGAAGACTAAAGAGAACTCCTCAGAGATTTGGCGGGACAACACAGAGTGTTACACCAACACCAGCGATCACTTCAAACAAAATGTGAGTCTGTCTTGTTTCTTTTATGTTCCACTATTAATCCCCCCCCCAGATTACTTCAATTTACTGAGGCCTTTGCGTCCAGATTCCAGCAGAATAGAGAGAAGGAATGTCCTAGAGGTTGGGGTTAAACTGACTGATGAATATACTGTACTGCAGGAGAATAGATAGGCAGGCGTACACCACTAACTATATCAGAGGGATCATATATATATACTGGGGTTATATACTGTACTGCAGGAGACTAGATAGGCAGGCGTACACCACTCACTATATCAGGGGGATCATATATATATACTGGGGTTATATACTGTACTGCAGGAGACTAGATAGGCAGGCGTACACCACTAACTATATCAGAGGGATCATATATATATACTGGGGTTATATACTGTACTGCTGGAGACTAGATAGGCAGGCGTACACCACTAACTATATCAGAGGGATCATGTATATATACTGGGGTTATATACTGTACTGCAGGAGACTAGATAGGCAGGAATACACCACTCACTATATCAGAGGGATCATATATATATATACTGGGGTTATATACTGTACTGCAGGAGACTAGATAGGCAGGCGTACACCACTAACTATATCAGAGGGATCATATATATATACTGGGGTTATATACTGTACTGCTGGAGACTAGATAGGCAGGCGTACACCACTAACTATATCAGAGGGATCATGTATATATACTGGGGTTATATACTGTACTGCAGGAGACTAGATAGGCAGGCGTACACCACTAACTATATCAGAGGGATCATATATATATACTGGGGTTATATACTGTACTGCAGGAGACTAGATAGGCAGGCGTACACCACTAACTATATCAGAGGGATCATATATATATACTGGGGTTATATACTGTACTGCAGGAGACTAGATAGGCAGGCGTACACCACTAACTATATCAGAGGGATCATATATATATACTGGGGTTATATACTGTACTGCTGGAGACTAGATAGGCAGGCGTACACCACTAACTATATCAGAGGGATCATGTATATATACTGGGGTTATATACTGTACTGCAGGAGACTAGATAGGCAGGGGTACACCACTAACTATATCAGAGGGATCATGTATATATACTGGGGTTATATACTGTACTGCAGGAGACTAGATAGGCAGGCGTACATCACTCACTATATCAGGGGGATCATATATATATACTGGGGTTATATACTGTACTGCAGGAGACTAGATAGGCAGGCGTACACCACTAACTATATCAGAGGGATCATGTGTATATATATACTGGGGTTATATACTGTACTGCTGGAGACTAGATAGGCAGGCGTACACCACTAACTATATCAGAGGGATCATGTATATATACTGGGGTTATATACTGTACTGCAGGAGACTAGATAGGCAGGCGTACACCACTAACTATATCACAGGGATCATGTATATATACTGGGGTTATATACTGTACTGCAGGAGACTAGATAGGCAGGAATACACCACTCACTATATCAGAGGGATCATGTATATATACTGGGGTTATATACTGTACTGCAGGAGACTAGATATGCAGGCGTACACCACTAACTATATCAGAGGGATCATGTATATATATACTGGGGTTATATACTGTACTGCAGGAGACTAGATAGGCAGGCCTACACCACTAACTATATCAGAGGGATCATGTATATATACTGGGGTTATATACTGTACTGCAGGAGACTAGATAGGCAGGCGTACACCACTTACTATATCAGAGGGATCATATATATATACTGGGGTTATATACTGTACTGCAGGAGACTAGATAGGCAGGCATACACCACTAACTATATCAGAGGGATCATATATATATACTGGGGTTATATACTGTACTGCAGGAGACTAGATAGGCAGGCGTACACCACTAACTATATCAGAGGGATCATGTATATATATACTGGGGTTATATACTGTACTGCAGGAGACTAGATAGGCAGGGGTACACCACTTACTATATCAGAGGGATCATATATATATACTGGGGTTATATACTGTACTGCAGGAGACTAGATAGGCAGGCGTACACCACTCACTATATCAGGGGGATCATGTATATATACTGGGGTTATATACTGTACTGCAGGAGACTAGATAGGCAGGCGTACACCACTAACTATATCAGAGGGATCATGTATATATACTGGGGTTATATACTGTACTGCAGGAGACTAGATAGGCAGGGGTACACCACTTACTATATCAGAGGGATCATATATATATAATGGGGTTATATACTGTACTGCAGGAGACTAGATAGGTAGGCATACACCACTCACTATATCAGGGGGATCATGTATATATACTGGGGTTATATACTGTACTGCAGGAGACTAGATAGGCAGGAATACACCACTCACTATATCAGAGGGATCATGTATATATATACTGGGGTTATATACTGTACTGCAGGAGACTAGATAGGCAGGAATACACCACTTACTATATCAGAGGGATCATATATATATACTGGGGTTATATACTGTACTGCAGGAGACTAGATAGGCAGGGGTACACCACTTACTATATCAGAGGGATCATGTATATATACTGGGGTTATATACTGTACTGCAGGAGACTAGATAGGCAGGCGTACACCACTTACTATATCAGAGGGATCATGTATATATACTGGGGTTATATACTGTACTGCAGGAGACTAGATAGGCAGGGGTACACCACTTACTATATCAGAGGGATCATGTATATATACTGGGGTTATATACTGTACTGCAGGAGACTAGATAGGCAGGGGTACACCACTTACTATATCAGAGGGATCATATATATATATAATGGGGTTATATACTGTACTGCAGGAGACTAGATAGGTAGGCGTACACCACTCACTATATCAGGGGGATCATGTATATATACTGGGGTTATATACTGTACTGCAGGAGACTAGATAGGCAGGAATACACCACTCACTATATCAGGGGGATCATGTGTATATATACTGGGGTTATATACTGTACTGCAGGAGACTAGATAGGCAGGCGTACACCACTCACTATATCAGAGGGATCATGTATATATACTGGGGTTATATACTGTACTGCAGGAGACTAGATAGGCAGGAATACACCACTCACTATATCACGGGGATCATGTATATATACTGGGTTATATACTGTACTGCAGGAGACTAGATAGGCAGGGGTACACCACTCACTATATCAGGGGGATCATGTATATATACTGGGTTATATACTGTACTGCAGGAGACTAGATAGGCAGGCGTACACCACTCACTATATCAGAGGGATCATGTATATATATACTGGGGTTATATACTGTACTGCAGGAGACTAGATAGGCAGGAATACACCACTCACTATATCAGGGGGATCATGTATATATACCAGTATGAGACGTCCTATCCCATTATTACTATATACTGGGTTATATACTGTACTGCAGGAGACTAGATAGGCAGGGGTACACCACTCACTATATCAGGGGGATCATATATATATACTGGGGTTATATACTGTACTGCAGGAGACTAGATAGGCAGGAATACACCACTCACTATATCACGGGGATCATGTATATATACCAGTATGAGACGTCCTATCCCATTATTACTATATACTGGGTTATATACTGTACTGCAGGAGACTAGATAGGCAGGGGTACACCACTCACTATATCAGAGGGATCATGTACAGTATGTAATATACTGGTATGAGACATGTCATCCCATTAATAGTATCCACACTCTGCTCCGGTTTCTTGGGGTGCCGGCAGATATAGGGCAGTTTTCTTCCTGGGATCTGAGTACGAGGCTATCGGAGCCGTATTTTCCCATCTCTCTATGTACAGCACATCCATGCCTCTGAGCCATCTACACAGACAGGTCGGGGACAGGAGACCACCCAGACATGATGCCCCCCCTATCTCCGCCACCTGCAGATCCTTGTGGCCCCTCAGTCCCCGGCGCGGCTGTCATTGGCGGCTCCTGGTGTTTGTGTTACCCCAGATAAATGCCTCCCATGGAATGTTCCATAATAACAATCCTATGGAAACAGGTTATGAATTTTTGGATTTGGGCGTCTCATCCGTCTGTTTATAAACATCGGAGATCTTCTTGTGTCTTCTTGTAATGGATTTGGTGTGAAAAAGTTCTGTATTTTTTAACCCTAAGCTGCTATATGGCTCCAGTAGTGATGCCTGATAGTGTTACTAGAGGTAGGTGCCCCTGCCGGGACTGACCCCATGTTCTTACAGAATAAGGCGCACGCACTGCTGCTACTGCTGAGGGTCTGCTACACTGTGGGATACTCCATATCACTCGGGACCCTCGTCCTCGCATTGTGTATCCTCCTGACATTCAGGTGAGCTCAGCCCGTCATGTGTGATACTGCCTGCTTAGCTGTGTATCTAAGCTTACCATGTGTGATACTGCCTGCTTAGCTGTGTATCTAAGCTTACCATGTGTAATACTGCCTGCTTAGCTGTATATCTAAGCTTACCATGTTTGATACTGCCTGCTTAGCTGTATATCTAAGCTTACCATGTGTGATACTGCCTGCTTAGCTGTATATCTAAGCTTACCATGTGTGATACTGCCTGCTTAGCTGTGTATCTAATCTTATCATGTGCGATACTGTCTGTTGAGCTTTGTATCTAATCCTATCATGTATGATTCTGTCTGCTGAGCTGTGTATCTAATCTTTCCATATGTGATACGTCTGCTGAGCTGTGTATCTAATCCTATCATGGGTGATACTGTCTGCTGAGCTGTGTATCTAATCTTTCCATATGTGATACGTCTGCTGAGCTGTGTATCTAATCCTATCATGGGTGATACTGTCTGCTGAGCTGTGTATCTAATCTTTCCATATGCGATACGTCAGCTGATCTGTGTATCTAATCCTCTCATGGGTGATACTGTTTGCAGTGCTGATGTATCTAATCCTACCATATGTGATACTTTGGTGGAGAGTTGCCCTGCACTACTTCTCCCTCTCCTAGATAACTGCCGTCTCTCTGTCGCCTCCTGTGTTCCGGCAGCACATTGCGGCCATGATTTTGCAGTAACCCCGCTTGCGCCCTCCTCCTCTGATATTTTAGGAAACTTCACTGCACCAGGAATTCCATCCACATGAACCTCTTCGGCTCCTTTATTATGAGGGCTCTGGCTGTCCTGATAAAAGACATGCAGCATACCAATCTGGCCCCCAAAATGGCGAAGAATGAAGACGACTGGCTGTCCGTACTAGAGCCGCAGGTATCCCTGCTCACCCGGGGAAGGGGTGGGGGTCATTTACTAACAGCAAAACGTGAGAGCTTCTCAATAGAGCTTACAATAATACAGAACAAATGTGGAGTTGATCCAGAAGAAGTGAGTGATTCCTACTGTGTCCACTAGGGGGAGCCTGCACTGTCTGACTCCGCCCCTCTGTCCCCCAGATACCTACCTCCTGCCGCATTGTCCACATCTCCCTGCATTTCTTTGTGGGTGCTAATTCTTTCTGGCTGCTGGTGGAGGGGATCTACCTACACACCACCATTGTCTCCGTGGTCCTGTGCGAGAGGAGGATGCTGCTGAAATACCTGGCCATCGGCTGGGGTAAGTGGCCGCCATGTGCCCTCCAAAACATCTCTCACCGGGTCATTTATCTGACTGGATCCTCTTTGTTTTACAGTGTGCCCCCTACTGTTCATTATACCCTGGGTGATAGCAAGAACCTATCTGGAGAATGAAGGGTAAGTTCTATTAGCTCCTGTCCAATAAAATCATTGAGCAGCAGCACAGAGTATTTCAGGAGAGTCCTCATTGCTCTCCATTCCTTCTGATTTGACTATTTCATTACCATGAGGGATGTGGGATTTGTCGTTAAGCAGTGGTTCAGCCTCAGGAGCGGCACTCGCAGGCAGGAATTAATTACGGCGGCTCTTGTTCCTCCTGAGGTCGCAGCAATCTGTCAGGATTCTTAATGCGCCATTGGCAGCGTGATTCATGAGACATTCTCCCCGGACCATATACATACTGTAAATATCGATCTGGTAACTGCTCGGCCATAAATCACACCCAGCGTCCTGTTACCGAGAGATACAGAATTACCTCCATCAATACAGAATTACAGCGGAGAGAAGCGGCGCCTGCAGATAGAGAATCTCATTGTACCTGGCTCTGTCTTCCCCTTTACCATGATGTATTGTCAGAGAAATGGGTGGAGTTATCCTTTAATCATAGATTATAAACAAAAGGGGCGGAGCTGTGACAACCTGAAGGGGTTATCTATTTTTAGCTGTTTTCATTTTTTGTAGATGCTGGGGAGTGAACCAGAATACGGCAATCTGGTATATTATTAAAGGACCAATGCTCCTCTGCACATTTGTGAGTATTGTAATATTGTATATTGTAACCCATTATTCTTCTCTGGTAACATCCGAAGCCGATTTATTACACCAAACACCCATAATGTGACTTAGCTCAGCTACACTGTGTTCCAAATTATTATGCAAATAATATTTTCTCATATTTTCCAAAATTACCTATATGAATTGCAGTCATTGTAATTTTCCAGTCATCAACTATTCGAGTATAATTGAAAGGTTTTTGAACAAACTGCCTATGATAACAGTATATCTAAAAAAAAAAAATAAACACTCAAAATGCATGTTTTAAATTATTATGATAGTAGTATAATGTTGTACCGTGTTAGCCATTGAAAGTAGTGGAAGAGTGAAGAAATCAGGCGATACCTTTTAGAAGGTATCGCCTGATTTCTTCACTCTTCCACTTAAATTATTATGCACAGCAGAATTTGCAACCTTTTCATTTTTATTAAGAACAAAAAAAATGGTCATTGTGAAATTCTAAGCATTAGCAGGTTATTACAAACTGAAATCAAACAGTTTTCAAGCCAAAACTTTATTCGAGGTGATGTTACATTTGCACATAGGACCCCTTGTTGGAAAGAAGCTTCTGAACTCTCTCGTCCATTGAATTTGTCAGTTTTTGGATGGTTTCTGCTTCAATTGTTTTGCATGAGGACAGAA
Organism: Leptodactylus fallax; assembly: GCA_947044405.1. Lineage (NCBI taxonomy): Eukaryota > Metazoa > Chordata > Amphibia > Anura > Leptodactylidae > Leptodactylus > Leptodactylus fallax. Next base: position 69,865 of record CAMRHE010000973.1, on the reverse strand, counting down.
TCCCCTCCCAGAGCTGTTGCTTAGATGTGAACTGCCTCCCGCCATCATAGACACTCCTTTTGATGATGCTCCAGAGGTTCTCAATGGGGTTGAGGTCAGGGGAGCATGGGGGCCACACCATAAGTTTGTCCCCTTTTATGCCCATAGTAGCCAGAGATGCAGATGAGACGGTGCATTATCAGGCATGAAAATGATCTTTCTGCGGAATGCATGGTTCTTCTTCTTGAACCATGGCAGGAAGTGCTGTTTGAGAAACTCCACATACATTATGGAGTTCATCTTTACCCCTTCAGGGATCCTAAAGGGGCCGACAATCTCTCTCCCCATGATTCCAGCCCAAAACATTACTCCACCTCCTCCTTGTTGGTGCCGTAGCCGTGTTTGCATGGGGTGTCCATCAACAAGCCATCCTCCACTCCATCCATCTGGACCATCGAGCGTTGCACGGCACTCATCGGTCTTCATGTATCGTTTGGCCCACTGGAGCCGTTTCTGCTTGTGTGCAGTGGATAGAGGAGGTCGACAGGATGGCTTACGCACAGCTGCAAACCTCTGAAGGACCCTGCATCTTGTTGTTCGGGGGACGTTGGAGGCACCAGCAGCTTCAAAAACTTGTCTGCTGCTACGACAAGGCATTTTTGAAGCTGCTCTTTTAACCTGACGTAATTGCCTGTTGGAAAGAGTCCTCAATTTGCCCTTATCAGCACGCACACGTGTGTGCTGTGAATCAGCTACATACTTCTTGATTGTGCGATGATCACGATGAAGTGTCTTGGCAATGTTGATTGTAGTCATGCCTTGACCTAAACACTCCACAATTTGTTGCTTCTCAGCAGCCGACACATCCTTTTTCTTTCCCATTTTGGCTGAAAATGTAGGCTGCTTAATAATGTGGGACAGCCTTCTTAAGTAGTCTTGCCTTTAATTGGACACACCTGCCAAACTAATTAGCACAGGTGTCTGCAATTGCTTTGTGATATAAAGAGCCCTGACACACATCAGCATCAATGAGTTTAACTGACAAACAAAAAAAATTCTTACCTTATCACGCCTAAACACTTTTTGCATAATAATTTGGAACACAGTGTAAGGGCCGTATCTGTCAGCATACTGCTGGTGGATTCAGAGCAGTAACCAGTAGAATCTTATGTTTGCTTTGGATGTGGCTGGAGTATACAATATTCTCTAATTTAAAGGGGTCTTCCAGCTGATATCATACGGTCTGTGTCTTGTAGGTAAACTTTATTGTACACATCAAGATCCTGAGACTTCTACATCTGAAACTGAAGGCGCAACAGCTAAAGTTTACAGACTACAAATACAGGTAAGACCAAATGTCACCCTGGAGGGCGCTATATCATGCATGTGAAGCTGTCAGCGCCATCTAATGGATCTGTGTGGTAAGACTGTAATAACTCACAGTTATTCCCGCCCCTGAGGAGCTTGTAATCTGATCCCCCACTATGGTCATGCATTTTGTCATCTGTATATAAGCCTATATTCGACCTCACTTCAAAAGTCAATTTAGCAGACAGAACGTGTGGCCACATGTGGAGCCATGTTACCTAAACCTGGACAGTCCATTTATATTGGCTTTCAGGTGCATATTGGTCTATAGACTTATATAGAGATCCACTAGATCAGACAGAACCAACAGAGGCAGGGTGAAACAGAGAACAACTAGAGGCAACGGAGGCCTGATAAAACATACTGAGAACAACTAAAAGCAACAGAGGCCGGCTGAAACATACTGAAGACAGCTAGAGCCAACAGAGACCTGCTGAAACAGAGGACAACTAGAGCCAACAGAGACCTGCTGAAACATACTGAGGACAACTAGAGCCAACAGAGGCCTGCTGAAACATACTGAGGACAACTAGAGCCAACAGAGGCCTGCTGAAACATACTGAGGACAACTAGAGCCAACAGAGGCCTGCTGAAACATACTGAGGACAACTAGAGCCAACAGAGGCCTGCTGAAACATACTGAGGACAACTAGAGCCAACAGAGGCCTGCTGAAACATACTGAGGACAACTAGAGCCAACAGAGGCCTGCTGAAACATACTGAGGACAACTAGAGCCAACAGAGGCCTGCTGAAACATACTGAGGACAACTAGAGCCAACAGAGGCCTGCTGAAACATACTGAGGACAACTAGAGCCAACAGAGGCCTGCTGAAACATACTGAGGACAACTAGAGCCAACAGAGGCCTGCTGAAACAGAGGACAACTAGAGCCAACAGAGGCCTGCTGAAACATACTGAGGACAACTACAGCCAACAGAGGCCTTCTGAAACAGAGGACAACTAGAGCCAACAGAGGCCTGCTGAAACATACTGAGGACAACTAGAGCCAACAGAGGCCTGCTGAAACATACTGAGGACAACTAGAGCCAACAGAGGCCTGCTGAAACAGAGGACAACTAGAGCCAACAGAGGCCTGCTGAAACAGAGGACAACTAGAGCCAACAGAGGCCTGCTGAAACAGAGGACAACTAGAGCCAACAGAGGCCTGCTGAAACATACTGAAGACTACTAGAGCCAACAGAGGCCTGCTGAAACATACTGAGGACAACTAGAGCCAACAGAGGCCGGCTGAAACATACTGAGGACAACAAGAGCCAACAGAGGCCTGATGAAACATACTGAGGACAACTAGAGCCAACAGAGGCCGGCTGAAACATACTGAGCACAACAAGAGCCAACAGAGGCCGGCTGAAACATACTGAGGACAACAAGAGCCAACAGAGGCCTGCTGAAACAGAGGACAACTAGAGGCAGCAGAGGCCTGCTGAAACATACTGAGGACAACTAGAGCCAACAGAGGCCTGCTGAAACAAACCGAGGACAACTAGAGCCAACAGAGGCCTGCTGAAACATACTGAGGACAACTAAAGCCAACAGAGGCCGGCTGAAACAGAGGACAACTAGAGCCAACAGAGGCCTGCTGAAACAGAGGACAACTAGAGCCAACAGAGGCCTGCTGAAACAGAGGACAACTAGAGCCAACAGAGGCCTGCTGAAACATACTGAGGACAACTAGAGCCAACAGAGGCCGGCTGAAACATACTGAGGACAACAAGAGCCAACAGAGGCCTGCTGAAACATACTGAGGACAACTAGAGCCAACAGAGGCCTGCTGAAACAGAGGACAACTAGAGCCAACAGAGGCCTGCTGAAACAGAGGACAACTAGAGCCAACAGAGGCCTGCTGAAACAGAGGACAACTAGAGCCAACAGAGGCCTGCTGAAACAGAGGACAACTAGAGCCAACAGAAAACCAAATAGGGTCAACTAAAACATACAAAGACCAAAATAATCCCAGGGATGCATTGTAAAGTTCCTCAATTACACACTAGAAACTCCCCCACCTCCATGAAACCGTTTTGGGCAACCCATGATGATTAGAAAAAAAATTGTGCAAACTGGAAATTCCAGTTACAGCTAAGCAGGGGTGGGACTAAAGCCTGCGCCGGGGTTGGCTTTAGTGATGTCACTCTGCCAGGCACTGCATCACTTTGATTTTCTCTATTGACAACTTCCCACTACTGTCTGTAGGAGTCACATGGGAGACCCCATAGGTCAGCGTACTTACAGGCCACCTACCTCTGTATTTCTGAACATTGTAGTTGACTGTTAATGTTGACCTCTATCACTGTGTGAACTTAAGTTCCTTCTTATTGCCTCCTGACCTCACCGACAGCTTTACATTTTCTTTAAGGTTTGCCAAAGCGACGATCATCCTCATCCCCCTCCTGGGGACTCATGAGGTCCTGTTCACATTCGTCAGTGATGAGCACATCAAGGGTCTCACCAAGCATGTCCTGCTCTTCATCCAGCTGACCATGAGCTCCTTCCAGGTGAGAACATCTTTCGATTTCAGCTTCAGACTTCATCACTGCTGGAATGATATACCCCACCTCCCTGCATTCGTTCTGTCCCTCAATTTTTAGGGTCTGTGGCTTCTTTTCCCTACATATGTACACCCCTAAATGAAACTGGGGCCTTCTGAAGTTGAAACCTCCAGAAACCACTCCAAATTGCTCCCCTCCACCCTCCGACTCTCTTGAAAATTGGACCTTTCCATTGACAATGTATTTTCTATTTGTTGCAGGGCTTTGTGGTTGCCTATTTATACTGCTTCACCAATGGGGAGGTAAGTCTGACCGTGTGTGTGTATTTGTACTCTGGTCACACCCAAAGCTAAATTTACAATGATGATGATTTCTTGCAACCAATGTGCAGTGCATTGCGGGAGCTATGTCTGACCATGGACATGTTTTCACTTTTTCTTTGGATGTGACCAGAGTATAACACTGTTTGTAGTACGGGATAGGCAGGAAAGTATCCTAAGGTAGCGTAGAGGTTTTAGGACTCCTCAGCCTTCAGGAGTGTGACTGTTACCGCTACATTATGTATACTATACCGTAACTGTGCTCCTGATAAAGTGCTTTCTGGTAGGGCTGGAGAAATATTTAACGTGGTGAATGATCATTTCAGGTAATATCTGCTGTAAGGCTTCATACGCACTGAGCTGAAATGCCTTCCGGCATATAGTCAGGAGATTTATTTTTCATCAGTGAAAAGGTCAATTAGTCGTCGTCTTCACTGAGTCATAAAACTGTTAATTACTGTATTACTGTACGGTATTATCTCATGAAGATTCAAGGACATAAGAGCCCTGCACAAGACACACCAAGGACATGCAAAGCCAGGAAAGCATCTCCAGAACACTGTACACAGACTAAAATTATAATACTTGATGAGATGACTAAGAATGTAATATAATACTGCTCCTATGTACAAGAATATAACTACTATAATACTGCCCCCTATGTACAAGAATATAACTACTATAATACTGCCCCCTATGTACAAGAATATAACTACTATAATACTACTCCTATGTACAAGAATATAACTACTATAATACTGCTCCTATGTACAAGAATATAACTACTATAATACTGCCCCCTATGTACAAGAATATAACTACTATAATACTGCTCCTATGTACAAGAATAACTACTATAATACTGCTCCTATGTACAAGAATATAACTACTATAATACTGCCCCTATGTACAAGAATATAACTACTATAATACTGCTCCTATGTACAAGAATATAACTATTATAATAATGCTCCTATGTACAAGAATATAACTACTATAATACTACTCCTATGTACAAGAATATAACTACTATAATACTGCTCCTATGTACAAGAATATAACTACTATAATACTACTCCTATGTACAAGAATATAACTACTATAATACTACTCCTATGTACAAGAATATAACTACTATAATACTGCTCCTATGTACAAGAATATAACTACTATAATACTGCCCCTATGTACAAGAATATAACTACTATAATACTGCTCCTATGTACAAGAATATAACTACTATAATACTGCTCCTATGTACAAGAATATAACTACTATAATACTACCACCTATGTACAAGAATATAACTACTATAATACTGCTCCTATGTACAAGAATATAACTACTATAATACTACCTCCTATGTACAAGAATATAACTACTATAATACTGCTCCTATGTACAAGAATATAACTACTATAATACTACCTCCTATGTACAAGAATATAACTACTATAATACTGCTCCTATGTACAAGAATATAACTACTATAATACTGCTCCTATGTATAAGAATATAACTACTATAATACTACCTCCTATGTACAAGAATATAACTACTATAATACTGCTCCTATGTACAAGAATATATCTACTATAATACTACCTCCTATGTACAAGAATATAACTACTATAATACTACCTCCTATGTACAAGAATATAACTACTATAATACTGCTCCTATGTACAAGAATATAACTACTATAATACTACTCCTATGTACAAGAATATAACTACTATAATACTACCTCCTATGTACAAGAATATAACTACTATAATACTACTCCTATGTACAGAAATATCAGGTCACTGCCCATACATGGTCTTCTTATTCTTTTATATACCTCTGTTTTTGGGGCAGTCTTCTCATCTTTGATGTTTTATTCTCAGGTAAAAGCAGAGCTTCGGAAGCAGTGGAATCTCTTTCTCCTCCAGTATTTCCCGTGTAAAAGTTGTTTTCTTGGTAATAAAGTGAAGTATAAAACGCAAGGAGCTACAAAGACGAAGAATAAATTATTTGCGGATAAAGGGAATTACCAGAATGGTAAGAAGAATAGTAGTGTGCAGCTCCTACAGGCCACAGTCTGCATCTCCTCTGACCTGGGCCCTAAGAACAACGCTCCACAGCAGTATTTTTCCCGGAGAAGTGTTTCGGAGAGCAGCGATGGTGGTATGACCCTGGGGGAAACAATAGAGGAGACTGTAGAAGAAAGTGAAATTTAAGACTGTTTATTGTAAAATAGAGACTTTCATGACTAGAGTCCACCAGTTGACCAAGGTGATGAAGTCACAGTCGAAGACCTCCAACAGTCATCACAGCCCAGGTGGATTCAAGGACATTTTTAAATGGGATTTCTAAACAGTTTACAAAAAATTTCACCAGGAAAAATTAGAAAAATTTAAAAATTGGATGGAAGGAACCATAATATAGGTAATCAAGAAGAAGATCTTCCATTCCTATACTGTAGAAGACCACCAGCCAGAAAAGCAGCCATCCCTGATGGTGGCCTGTCTTCACTATACAGTTTATGGATTAATATCTCACCTTGTGACATAATGAATGTAATATAATACTGTATATATGACTGTATCACTCTTATGGAGAAGTCCACTGTTCTTGTAATTATATGGCCATGAGGAGCAAGAGGTTCCTTAAGGAGGTCTAAAGAAAATCAAGATTTTTCCATTCTATCTCCCCGTATAATTTTTGATGCCATTGGTAAAGAATGATCTCGATATTCTGTAGACTACTGTCAAAGTCTCTTACAGTTCTTCACAATCTGATGACCCATGATCCCACAAAGTACATTGAACCCAGGTATAGTTGTAGGACATGATGACGGACTTCAGCTATAGAAGACTTCTTCAGTACTTTCTAGTCAAGCTTTCTAATACCTGGAGCTGGAGCACTGTGCCTTTATAACCCATGGTAGAGAAATCCATGGGGTTCCACATCAGAATTGAACCATTTTGATCTCCATTCTGAGGGTTGACCACCAGCATTTAGGTGGTACATGGCACATTTTTTGTAGCTTTTGGGCTGGTGGAATCAATGTTTGGTGTACATCTAGCTCCAATGTTCTTTAGATGAGACCATGATCTCATATGGCTCCAAAAGACCTGCTGGTCATCGAAACCCGCTGTTCTAGGTGTTTGGTGCCCAGTGTCTTGTGTGGGTGGTTTGGGTTTGTTCTCTAGGATAATGTGTTGCCTTTTGATGTAAAGTGCCTGTAGATGTCTACATGTGTACACAGGTACCCCAGTCCTGCCACAGTGGCCTCAACTAAGAGCCTTATCGGTCATGTACCACCAATTGTGATAGGACTTTTAGTCTCCATTATTTATGGCCTTGACCGCCACATCTGCACCAAGAATACCTGGTCCTTAATTTTATTGCTGATGACTTGTCAGAAATGAAACCTATTGGGGGGATTTATTGACTCATGTAGGCCAGTTTTCTGCCATAGATGAATGACAATATGGTGCATCTTTGGTGCAAGGACCTTTCTTGCCTCAATTATGTGCCACGCAGGGCATGTGCATGTGGGCAGAGAGTGGAGCGGGCCGTGGCGGGGACACCTCAGTCAGACATATTTATTGTAACCCACACCAGTTTTTTGGCGTGAGTAATACACAGATTCTGTGGTGTAGACCTCCTTTCTGATTTATTAGGAGGTTGGAGGCCCTTTATAACTCAGATGTGCCTTGCAGCAGTTGTTGCCTTTATAGAGACTGGCGTACGAAATGCTAGTCTTAAAAAATTTGCCCCATTGTGGTTGTGGTATAAGGTAAGCTCTTTATAGTGCATTGTATGAGTATTATACAGCACTGATTCATGGATACTATACCGTACGATACTGTTATGTAGACACCTTATTGCAGTATTATGTTGCTCATTATGGTACTATTATATAGACATCTTCTCCTATTAGTACTATATGATACTGTTATGTAGGCACCTTGTAGCAGCAGAATGGCTGCACAGTAGAGCTCACTATATAGATACATTATGGCAGTATTCTATTGCTGGCATATGGTGCTGTTATGTGGACACCTTGGAGTAATACCGCATGGTTAGAGTAGGGTATTAGTAGGCACCGTGTGGTAGACTGTGGTAGGTGGCTGTTGTATGCTGCTATGTTGATATCTTATGACGGTAATATATGAGTACTGTATAGTACTGTTCTTTAGCTACCTGATGGCAGCATTATGTGGGAATTATATGGTGCTATTATGTAGAATTCTATGAGATATTTGTGAGCTCTATATACTACCGGTAAGTAGACCTAGCAGTATTATGTGAGTTCATTATAGTATTGTTAGGTAGGCAACATTATTATATTGGCACAATTATGTGGTTAGACCCACAACCAGCAGGGGACACCATAATCCTACAGCCTGAAACCTAGGAGGGAACTGGTAGAAATGTCAAATATCTCCTCCATAGCCTAAAAACTATTTTTTATATATATTTTTTTATTTCATAGAAAACTGTGATTTCCGCAGCTCTTGTGTTTTCTACAATCTTCAGGAGTGATATTTGTACTGTAATAACCCTGTAATATAAACCAGCGTCATTAATATATGTAAATATTTGTTTGCAATTTTTATGTTAAAGTTCCGATTTTTGTAAATTGTTTGTAAATCAGACACAAAATTTATTTTATGGTCACACAAAATAAAAACTGAAAAACTTCTGTATAAATTGTAACCATCTGTGTCTGCTAATACAATAACTACTGAGGTTCCCTGCAAAGTGTGCAGGCGAGGACAATGGACAATTATATCATATGTTAAAGTCTAAGGCCCCACGTTGCGGAAATGCAGATTTTTTTGTTACAGATATTGCTGCAGTTTCTTGAGCCAAAGCCAGGAGTGGATTGAGCAGAAGGGAGAAGTATAAGAACTTCCTATATATCTCCCATTTTTTTAGTAGCCATTCTTGGCTTTGGCTCAAAAAACCGCAACAAAATCGGCACAAAAAAAAGCTGCATTTCCGCAACGTGGGGCCTTAGCCTTATAGTAGTTTATGCTTACACATGTGGAACAGTATTATAGTAGTTATATTCTTGTACATAGGAGTAGTATTATAGTAGTTATATTCTTGTACATAGGAGGCAGTATTATAGTAGTTATATTCTTGTACATAGGAGGTAGTATTATAGTAGTTATATTCTTGTACATAGGAGGTAGTATTATAGTAGTTATATTCTTGTACATAGGAGTAGTATTATAGTAGTTATATTCTTGTACATAGGAGGCAGTATTATAGTAGTTATATTCTTGTACATAGGAGGTAGTATTATAGTAGTTATATTCTTGTACATAGGAGGTAGTATTATAATAGTTATATTCTTGTACATAGGAGCAGTATTATAGTAGTTATATTCTTGTACATAGGAGTAGTATTATAGTAGTTATATTCTTGTACGTAGGAGCAGTATTATAGTAGTTATATTCTTGTACATAGGAGCAGTATTATAGTAGTTATATTCTTGTACATAGGAGGTAGTATTATAGTAGTTATATTCTTGTACATAGGAGGTAGTATTATAGTAGTTATATTCTTGTACATAGGAGTAGTATTATAGTAGTTATATTCTTGTACATAGGAGGTAGTATTATAGTAGTTATATTCTTGTACATAGGAGGTAGTATTATAGTAGTTATATTCTTGTACATAGGAGTAGTATTATAGTAGTTATATTCTTGTACATAGGAGGCAGTATTATAGTAGTTATATTCTTGTACATAGGAGGTAGTATTATAGTAGTTATATTCTTGTACATAGGAGGTAGTATTATAATAGTTATATTCTTGTACATAGGAGCAGTATTATAGTAGTTATATTCTTGTACATAGGAGTAGTATTATAGTAGTTATATTCTTGTACATAGGAGCAGTATTATAGTAGTTATATTCTTGTACATAGGAGCAGTATTATAGTAGTTATATTCTTGTACATAGGAGCAGTATTATAGTAGTTATATTCTTGTACATAGGAGCAGTATTATAGTAGTTATATTCTTGTACATAGGAGTAGTATTATAGTAGTTATATTCTTGTACATAGGAGCAGTATTATAGTAGTTACATTCTTGTACATAGGAGGTAGTATTATAGTAGTTATATTCTTGTACATAGGAGGTAGTATTATAGTAGTTATATTCTTGTACATAGGAGCAGTATTATAGTAGTTATATTCTTGTACATAGGAGCAGTATTATAGTAGTTATATTCTTGTACATAGGAGTAGTATTATAGTAGTTATATTCTTGTACATAGGAGCAGTATTATAGTAGTTACATTCTTGTACATAGGAGGTAGTATTATAGTAGTTATATTCTTGTACATAGGAGGTAGTATTATAGTAGTTATATTCTTGTACATAGGAGCAGTATTATAGTAGTTATATTCTTGTACATAGGAGCAGTATTATAGTAGTTATATTCTTGTACATAGGAGCAGTATTATAGTAGTTATATTCTTGTACATAGGAGCAGTATTATAGTAGTTATATTCTTGTACATAGGAGCAGTATTATAGTAGTTATATTCTTGTACATAGGAGTAGTATTATAGTAGTTGTATTCTTGTACATAGGAGTAGTATTATAGCAGTTATATTATTGTACATAGGAGCAGTATTATATTAGTTATATTCCTGTACATAGGAGCAGTATTATAGTAGTTATATTCTTGTACATAGGAGCAGTATTATAGTAGTTATATTCTTGTACATAGGAGCAGTATTATAGTAGTTATATTCTTGTACATAGGAGCAGTATTATAGTAGTTATATTCTTGTACATAGGGGGCAGTATTATAGTAGTTATATTCTTGTACATAGGAGCAGTATTATAGTAGTTATATTCTTGTACATAGGAGTAGTATTATAGTAGTTATATTCTTGTACATAGGAGGTAGAATTATAGTAGTTATATTCTTGTACATAGGAGTAGTATTATAGTAGTTATATTCTTGTACATAGTGGGTAGTATTATAGTAGTTATATTCTTGTACATAGGAGCAGTATTATAGTAGTTATATTCTTGTACATAGGAGCAGTATTATAGTAGTTATATTCTTGTACATAGGAGCAGTATTATAGTAGTTATATTCTTGTACATAGGGGGCAGTATTATAGTAGTTATATTCTTGTACATAGGAGCAGTATTATAGTAGTTATATTCTTGTACATAGGAGCAGTATTATAGTAGTTATATTCTTGTACATAGGAGTAGTATTATAGTAGTTATATTCTTGTACATAGGAGTAGTATTATAGCAGTTATATTCTTGTATATAAGAGCAGTATTATAGTAGTTATATTCTTGTACATAGGAGGTAGTATTATAGTAGTTATATTCTTGTACATAGGAGCAGTATTATAGTAGTTATATTCTTGTACATAGGAGCAGTATTATAGTAGTTATATTCTTGTACATAGGAGTAGTATTATAGTAGTTATATTGTTGTACATAGGAGCAGTATTATAGTAGTTATATTCTTCTACATAGGAGGCAGTATTATAGTAGTTATATTCTTGTACATAGGAGGTAGTATTATAGTAGTTATATTCTTGTACATAGGAGCAGTATTATAGTAGTTATATTCTTGTACATAGGAGCAGTATTATAGTAGTTATATTCTTGTACATAGGAGCAGTATTATAGTAGTTGTATTCTTGTACATAGGAGTAGTATTATAGCAGTTATATTATTGTACATAGGAGCAGTATTATATTAGTTATATTCCTGTACATAGGAGCAGTATTATAGTAGTTATATTCTTGTACATAGGATCAGTATTATAGTAGTTATATTCTTGTACATAGGAGCAGTATTATAGTAGTTATATTCTTGTACATAGGAGCAGTATTATAGTAGTTATATTCTTGTACATAGGGGGCAGTATTATAGTAGTTATATTCTTGTACATAGGAGCAGTATTATTGTAGTTATATTCTTGTACATAGGAGTAGTATTATAGTAGTTATATTCTTGTAGATAGGAGGTAGAATTATAGTAGTTATATTCTTATACATAGGAGTAGTATTATAGTAGTTATATTCTTGTACATAGGAGCAGTATTATAGTAGTTATATTCTTGTACATAGGAGTAGTATTATAGTAGTTATATTCTTGTACATAGGAGTAGTATTATAGCAGTTATATTCTTGTATATAAGAGCAGTATTATAGTAGTTATATTCTTGTACATAGGAGGTAGTATTATAGTAGTTATATTCTTGTACATAGGAGCAGTATTATAGTAGTTATATTCTTGTACATAGGAGTAGTATTATAGTAGTTATATTGTTGTACATAGGAGCAGTATTATAGTAGTTATATTCTTCTACATAGGAGGCAGTATTATAGTAGTTATATTCTTGTACATAGGAGGTAGTATTATAGTAGTTATATTCTTGTACATAGGAGCAGTATTATAGTAGTTATATTCTTGTACATAGGAGCAGTATTATAGTAGTTGTATTCTTGTACATAGGAGTAGTATTATAGCAGTTATATTATTGTACATAGGAGCAGTATTATATTAGTTATATTCCTGTACATAGGAGCAGTATTATAGTAGTTATATTCTTGTACATAGGAGCAGTATTATAGTAGTTATATTCTTGTACATAGGAGCAGTATTATAGTAGTTATATTCTTGTACATAGGAGCAGTATTATAGTAGTTATATTCTTGTACATAGGGGGCAGTATTATAGTAGTTATATTCTTGTACATAGGAGCAGTATTATTGTAGTTATATTCTTGTACATAGGAGTAGTATTATAGTAGTTATATTCTTGTAGATAGGAGGTAGAATTATAGTAGTTATATTCTTATACATAGGAGTAGTATTATAGTAGTTATATTCTTGTACATAGGAGCAGTATTATAGTAGTTATATTCTTGTACATAGGGGGTAGTATTATAGTAGTTATATTCTTGTACATAGGAGGTAGTATTATAGTAGTTATATTCTTGTACATAGGAGCAGTATTATAGTAGTTATATTCTTGTACATAGGAGCAGTATTATAGTAGTTATATTCTTGTACATAGGAGCAGTATTATAGTAGTTATATTCTTGTACATAGGGGGCAGTATTATAGTAGTTATATTCTTGTACATAGGAGCAGTATTATAGTAGTTATATTCTTGTACATAGGAGGTAGTATTATAGTAGTTATATTCTTGTACATAGGAGGTAGTATTATAGTAGTTATATTCTTGTACATAGGAGCAGTATTATAGTAGTTATATTCTTGTACATAGGAGCAGTATTATAGTAGTTATATTCTTGTACATTGGAGCAGTATTATAGTAGTTATATTCTTGTACATAGGGGGCAGTATTATAGTAGTTATATTCTTGTACATAGGAGCAGTATTATAGTAGTTATATTCTTGTACATAGGAGTAGTATTATAGTAGTTATATTCTTGTACATAGGAGTAGTATTATAGTAGTTATATTCTTGTACATAGGAGCAGTATTATAGTAGTTATATTCTTGTACATAGGAGCAGTATTATAATAGTTATATTCTTGTACATAGGGGGCAGTATTATAGTAGTTATATTCTTGTACATAGGAGCAGTATTATAGTAGTTATATTCTTGTACATAGGAGCAGTATTATAGTAGTTATATTCTTGTACATAGGAGCAGTATTATAGTAGTTATATTCTTGTACATAGGAGCAGTATTATAGTAGTTATATTCTTGTACATAGGAGACAGTATTATAGTAGTTATATTCTTGTACATAGGAGACAGTATTATAGTAGTTATATTCTTGTACATAGGAGCAGTATTATAGTAGTTATATTCTTGTACATAGGAGGTAGTATTATAGTAGTTATATTCTTGTACATAGGAGGTGGTATTATAGTAGTTATATTCTTGTACATAGGAGCTGTATTATAGTAGTTATATTCTTGTACATAGGAGCAGTATTATAGTAGTTATATTCTTGTACATAGGAGGTAGTATTATAGTAGTTATATTCTTGTACATAGGAGCAGTATTATAGTAGTTATATTCTTGTACATAGGAGCAGTATTATAGTAGTTATATTCTTGTACATAGGGGTAGTATTATAGTAGTTATATTCTTGTACATAGGAGCAGTATTATAGTAGTTATATTCTTGTACATAGGGGCAGTATTATAGTAGTTATATTCTTGTACATAGGAGCAGTATTATAGTAGTTATAGTCTTGTACATAGGAGCAGTATTATAGTAGTTATATTCTTACACTAATGCTGTTTGTATCATTCGTGTCTAGAGTTCCCTTTTAAATAATCCACTTCTTCTCCGACAGTCATAGCAGGTAGAGTAGTGAGATCCGGATAATGTGCCAGTTTTGTAAAGAGATCTAATTTGCAGAACTAATTGCAAAATGGGTCATTTGACAGCTCGGCATTGAGGGAGCATATGACCTCAGCACGCAGATGGCGAGTTAATCCACCTAGGCCGAGGCTTAGTCCTTTTGCACTGTAAGATTTCTAAGCTGATTACGCTCCAGGTTCTTGTGTGTGAAGATGATAATCATGTTGCCTTTAGTAATGATGAGCGCCATCAATGTAATCACACCCCGTCTACTGGTTCTTTAAGATGGAAGACTGTACAATTCTTGTCTCATGTTTGCCCATCACCCAAAAACCCAATGTGAAAAATTGAAACATTTTTCATCATAATGAGTTACATATATGGGAACATTTTTATGTTATCAGAAATTGTGAAGTGTTGGGCCTTTAGATGTATCTAGCCATGTTTTTCATTACTCCAGAAGAGCCTCAGCAGTGCCCGTGGAATTCATCATTTATTTGATTGGATATTTCTTCTGCTTGTGTCCTGGTCAGGACGGGGAAGGAGCCCGAACCTCTGATAAGACAGGTGGAGCTTAGACTACCTCAGACTCCAAAAGAGAGTGCAGCTAAGCTAGAGTCACTGATCATCGCTGTGCCATATGGAGGAGAACAGATTTTCAGACTAGACTGAAGATTGACTTGTATTGCATTTTTTGGGCTCCCATTAAAAACAAAAAATATAAAACAATTAAGCGGGTGCTACATCAATGCGACATCTAAATCAAGATCACAGAAGTCTTTCAGTTTGCTCAATATTTTCTATACATCCCATTGGCATGAATGTGCGGAGCCGTGCGTACACTTGGCCACTTCATTCTCCGCTTGGATGCGAATCATGCCCACCACTGGAATTTCACTTACCATCATGGTGGTCTCCTGATCGATGGGTGGCCCAGCCACTTACCTGTAGATATGTGATATGCTTATGGAAGGACTATGGTACCGACTTCCTCTTGGAAGAGTTGTTATATAGCACAAACTGCTCCTCAGAAGAAGGAAGCTTCAATGGCAGGGGACACTTTATTTTGGTCTTTAAGGTTCTTTTATACACATAAAAACCTCTTCTGACGGATCTCTAAATTTATAACATTTCCATTGTTGTTTTTGAAGCGCAACAATTAGCGAGAAATGATAACGTACTGCAGCCTTCGTGAGAAACTGAAGACGTCTTCTCACCATTGTGAATAAGTTTAATGGAGACTTTGTATGCGCCAATCAACAAGTCAATTGTTTGTAGATGTTCCAGTGCACAATCCCGGGGAAGGTTTGATTGAGTTCGGAACGAGGATGATTGTTACAATTTTATTTCATTTCCTTCACTCAGAAATCTCCATTTATTATTTTCCTCGAGACGCCTTTCATTGTTTGTGTGCTTTCTTAGTTGTTTGCGGCAGCGTTCACCCTTTCATAGCCAAAAACATACGATCTTTTTTATTAGGATAGGGCAAGATCAATTTTTTGGGGCGATCATATCACTCATGATTCTTGAAAGTATCCAGTCTTCTTCATATGTTCATGATTTTGGTGCCGCTTCCTATTTTGTCGACTCTTTATCTTTCTGAGTGAGCTCCGTCTTCCCATAACATGTCTAAAATTTGTTGAAATTTTAAGCTCCATTAACTTTAAGGGATGTCTGGCTCCTCCACCTTTTACTAAATGTCTTCTCCAAGATGCTTGGTCTTCCCATGACATGTACAGATGACATTTTAGGTTGCACATTGAGGAGATGTAATTTATCCGTAAGTCTTTTTTGGTGAAGAGGATAAACATTCTGTAAAGTAAGATCTATGAGGGACTTATGTGTGAAAGGACCTCTGAAGATCATCTCAAGGAGTTTAAGTGGTAAAGATGCTAATACTTTTCCTTCCTTTGCAATGTCTTGGCTTTGATTTTCTTTTTTTCTTTTTTAGCTTTATCTTTAAATAAAAGTCTACAAATCAAAAATAATGAGTCCAATATTATGTGATGAAGAGCAATTCCCTTGTTTTGGATATGATCATGGACACTCAACCAGCCCATTTGACCACCATCTTGACAAAGTCTCCCTTATGCTGCTAGCGTAACAAACCATGAATTGCTACATTTGTTTTCCTTATGGGTCTAAGAGGCCAAGGAGACTTGAGGAAAAGTGTACTAAAGCTCATGTGAAATCTTCAGTCAATTCAAGATTAATTATGGTGGAGAACTTGGTCATGTTATCTTGTATCTTCAAGAAATGCTTATTGAGCTCTTGTTTGGGCTATGCGTTCGGCGTGGCCGTCAGGGTATAGACATGTAAGTAGATTAGTATTCACAAAGATTTATTTTTAGACTCACAGATTAGTCATGAAAAGCATAGTTGTACTTTACAGCAGCCCACACAGGGCATGCTACTGAATCCGGCCCGTGGGTTTCCTCTTCCCCTAAGGTCCTCCGAGGACAACAATGATTTTAGCAGCCATTGGTGGATTCTCCTTCAGTGATGTTTCTGCAACTGTAAAATGTCCCACAATGTAGGAATATGATTCTTAGGAACAATGTAATCACAAAAATGTGTTCCAAAACTAGGCTAACACCAATTGTATCAATGACTAAGCAGATAAAACCATACGGGTTCCATCACAGATATCCTAGAGACCTTATCAATTACCTTAACTGAAGTTCTGAAGTCATGCAATGCCACAAAGTGAACATCATTGTCTGCATGACGCTTAAACCTCAGTAATCCTAACAAGCCTTATCTGGATTTAGAGCGAGGCAGAATATTCTGCTCATTACCTCCTTCAGTTTTAGCATTGTAAGACAATAGAAAAGTTCTTGAACATCATGGGCAATAGCAAAAGTGGCGCCCTGTCTAAAGAGATTCTGGAGGAACTTCAGTTGAACACCAAATTTACTCAGGAGGAGTTGTGCACATGGTATCAGTCCTTCTTAAAGGAGTGTCCGACTGGAAGGATCTCCAAGGGGCAGTTTGAAAATATCTACGCAAAATTCTTTCCGGATGCTGATCCTAAAGCGTATGCCCACCATGTCTTCAGAAGCTTTGATGCCAACAATGATGGGACATTGGACTTTAAGGAATACATGATTGCTCTTCATATGACCTCATCTGGGAAGACTAACCAAAAACTAGAGTGGGCTTTCTCCTTATATGACGTGGATGGAAATGGGACCATCAGTAAACCAGAAGTTCTCGAAATCATTACGGTACGGTATTTATTTGTCTCTGGTCTTTCACTTTAAGTAGACTTCATACACAGGGAAGATGAGAATCCTGTAGACTCCAATGACCCCCAAATCCCAAAATAATTGAGCAAAAGACCTGAAGGAATTATGATTTGGGCCTATAGTATTTCAAAAATGTATCTGAACTACAGACCTTAAAGCTCAACCTGTCAAAAACACATATTTTCTATTTTGGTACAGTTATAAATTTTGGTACATTTTATAATTTTCTGGCATTTTTTTGTTTACAGAGTGATTCAAAAATAATATAAAAATGTGTTTCAATTAATTTTTGGCATCTTTTCTCAAAACAATGAGTAGATCTAACAAACACATAGTACAAAATAAAATATGAAAAAATGAATTCTATAGATTAATACTGTCAATGACAGAAAACGTATCAGTGGACGTAGCACGTGAAAGGCTTAAGGATTCTTAGCTAATTACTTCATGATATCATTAGTAAATCTAGGAGATTATGTAAGGAAGGAAGTACAAACCATTTAAAATGTACTTTAATTCTATTAGTGTTTTTACACAGGAGATCATTGGTATTTTATTTTAGAATTTTTAGATTTTTTTTTTTTCCATCGTACTTTTATTATTGAGATTTGGAAAATTCTAGAACCCATTTTTATACTAAAATAAAAAAAAAATACCCCTTTTTTTTTTTTTACATAAAACTGTCAATTTGATTCTTTCCAAGGTTAATAGATATGCAGTAAACTTGTACTTAGCTGATAACATGATTTTGCAGCAGAGATTTATTGTCTTCTAATTGGTTTTTAAGCTATTAAGAGAAAATGCATCGTTTATTGTCACAGAATTTAATTAAAATAAATTAAAAAAAGAGATTTATTGAATCTCATAGACACGGCAATGTGAAATGTATCAGGTCTAAATATAGTAAAAGGACAAAAGGAACCAAAAATATTCTGCCAATAATTTTGTTTTTTATCAATTAACTTTGATGTGTTTAATTTTTTAATTACATTATTGCATTGATGACCAATATGGCTCTGTGTATTAACTATTTATTATTAATATTTATTTTATTTATTTTTATATTATTAATGTATATTGCTATTTTATTTTATATGCTTTATATTTGTATAATATTATTTTAGATTATATATATATATATATATATAATTTATATATTTTTTTATTTCCCCCAGTTTTACAAACATACAGTGGTTCAAATCTATATGAATATTATTTATACATATTAGTTTTTAATTTATAAGTCAAATAGTTTTTTCAATTAATATGGAAAAAAATATAAGATGCGCTATTCCCCATAGACAGCAGTGAAAGCTCTATCTCATCATATGATTTTTCTATTAGGTGATCATAATACTGTATTATATAAAAGTTCCATGTTCCTCTTCCTTCCACAAAATTTTCTTTTTTTTTTTTTTAACAAAAAAACTATATAATTTTCTAAATATAAAATATTTCATTTAGATCAGCCTGAGGCATCCATTTTCTCTTAACATCGTTCCCCTCCCGACTTTCTCCCTCCTCCAAACTCTTAATAATAATCCAATAATGTTTCTCCAATGTTATTCATATATAGGAGTTTTTTTATTTTTTATTTTAGAAAGTTGATACAGACAAAACTTTCAAAAAAATTTCTAAACTTTTTCTCCATCACAGGAAATGAACATCACATTGGATATTTTTACTGAAATACTGAAAAAAAATTAAAGATGTTGCTTTTTTTCTCTCAGGCAATTTTCAAAATGATAAATGTTGAAGACCAAAAACATCTTCCAGATGATGAAAACACTCCAGAGAAGAGAACCAATAAAATATGGGTCTTCTTTGGCAAGAAAGACCATGGTAATTGTTATACTGAGATGTTCTTTACCTGAGCTATCATAGGATATATGGATTACCTAACAGTATACGCCACGTCCCAAAGTCACAGAATTGGCATCATTATTCATCCATATCTTCCTAGATTAGTTGAATCTGTTGTAGTTGACCACATGGGTATAAAAAGCTATTAATATGGAATGGCAGGAACATGGCAGCCTAACCTTGGAACATGACTTGATGTAGCAGATAATCCTCTAAAAAATCTTCTTAGTCCTCTTCATTATACGTAGTGTGTCCTATAAAGTACCATTTTGGAGATCAGCTTCCCATGCCAAAGAGGGCATATGCCTTGTTCTAACAGTGATAGCGCCCATGACAGGTGTGAAGGCCATCTTAAGATTGGTCAAAAACATTAGTGGAGTCCAAACCCCACCTCTGATATCCTGGTTTAATCTAAACTCCTATATCAGACACCTATAAGAAAGTTATAGGCTCACTAAGTGGCGATCAGGAATAGGGTCTGAAGTCCAGAGGTTGATGGAGACCACAGGGCACTTGACCCATGTGCCCATCTAGTATTCTGGCTCTCGAGGTAGACCCTGTTCTTGCCTTAATTTTATTTTCTCACGGTAGAACATTCTAAGTTCCCTTACTTGGAGGTTCAGGTGTTGGGAATCGTTCCCCTTGAAATGTTTACAACAGGCTTTTGCATATATTTGCATATCCTTATAAGGTAAAAGTAAATTTATGTACCTCTCCAGTTTAGTTCATTTACCCAAATTTGTCTACTTGGACAATTTATCAAAACACATCATAACCTATTGCCGAGTGGGCCTTTAGGCCCATATACAAAACCTATTCATGCGACCTATGTACTTTCTATTTACAGATAAACTCACAGAAGGGGAATTTATTCAGGGGATCATGAATAATAAAGAAATCCTACGCTTGATTCAGTTTGAACCCCAAAAAGTCAAGGAAAAACTAAAAGAAAAGAAACCATAACCATTGGGCTCCTTGCCCCATATCAAAGACTGTGAACCATTTCTACATCCTCATGATCACTGCTGATCCCAGGAAGACACGGACTGATCCCCGAAACACTTGTCCTCCTTAAAGTTCCCTTATACCAAGTAATAATTCTCGTGTCCCATAACATTGAGCCCTCAGTATTGTAATTAGGTTAACCAATAATCCATGGATTACATCAGTAGTCGTCTTATACTCAGAAGGTCACTCCATAAGCTTGTTGCATCTGAAACAGACAGAAGATGCTGAAGATGTAAGGCAAAAATACAAATTAAAATGGAAAAAAAAAAAATGGAAAAAAATTTCTTTATTGCACCACATTTTTGAATCTTTTTTTCTTGGTGAATTTTTATATTACTTTTTGCTTATTAGTGTACATGTGCATTAGATTTTGTAAAGATTTTAGTGTGTACTAAAAACAAAAAAATGCTAGAAAAAAAAATATTAACATTAACTTGGAGGATTTTTTTAAAATACAAATTATTTACTTAATTATTGGTAATGTACTAAGTTAAAAAGTAGACAAATTGGAAAAAAAAAAACTTAAGTAGGAACCCCCCACAAAAAAATAAAATTTTAAAATGGAAAATCAATTGCTGGAAAATTTATGTGAATTTTTTTGTGAAAATGAAAAGAAACTCCAACTGAATTTGTTTTGGAAATGTAAAATTGTAATTGTATGAAAATTGTACAAGCAAAATTAAAATGTTTTAATTAAATTTTGACATTTTAAGTGTTTTTAATGGGCATTTATAGGTACAATATAAACTACCGGATATTGAAAAGAATCCTCGTCATATCCCGCAAACCCTTGGTTTCTGGTCACTGCTTCCAATTCATGTCACTGCTATCCTGTAAGAGCCTTCACCATGTGCCTTTAGTTTCTTGGGACCATCAGACCCTAAAATTAAATATAACCAGATAATGTTAGGCTTTATATCTTATAAAACCAACCCCCATTACACCGTCATAGGGTATGTTCAGGGTGAAGGGTCCCCATACACCTGCAACGACTCCCATGTACCAAACACCTTTACTGTCTTAGAACCCTCAGCATGATCTTCACTGTAAAAATACACATAGGCCACAGCTTTACATGAACTACATTGCCCTTAGCACTTGTCAGAAATGTTGATTGTTCTTTAATAGAGACTACAAATTGTTTGCTATTTAACAAAACCGAACAAATGCAGATTCATCTCAGACTAACTAAAATGGCCGCCGCCACTTGTATTGAGCAGGAAATATAGAAGAAATACAGAAGACTGTGTGACATCCTAGCACCACCTGACATCAGCTGACAGCTTCTCAGCCAATAGTCAGTGATAGGTGGCCATGTTACAGTGCTGATGTCATCTGCACTATATAAGGTGCTGTGGGCTTGAACATGAGGCATTACAGTAATGGTGGAGATAGTGAAGGGTCTGTGATTCATCTCACTGCATCACTCAGTTCTGAAACAGCAAAGGGCTGATTCCGCCTGCAGAAATCTAAACAAAAAATATCCGTTATTTAGGCTAAGGCCTCATATAGAAAGTCGCAGCCAAAAAACGCTGCGGGAAAGACTGTGGCGAAAACGCATCACATTTTTTTCTACAGCAGTTTCTCACCCTATTATACCTATACAGAAAAATCCGGAATTTCCGTAGGTATAATTGACATGCTGCGATTTTCAAAAACGTAGATTTTCTGCTTCAGATTTTTTTCTGCAATATGTGGATGGGATTAGCCAGAATCCCATTCAATTTACAGGTGATGTGAAATGCAGCGTTTTTTGCCTTGGCACTTCCGCCACAGCCACAACGCTGCATTTTTGCAATGTGGGGCCCCGGCCTTAAGCAGTTTTTAGTTGTTCACCCAATATACAGCCTGCATTAATCTGGAAAAAAAAGCTCATTATTTAATGTTTTTTTTTCTGCTCTTAACCCCCTGCAAAAGAAATGCCGTTTTTTTTGCAATGCAGTAGCATTGTAATGCATTGCATTATTGATCAGACCCCCTGGGGTTCAAGATCCCTAGGGGGGGGTCTAATAAATAAAAAAAAAAAAATGGTGAAAAAATATATAAAAAATATTAAAAGTTCAAATCATCCCCCTCTCCCTACAACACATATAAAAGTTGTTAAATACTGTGAAACACATACACATTAGGTATCCAGGTATCCCTGTGTCCGAAAACGCCCAGACTACAAATCTATAAAAAAAACAGCAGGAAAAAAAAATCAAAAGCCGACGTTTTGCCTCTGATAAAAATTTAAATAAAAAGTGATCAAAGCAATAGACATTCCCCAAAATGGTATATAAAAAGTACACCTGGCCCTGCAAAAAAAGACGCCCTATGCATCCCCGTACACAGAAGTATAAAAAAGTTACGGGTGTCAGAATATGGCGACTTTTAGAAAAAAAATTTTTTTTGCACGGTTTTGGATTTTTGTTAAGGGGTTAAAATGTAAATAAAACCATATAAATTTGGTATCCCTGAATAGTGCCAAAACATAGAATACAAGAGACATGACATTTTGGCTGCACAGTGAACGCCGTAAAAACGAAGCCTGTAAGAAAGTTGCACAAATGCCCTTTTTCTTCAAATCCACCCCATTCTGAATTTTTTTCTGGCTTCCCAGTACTTTGTACAGAATAATAAATGGTAGCATCAGGAAGAACAATTTGTCCCATAAACATTAAGACCTCATATGGCTCTGAGAGCGGAAAAATAAAAAAGTTATGGGATTTGGACGGTGGGGGGAAGTCAAAACGAAAATAGAAAAATTCCTCCGGCAGGAAGGGGGTTTAAAAATCTCAGTTTATCATTGCCGTGATGAGTCACAAAAAAATGGGGAAGATTATTACTGAATCCGATGATGATTCTATTACAGATAAGACCTGACAACCGGGTTGGGGTGACATCACAGAAAGAGAGCGGTGGCAATAGTAAGAATTCCACCCAATGTGCAGCCACAACATTCAAAAGACCTACCTGGGGTATCTCTAAGGTAAACTCGAGTGGTGGTGGCTGAATCAGCACCAGAAAGTTGTGCCTAATTGATGGCCATGTGGACCTCTCCTTGTAAATGTCCATGTGGGGAGAGGTGAACACCAACATCAATATGTGGAACAGCAATTACGGGCAGGGAAAATATATAGTTCTCTTGGCCCACTGGGTCAATGTTTTGGGATTTGTCGGGTGAACTGGCTGCCACAACTTGATTTGCGGTAAATTATTACACTCAGCAGTCTCTTCAGACCCCAGAGTATAACCGTTGTAGGCCCAAGGGAGGTGTAAAAAATAAAAAAGATGTATACTATTTTTGGCTTCCTCGCGATGTCTGGAAATCTCTGTCTTCCTCCTCCATGCATATGATGTCTCAGAAGAGAGACAGAGTTGGCGCTCTTCTGTGATGTCACGTGTCCGGGGTCATCACCAAGGCCAGTGATTGATGCCGCGAGGAGGCCGAAAAGAGGTCAAGGAAGGTGAGTATAAATGTTTTTTAGTTTTTACACCTCCCCTGGGCCTCCTCCTATTATACTCTCTGAAGAGATCCCAAAGTATAATAATTTCACATCTGGTCCTATCCGAACAAGTTTGGCTAAGTTTCAACACCAAGTGGGAACCATCCGCCTCATCCAGTACCCCCTCACAGGACCATCTCCCACCCCCAATTTCACCAGGACAAGCCATTGCTTACACTGCCCCTCTCTCATTTCATGGCTGTAAGGTGAAGCGCACATTGACTGTCAGTATTGTATATGCCGGAGCATCAGTCTGAGCGGCAGTATATGGTGAATGATAACTGTGTGCAGCAAACCACAGGCACAATGGAGTGGATAACTGTGAGAGGAAGAAGGAGAACAACGTGTACCTCATGATCAGATTTGGAAAATAAAGGGGTCTTTTTTGGTGACGTGTTTTTTTCTGCATTCAATTATTTATCATTTTTTTGATATGACAGGCATACTAATGGCATGCCACAAATTTTCCTTGAAATTCTGTAAATTGTCACTCCGCCAAAACCATGTTGATGTGGCCTGTGCTCCCATGAAGGGATAACTGGCAGGATCTTCCAGGTTCTTTTCTGGCTTCCAAGTGTTATTCTCAGGGTCATAGAATCCTTTCCATTTCAGCGTATATTCTTCCTTTTTCAGCCGGTAGGCCAGGAATGCTGACAGTGTGTCACAAATTTTTCTCCATATCTTGTAACTGTCACTTATTGGTGCTGTATCTGCTCCCGTAAGGGACAATTTTTGGTGTTTTTTTAAGAAGTCAATTCTTTATCACTTCACTTTTCAATTGTCAGGCACAATGGCAGTGTGCCACAAATTTGTCTTCATTATTCTTTAGTCGCCAGTGTCACGAGCCAATCCACTCTGTTGGCATAATAAAAAGAAATTAAAACAAACAACCCCACTATTGCTTCTATCAATATAATTTATAGATAGGTTCCTAGGAGTCCTAAGAGTATTCTACATTATGTTTTTATAGATAGGTTCCTAGGAGCCCTAAGAGTATTCTACACTATGTTTTATAGATAGGTTCCTAGGAGTCCTAAGAGTATTCTACATTATGTTTTATAGATAGGTTCCTAGGAGCCCTAAGAGTATTCTACACTATGTTTTATAGATAGGTTCCTAGAAGCCCTAAGAGTATTCTACACTATGTTTTATAGATAGGTTCCTAGGAGCCCTTAGAGTATTCTACACTATGTTTTATAGATAGGTTCCTAGGAGACCTAAGAGTATTCTACACTATGTTTTATAGATAGGTTCCTAGGAGCCCTAAGAGTATTCTACACTATGTTTTATAGATATATAGTCCTAGGAGCTCTAAGAGTATTCTACACTATGTTTTATAGATAGGTTCCTAGGAACCCTAAGAGTATTCTACACTATGTTTTATAGATAGGATCCTAGGAGCCCTAAGAGTATTCTACACTATGTTTTATAGATAGGTTCCTAAGAACTCGCATACGTTACCTGTGACGTCCCGTGTCCTTTCCTTAGGCATTCAGCGGCCTCAGCAGTCACATGCAGCAGGGACTTCCGCCAACACAAGGCCCTTGAAGCAGCAGGATCAGACTCCAGTGGGAGACACCGGAGCACGGGGGACAGGTGAGTATTTTTATCCTGGACAACCCCTTAAATATTGCAATTTCCTGTCCTTTTTTAATACCAGGGGTTCGACCCCAGGTATACACTTTAGATTTTCCGTCTGCATTATGTTGTTGCTTGTCCTTGAATGTAAGAGAAATGATCTTAAGAACTGATCTTAACTCCCTTAGAATCTGTGGGTGTATGCCATCAGAACAAGGAGATTTCTTCACCTCAATCTTCTTAAGACACTTCTATGCATCCTCCTAAGTTATTTCTCACTACTTTACATCAGATTTCTTGACATTTTTCTCCTTGAGTAGTCAGAATCCTCTTCATCTCCTTCAATCATTTGTCTTGTCTTTGCCTTTCTCTTAACCGAATATTCTCACATTTATTATCAACTTTAGCAATGAAAGGAAACTTCAGGTTAGATTCATTCTTCAGTGAAAAATAAATTATCTTATAACTTTCTGAAACTTTAACCAATTCATTTTTTTAATACTTTTTTTTTACAGTTGTCAACCATATTTTTAGCGAATTAATATAAAGTCTACCAGCTCGTACTTACCGATTTTTGAAATTTTTCACATTTCATTGCCCTTCCCCCTAACCATAGAAATGACCCTTTTTATTCTTATTATTTTAGCTGGGTCACATGATCCATCATTTAAAGGGGTTTAAAAGTCTGGTTGTACTCACTCCTGAAGCATCGTTTTGTGCAGGTTGATGTCACTCAATGAGTTAATAGAGTCCGGCTGTGTGTAATTTAGTCCCAGTATAAATACACCTGTTCTGTGAAGGCCTCAGTGGTTTGTTAGAGGACACTTGTGAACAAACAGCATCATGAAGACCAAGGAACTCATCAGACAGGTCAGAGGTAAAGTTGTGGAGAAGTGTAAAGCAGGGTTAGGTTATAAAAACATATCCCAAGCTTTGAGCATCCCAAAGAGTACTATTCAATCCATCTGCCAAAAATGGAAAAAGTATTCTACAACTGCAAACCTACCAAGACATGGCCGTCCACCTAAACTAACAGATCACTGAGCAAGGAGAGCGCTGGTCGGAGAAGCAGCCAAGAGGCCCAGGGTCACTATGGAGGAGCTGCAGAAATCCTCAGGTACAGGGAGAATCTGTCCTCAGGACAACTAGAAGTCACTGCGCACTCCACAAATCTGGCCTTTACGGAAGAAGAAAACCATTGTTGTAAGAAAGACAACCCCCTGAACACCCCGTCATCCCCACTGTGACACATAGGGGGCAGCATCATGCTGGGGGGACAGGGAAGCTGCTCAGAGGTGATGGGAAGATGGAGGGAGCTAAATACAGGGCAATCCTGGAAGAAAACCTGAGACTGGAGGCTGCAAAAGACTTGAGACTGGGAAGGAGATTCCAGCAAGACAATGACCCTAAACCTCCGGCCCGAGCTCCAGTGAATGGTTTAGATGACAGAATATTCCGGGGTTAGAATGGCCGAGTCACAGGACAGACCTAAATCCCATTCAGCATCTGTGGCAAGACATGAAAATTACTGATCACAGACGCTCCATCCAATCTGGCTGCAAAGAAGAAGAAGAAGGGGCAGAAATCTCATCTCTAGATGTGCAAAGCTGGTAGAGACAGAGCCCAAAAGACTTGTACATGGAATATCAGCGAAAGGCGGCTCTACAAAGTATTGATATAGGGGGCTGAAGACTTTTGCACGTCACACTTTTCAGATTTTTATTTTATTAAACCAGGTATCATTTTCCTTCCACTTCACAATTATCTGATACTTTGTGTTGTTATCACTGAAAATCTCAATAAAATACATTTAAGTTTGTGGATGTGACAAAGTTCAAGGGGTGTGAAGACTTTTGCAAGACACTGTATCTGTATATTTTTATATCTACTGTATACCTGGTGTTATAAATAGACCCGCCGTACATCTCCTGTATAGCTCAGGCTGGGATCACGTTGTGCTTTGTGTGGACAGATTCAGAGCAGCAGATAAGAAAGATTTATAAACCCCCCAACCTGTAATGTACAACTATCCATCAATACCCAAGGTGAAGAAAGTTCTGGAAAGCTGCAAATACTGGTAGAAAGACGAAGATATGTCACACCTGAAAAGTCATCTAACCTGATATAGACACCCGGTGTCCTGTACCCCGAGTGTCAGCCTGTCATTATCCCGTACCCCGAGTGTCAGCCTGTCATTATCCTGTACCCCCAGTGTCAGCCTGTCATTATCCTGTACCCCGAGTGTCAGCCTGTCATTATCCTGTACCCCGAGTGTCAGCCTGTCATTATCCCGTACCCCGAGTGTCAGCCTGTCATTATCCTGTACCCCAAGTGTCAGCCTGTCATTATCCTGTACCCCCAGTGTCAGCCTGTCATTGTCCTGTACCCCGAGTGTCAGCCTGTCATTATCCTGTACCCCGAGTGTCAGCCTGTCATTATCCTGTACCCCGAGTGTCAGTGTGTCATTATCCTGTACCCCGAGTGTCAGCCTGTCATTATCCTGTACCCCGAGTGTCAGCCTGTCATTATCCCGTACCCCGAGTGTCAGCCTGTCATTATCCTGTACCCCAAGTGTCAGCCTGTCATTATCCTGTACCCCAAGTGTCAGCCTGTCATTAGCCTGTACCCCGAGTGTCAGCCTGTCATTATCCTGTACCCCCAGTGTCAGCCTGTCATTATCCTGTACCCCCAGTGTCAGCCCTTCATTATCCTGTACCCCCAGTGTCAGCCTGTCATTATCCTGTACCCCCAGTGTCAGCCTGTCATTATCCTGTACCCCCAGTGTCAGCCTGTCATTATCCTGTACCCCAAGTGTCAGCCTGTCATTATCCCGTACCCCCAGTGTCAGCCTGTCATTACCCTGTACCCCGAGTGTCAGCCTGTCATTACCCTGTACCCCGAGTGTCAGCCTGTCATTATCCCGTACCCCCAGTGTCAGCCTGTCATTACCCTGTACCCCGAGTGTCAGCCTGTCATTACCCTGTACCCCGAGTGTCAGCCTGTCATTATCCCGTACCCCCAGTGTCAGCCTGTCATTATCCTGTACCCCGAGTGTCAGCCTGTCATTATCCTGTACCCCGAGTGTCAGCCCTTCATTACCCTGTATCCCGAGTGTCAGCCTGTCATTATCCTGTACCCCGAGTGTCAGCCCTTCATTACCCTGTATCCCGAGTGTCAGCCTGTCATTATCCTGTACCCCGAGTGTCAGCCCTTCATTACCCTGTATCCCGAGTGTCAGCCTGTCATTATCCTGTACCCCAAGTGTCAGCGTGTCATTATCCTGTACCCCGAGTGTCAGCCTGTCATTATCCTGTACCCCGAGTGTCAGCCTGTCATTATCCTGTACCCCGAGTGTCAGCCTGTCATTATCCTGTACCCCCAGTGTCAGCCTGTCATTATCCTGTACCCCGAGTGTCAGCCTGTCATTATCCTGTACCCCGAGTGTCAGCCCTTCATTACCCTGTACCCCGAGTGTCAGCCTGTCATTATCCTGTACCCCCAGTGTCAGCCTGTCATTATCCTGTACCCCGAGTGTCAGCCTGTCATTATCCCGTACCCCGAGTGTCAGCCTGTCATTATCCTGTACCCCCAGTGTCAGCCTGTCATTATCCTGTACCCCAAGTGTCAGCCTGTCATTATCCTGTATCCCGAGTGTCAGCCCTTCATTACCCTGTACCCCGAGTGTCAGCCTGTCATTATCCTGTACCCCCAGTGTCAGCCTGTCATTATCCTATAACCCAAATTTTAGTAACTAATTATCCTCTGACCAGGTATCGGTCATCATTTTTTTTGTTTTTTTAGACGTTTCCTATTGGATTATTTCACCATGTGCGGCCAGTATTTATAGTCTCCTCTCTTCGCTTCCCCTTTTCAGTTCTGCAGCTCCTGAAGTCAATCAATTATGGCCGTACCAGGGTCTTACAGCTGATGTGCAGCCAAGTGTGGGGACCGCTAAGGGGGCATTATACTGAAAGTTGGGGCACTAAGGGGGCATTATACTGTGTATGGAGGCAATAACAGAGCATTATACTGTGTGTGCGGTCCCCATATATAACATTGCTTGAGGCCCCAGAAATCCACCTATCCCTGTACCCCGAGTGTCATTGTTGGAATGTTTGGATTATGACTGGCGTTATCTTGAGCATGTGGATAGGCTGCAATACCAGTCACAGCCACAAAATTATGTATGGCGCTGCGTAAAGAAAGAAGTGTTCCCAGCCCACACTGGACCACCAGAGCCCCTTCATTCTGCTGACTGGTGGTGACCCCCCTGGTCAGTCCCCACCAATCAGATACTGTTGACCTATTTTTTAGGATATTTTACCACTATTTACTCTTTTAAGCAGAAATCATAAACGTTTTCTCGCTTGTTGCGATGTCTTTACTTCCTTCCTTCTTCCGCCACATTCAAAAAATCTTTTGTTTTATTAATCCTAAAGTACATTCTGCCCCTTCAGGTGTCTGGTTATTCAGGACGTGACAATAGTGATGTGTGGGGTATTCAGGAACCCCAATACCGTGACCTCCCTGGCTCAACTATCTATAAAGCCTCATCACTGACTGATCAGTATTACGGTCGGATCGATTGTGGGTCACATGGTAAGAATGTAGAATTTTTTAATTTTTCTTCACCTTGGTGGTTATTAGTCCTGGACATGCATGAATCCCCTGCGGCAATGATTCCCATCACAGGAGCAGAGAGCGGACCCTTCCAGAAAATCCCAATAAATCATTAACTCCATTCACCAATCTTTAATGATTTCTGCTCAGCCGAGGAGATTGTTCCTGGGATTCCCAAGACCTGAAGGCCCCATAAGGTGCCTTACAAGAGCTTACAAGACAGGGCTCATTATTTTGTATGGGGGAGGGAGGAGCGCATGGGGTCTCAGGATATTTTTGTATTTTGTATGGGATTTTTTTTTTTTATTACTACAGTGATATTAATTGTCTTGGAAGGAGTAGTTTTAATATTTTTTTCTTGGGGTCCTTTCTCTAGTTTAGGTGAGTTTATTATTATCATTGTTATTATTATTATTATTATTATTATTATTATTTTATGTTTTACTTCTTTTTGTATTTTTTTTTAATTTTTACCAGAAATGTAATTATCTTTATATTCTTAAAGTACATATTTAATATTTAAATTAATGTAATTGATATTATTTGTATATTTTTAGCTTTTGGTTTTGGGTTATTATGGTTCATTTTTTTACTCTTATGTAATTTTTGTTGTCATTAATGATAGTAGTATTTTTTCTAATTTTTTTTTTAATTATATTTTAGATGTAGAGGTGTTATTAACAGTATTTTACATTTTTTTTTACTAAATGTTTGATCATTAGTACCAGATGGGGAAGTTTTCATTTGATTGATTTTTGGGATTTTTTTTAATTAAAAATAGTTGTATTGGCAGCGGCGGTGTTAAATATAGAAACTTTTCTATTTTTTATCGCCACTGAGTAGTAGTGTCAGCAACATTTCTACAAATTTTTTGAAATATTTTTGTATTATTACTATTAGGAGTAGTGAGTTTGGCATCAGTAGTGTTCATTTTATTTTTTAGTTTTTTTTATCAATAGGAGTAGTAGTATCTGCGGCATTTAATACTTTTGTATTATTAAGAGTAGCAATGTTCATTTAATTTTTAGTATCAGCGGAATTTATATAAATTTTTGGAATATTTTTGTATGTTTAAGAATATTGGTTTTCGAGGCTGCCGTGTTCATTTTATTTTTGTTATTTTTTTTTATAAATAATAGTATTTGTGCCATTTATATAAATGTTTGGAATATTTTTTTATTTTTATTTATATTAGTTTTAGAGGCTGCCGTGTTCATTTACTTTTTTTAATTTATTTTTAATAAATAACAGTATCTGTGGATATTTATAGAAATTTTTGGAATATTTTTGTATGTTTAAGAATATTGGTTTTAGAGGCTGCCGTGTTCATTTAATTTTTTTTTATTTTTGTTTTTTTTATAAATAATAGTATCTGCGCCATTTATATAAATGTTTGGAATATTTTTTTATTTTTATTTATATTAGTTTTAGAGGCTGCAGTGTTCATTTATTTGTAATAAATAACAGTATTTGTGGATATTTTTATAAATTTTTGGAATTTTTTTATTATTAGGAATATTAGTTTTAGAGGCTGCCGTGTTCATTTAATTTTCTTATTTTTATTTTTTTTTTATAAATACAGTAGTATCTGCGGCATTTATAGAAATTTTTGGAATATTTTTGTATTATTAGGAATATTAGTTTTAGAGGCTGCTGTGTTTTTTTTTACATTTTTATTTATTTTTTGTAGGAGTTTTTGTTTTATTCTTATTATTTGTAGCATTGGCCACAACAGTGTTAATTTTTCTGTATTTTTTGTACATTTCTGTGACTCTGGCTGTGCCCCACAGGGTAAATAAAGTCCCAGTGTTATCAGAGCCCCGGCCAGGCACTTTTAAGGGAAAACTATGC
Source organism: Leptodactylus fallax (assembly GCA_947044405.1). Classification (NCBI taxonomy): domain Eukaryota; kingdom Metazoa; phylum Chordata; class Amphibia; order Anura; family Leptodactylidae; genus Leptodactylus; species Leptodactylus fallax. The sequence goes on along the minus strand of CAMRHE010000973.1, from coordinate 37,700 downwards.
GCTTGGAATTTATGAAATCACGGCGATCGTTTTGGCCTTTTCCAGACAATTCTATTTTTTTTTTTTTTTTTCTTGGACACGATGCTGTGACTTTCTGCTTTCACACGTCCAGTATGAGACAATGCCTCGCACCTCGCACCTCACACTTTATGTCAAGGAACTAGGAAAAAAATTACTTTATCTTCTAAATTTTCCAAAATGCGCGGAGCGGCGGCGCTGATCCCTCACTTTCTAGAACAGATTTGATTCTGTTGGATGGTAAGGAGCCTTCCTGAAGCCAGGAGTCTTGGAGGAGTCTTCAGTAGTTTAGTAACTTCAAAGGCGGCCAAGATGGGATCAGCAGCTCTGACTTGTGCTTTACACTGACAGTGTTCTCCATTCTTGCCTCACCTCAGTTCTGCTAGATTAGATTTCACAGGCCAATGGATTCAGGAATCACTCACAGCTGCCTGACGTCTCCACAGGAGCAAGAAAAACTTCTGCAGGAAGGAGATCCCGGCAGCCAGAGCCTGGACAGGACCCAGGAGGAGCTGGAGGGCCAGGTGAGGAGGTTGTCAGGTGGCCCAGAGGACACGAAGGCAGAGCGGATGAAAGCAGCGAGCCCCCAGCCACCAGCCAAGAGCCAGAATACAGACCAGCTATTAAATGGTCTCAAGTCTCCGCAGGTAAATTCTGTCTTCTGTGTCCCCACCAGTGCAGTACTAGAGTCTAACACAGGGGAGGGTTGCACCTAAGTATCTAAGAAGGATGTTACTCTATTTATTTTTGGTTTGTGTAATCTGTGATTTTATATCATTTTTAAAAGGTATACATTTTTCCTGTTGTCCTGAAATACTCTGTACTGCTGGGGACCTGCTCCTCCCACTATGTAACTCTCATCCTGTGACCTCCCTATAAGATCAGCACACTCCTCTCCTGAAATACTCTGTGCTGCTGGGGACCCTGCTCCTCCACTATGTAACTCTCATCCTGTGACCTCCCTATAAGATCAGCACACTCCTCTCCTGAAATACTCTGTGCTGCTGGGGACCCTGCTCCTCCCACTATATAACTCTCACCCTGTGACCTCCCTATAAGATCAGCACACTCCTCTCCTGAAATACTCTGTACTGCTGGGGACCCTGCTCCTCCCACTATATAACTCTCACCCTGTGACCTCCCTATAAGATCAGCACACTCCTCTCCTGAAATACTCTGTACTGCTGGGGACCCTGCTCCTCCCACTATGTAACTCTCACACTGTGACCTCCCTATAAGATCAGCACACTCCTCTCCTGAAATACTCTGTGCTGCTGGGGACCCTGCTCCTCCCACTATATAACTCACCCTGTGACCTCCCCTATAAGATCAGCACACTCCTCTCCTGAAATACTCTGTGCTGCTGGGGACCCTGCTCCTCCCACTATGTAACTCTCACCCTGTGACCTCTATAAGATCAGCACACTCCTCTCCTGAAATACTCTGTACTGCTGGGGACCCTGCTCCTTCCACTATATAACTATCACCCTGTGACCTCCCTATAAGATCAGCACACTCCTCTCCTGAAATACTCTGTGCTGCTGGGGACCCTGCTCCTCCCACTATGTAACTCTCATCCTGTGACCTCCCTATAAGATCAGCACACTCCTCTCCTGAAATACTCTGTGCTGCTGGGGACCCTGCTCCTCCCACTATGTAACTCTCATCCTGTGACCTCCTCTATAAGATCAGCACACTCCTCTCCTGAAATACTCTGTACTGCTGGGGACCCTGCTCCTCCCACTATGTAACCTGTGACCTCCTCTATAAGATCAGCACACTCCTCTCCTGAAATACTCTGTACTGCTGGGGACCCTGCTCCTCCCACTATGTAACTCTCATCCTGTGACCTCCTCTATAAGATCAGCACACTCCTCTCCTGAAATACTCTGTACTGCTGGGGACCCTGCTCCTCCCACTATGTAACTCTCACCCTGTGACCTCCCCTATAAGATAAGCACACTCCTCTCCTGAAATACTCTGTGCTGCTGGGGACCCTGCTCCTCCCACTATGTAACTCTCACTCTGTGACCACCCTATAAGATCAGCACACTCCTCTCCTGAAATACTCTGTGCTGATGGAGGAATGACTGCTTCAATTATGTAACATTTGGAGTGCCTTTAGTGAGTTTGATCTGATGTAGATGAAAGCTGGTGGCGCTGTTGCATTATGTATATGGAAACCAACAGTAGTGGTGAAAGCTGGTACTGCAAGGGGTCTGTGTAACTGGAAATTGCAGTAAGATTGAAAGCATTCACTGTCCGTATATGATATTTATTGATCAGTCATTAAGTGTCTAATGTTATATTTTATATATTGTGATAAGTGTCACAAGAAAACATATATACCCTTAAAGGGGTAGTCTGGGACTATGATATTGATTGACGTGACCTCTTCACTACTTACTAAGTACAGCGCCGTACATTGTATAGTGACATTGTCTGGTATTACAGTTCACCCCATTGATTTGAATTGGTCATGTGACTGATGGACATGATGTCACTGGCTAGGTTACCAAACCGTCCCTTTAATACCAGTAGCTTTAATATTAGTAGCTATAGGAAGTGCACAGGCAGCAGTTGCAGGTAGGTCATAGAGCATGAGAGGGCCCAAAGATCATTTTTGGGGCTGTGACAGACTGTACATTGGTGTCCAGTTTTTCCTGTGTTATTTTCTATTTTTGTGATCACTATCGCTTTAAGAACTTTTTACGGTATGTCGGGTATTTTTGTACCCACCGCCGCCGAGCCCTGCATCTAAATGTATAATTACAGGGTGTTTTATGCTCCTGAGCGCAGGGACGTCTCCTCTCACGCGCGTTTAAACCGCTTCTTCCCCGTAATTTATAACCCCGCGGCCGGCTCTTTTGTCACCGGCAGACACCCATCTGCGAGAGGAAATTAAGTGAACACCTGCACAGCTACCAATTAATTAACGCTGAACTTTTGCGCTCACCGTATTAATGCGGTTTCCACCTGCAATCAATCATGATATAATGGCGGTACGCTGTCTCGCTGCAAAATGCACCTCTAGATCACACAGACCTTCTTAAAGGGCCAGCACACCTCAATAGAGTATGTGTCTGCGCGTTCATCGGGGTGCAAATAATTCAGAAATTGTTAGTTGTCATGTTTAGAGATGAGCAAAGAAATCAGCGTTTGATTTTATGGAGACTTTACTTTTATTTCTCTATTTTCTATATATTTTTCTTCATTTTATATGTTTTATCTATTAAAGAGAACTTTTCACCACCTCCAGCTCTTTGTATCCTTCAGTAGCTGCCGCTCCACTGACTCTGACGCAGTTGGAATTTTTCTCTCTAGCTCCCACCATTCCTGAGTAATCGGTGCTGTTACTTTCAGCACAATTATGTTCTCTTAGATGGGCGGTCTCAGACTACCTTTGCTAATTAAGGACCTGCCCACCTGAAAGTGGAGAGCATAATTAGCAGATAAGGTCCTGTGACTTATGGCACAGATTGCTCAGGAACGGTAAGGGCTAGAGAAAAAATTCCAACTGCATCAGGATTGGTGGATCGCTCCTTGTTGAATGATGGAAAGAGCTGGCGTTTTTGGAGGTGATGAAAGGTCCCCTTTAATTAATCCCCTTTAATTTGTTTTAGCTATTAATTTATTTTTATCACTGTACTTTTTTAGTTATTTAAACAAAGTTCAGAAAATCAAAGTGGGTGTCTAGAAGATGAGATCTTTTTAACAGAAGATACTGATCCCCCGGAGGTAAGGCCAAATCTTGCTGATTTGAATGTAACTGGAGTATAAAATATGCTATAACAAGGTTGGGTCAAGATATGTCAAATAATGTGTTCCCAGGGCTGGATTACAAAGGGTTTTGGAGGATATAACAAGAGCAGGGTCAGCTATTCTAAGAGCCCCTCAAATGTAGTTCCCAGGCACAGTGACACTGGTGGTGTCAAGTACTGCAGCTCCACCACCTCCAGCCTAAGTGTACTGGGTGCATCACCTGTCACTGCTACAGGGGGCGCCACTGACCTGGGCACCAGGAGCTTTTACCTCTGAATCTATACTTGATGCCTGACTCTGTGGAATGACAGCTAAACAAGACAAACAGGACCTTGCTATAGACTCTGGATTATTGATTGGAAATCATTTATATTTGTGCACGGTATGACTGTATTATTTATGCACTGTATAACTGTTTCATTTGAGCATTGTATGGTATTTTTTGAGCACTGTATTGCTATAATATTTGCTGACTGTGCAATGTACGGCTGTATTATTTGAGCACTATTTGGTTATCTGGGTACTGAATGGCTGTATTATTTGAGCACTAATTGGTTACATGTGCATCATATCGCTGAATTATTTGAGCACTATTTGGTTATCTGTGCACCATATCGCTGTATTATTTGAGCACTATCTGTGCACTGTACGGCTGTATTATTTGAGCACTATTTGGTTATCTGGGCACTGTATGGATGTATTATTTGATGACTATTTGATTTTTTGTGCACTATACGGCTGTATTATTTGATCACTATTTGGTTATATGTTCACTATATTGCTGTATTATTTCAGCACTATTTGGTTATCTGTGCACTACATGGCTGTATTATTTGAGCACTATATGGTTATTTGTGCACTGTATGGCTGTATTATTTGAGCACTATTTGGGTATCTGTGCACTATATTGCTGTATTGAGCACTATTTGGTTATCTGTGCACTACATGGCTGTATTATTTGAGCACTATTTAGTTATTTGTGCACTGTATGGCTGTATTATTTCAGCACTATTTGGTTATCTGTGCACTATATTGCTGTATTGAGCACTATTTGGTTATCTGTGCAATACATGGCTGTATTATTTCAGCACTATTTGGTTATCTGTGCGCTGTATGGCTGTATTATTTCAGCACTATTTGGTTTTCTGTGCACTGTATGGCTGTATTATTTCAACACTATTTGGTTATCTGTGCACTACATGGCTGTATTATTTGAGCACTATTTGGTTTTCTGTGCACTGTATGGCTGTATTATTTCAGCACTATTTGGTTATCTGTGCACTGTATGGCTGTATTATTTCAGCACTATTTGGTTATCTGTGCACTGTATGGCTGTATTATTTGAGCACTATTTGGTTTTCTGTGCACTGTATGGCTGTATTATTTCAGCACTATTTGGTTATCTGTGCACTGTATGGCTGTATTATTTCAGCACTATTTGGTTATCTGTGCACTGTATGGCTGTATTATTTCAGCACTATTTGGTTATCTGTGCACTGTATGGCTGTATTATTTCAGCACTATTTGGTTATCTGTGCACTGTATGGCTGTATTATTTCAGCACTATTTGGTTATCTGTGCACTACATGGCTGTATTATTTGAGCACTATTTGGTTTTCTGTGCACTGTATGGCTGTATTATTTCAGCACTATTTGGTTATCCGTGCACTGTATGGCTGTATTATTTCAGCACTATTTGGTTATCTGTGCACTGTATGGCTGTATTATTTCAGCACTATTTGGTTATCTGTGCACTGTATGGCTGTATTATTTCAGCACTATTTGGTTATCTGTGCACTGTATGGCTGTATTATTTCAGCACTATTTGGTTATCTGTGCACTGTATGGCTGTATTATTTCAGCACTATTTGGTTATCTGTGCACTATATTGCTGTATTGAGCACTATTTGGTTATCTGTGCAATACATGGCTGTATTATTTCAGCACTATTTGGTTCACCATCAGACAGGGAATCAATAGGGATCACAGCCCAGTAAACCATCCAGCCCAATGACCCCCGGCTAGTGACAGAAATCTTTGCATGTTGAGATCTCCTTTCACGTCTGGTGATTAACAAGGAACGTCTTTGCTGCTTGAGCAGATTTAGTAATAAACACGTTGCGAGCCGTCGGCTTCTCTTCCATTTTCATCTGCTTTGATCACGGCCGCCGTTCCCGTCTGGGTGTCACAAATAAATATGTCTCAGTCATGTCCAGGCGACAGGTCCTGACAAGCGGCTGCAACGCGCCGTATAGAAAGGAATATCTGGAGTGTGAGATTGTCATCCGGGAGAATGAGAAGTGTAATGTAATCCATCTGATTTATGTGTGACTAGAGGAGGGGGAATCTGAATGAGGCTTAAAGGGGCTCTCTACCTGACTGCATGTAGTCATGTACATGTCACAGAAGGGAGTCCACTGTGGGTCCAGTCACCGACCACCATCGCTCTGGCCAATAACATTCCCGTTCTTAGTGGACATTGTGACAGTCCGGACTTTCGGTGAAGTGACCGAAACCTCAAAGAGCTCAGCGATAAGAGAAGTCAATGTCTAGATGGAGAACGCCATGGAAACCATTGATATTACACATGTGGTCACAAGATGGCGCTCTGTCAATGTAATGCAACACCACCTAGAGGCAGGAAATGTGGAGGCTTCCAGTTTATGGGATGTCCCACTGTTACCCCCTACCTCACCGTCTTATAATGCCCCATGGTCTAATAGCATTGCCGTTCTTTGATCTGTCACTTTCGGCTGGGCCCCTTTCTATCCAGGGGCCCCAAATCCTCCCTATATATGATATTGTGTGTAATTTTGTGCAATACTTTACTCATTTGTCTCCAGACACTGAACAGTCACCTGATGGGGGAGACAAGTGAGCGAGATCCGCAGACAAACAACTCGCCCAAACCTCGAGGGGCTTATAAAATGACCTACGACAAAATGGCCGACAATAAGAGACGAAGCGACCTGGAGGACGTCATCAGAAAGTAAGTATTACTAACCGAGGAGCTAAACACACACTGCTCCATGTATTATACTCCAGTAACCTCTAAAGCAGCGCTCAAAATGGTTGTGCTGTCAGGAGGCTGCACAGTGACAGCCCGGGCGCTGGAGAGTGGGACCCCCACAATGACACAATGGTAGATTATCCTAAGCATAGGCCATGATAGTAAGATTACCGAATCGTCCCTTTAAAGGGAACACTTTGGGAGTTTCATTGGAGTGTTCCTTTAAGAAAAGTCAAGGTCAATGTTATAAACTGTGATCCCTAGAGGCCAAAAGACGACGACAGATCGTGTGAACTGAGGACAAAACATTACGGCAAGTTCCAAACCGTCTCCAACTATCTGCAGAAGTTTGGGGATAATTTGTAAGAATTTTCAGGTTTCTGACACTGAAATATCACGTGAGCGGCCGATCACTAATGAAAATCCTCCACGTGACTCATTAATCTCCTCACAGTCAGGCTGCACCGAGACTAAGCCCTTTATAATAGGCGGCAAAGAGCAGAATTATCATCTCATGTTATCAGATGTGACAGAGAAAGTTCAGCAAAGACAAAACTAAAACACCCGAGATTAATGAGCAAACAAACTTTTAGCACTTAAAGGGAAACTCCACTTATTACTTCTCTACACAAGTCACACAGTGATCAGATATCTACAACATCCGCACACCTTATACTACAGTACAGCTATTCATCTATTACTACTGACAACCAGCTGTATATATCATGTGTGAGAGGTTGTCACAGCCCCGCCCCCTGTTACTGACATCACTGATATAATGACATGTGATCAGACATAAGATCCGCACACCTTATACTACAGTACAGCTATTCATCTATTACTACTGACAACCAGCTGTATATATCATGTCTGAGAGGTTGTCACAGCCCCGCCCCCTGTTACTGACATCACTGATATAATATAATGACATGTGATCAGACATGAGATCCGCACACCTTATACTACAGTACAGCTATTCATCTATTACTACTGACAACCAGCTGTATATATCATGTCTGAGAGGTTGTCACAGCCCCGCCCCCTGTTACTGACATCACTGATATAATATAATGACATGTGATCAGACATGAGATCCGCACACCTTATACTACAGTACAGCTATTCATCTATTACTACTGACACCCAGCTGTATATATCATGTCTGAGAGGTTGTCACAGCCCCGCCCCCTGGTACTGACATCACTGATATAATATAATGACATGTGATCAGACATGAGATCCGCACACCTTATACTACAGTACAGCTATTCATCTATTACTACTGACAACCAGCTGTATATATCATGTCTGAGAGGTTGTCACAGCCCCGCCCCCTGTTACTGACATCACTGATATAATATAATGACATGTGATCAGACATGAGATCCGCACACCTTATACTACAGTACAGCTATTCATCTATTACTACTGACAACCACCTGTATATATATCATGTCTGAGAGGTTGTCACAGCCCTATTATGATCCTATAGTTCTCCTCGTACCCGTTGGCCATGTATGGGTTAATATGGCGGTTTCCTTCCAGACATTTCCCGCTCACTTGTTGCCGGTAAATAATTTTTCTTCTGCAGATGTTTCCTTGGTTATTTTTATTCGCTGCTGAAAGGCAAAAAGAGATAAAATAATCCTCATCTCGTCTTCCCATTCTTGTCACGGGGGCAGCAGGCGGCGGTGGCGGCGGTGATTGTAATAAGTCAGTGATGGACGAGGCGCGAGGCGGGCGCGGCAGCATAACAGATTGGCAGATTCATGACATTTCCATACAGGGAACAGATGACAATTGGGAGCCGGGTCTCGGGGAGACGAGGATTGGTGCGGTGATAAGTGGAGGTGACAGGTTCACAGAGCGGCAGCCGCGGCGAAGGCAACGCAAGGAAATCGTCTGATCTGGGAAGACGCAGAATGTCTTATGTTTATGGGTGAAAGGTTTTATGTGTGGTTTTAGGATTACAGGATAACTACTGAACCCAGCAGTACACATAACAGCGGCACTCACTGACAATGTAGGGGCGGACACAGACAGCTGGGGCCCTGCACAAGGACAGTTATGGGCCCCTTGTTCTCCAGTATCTCAGCCTGGTTAGGAGTCCACATATAATACCTTGATAGGTCAGGAAAAAGTCCCTGTAAGTTTTTATATTTAAAGGGGTTGTGCCATTAAGGACAATTATCCCATATCCCCAGATCACCGGGGGCCCAATCATGGATTCCCCAGAAGTCAGAACAAGGGAGAAGTGTCCATAACAGCACAACCCTCGTAATTTACATATCTCCGAAATTCATTGTACAATTAGTCGCTGCACTTTTGTTATTATAGTGATCTAAATAGGGGGAGCTCACATATTAAATATTGGTATAACCACTAGGAGGAGCTCATTACATACAGATTATACAGTCACCACTAGGGGGAGTTCCCTACATACAGATTATACAGTTACCACTAGGGGGAGTTCACTACATACAGATTATACAGTCACCACTAGAGGGAGCTCACTACATACAGATTATACAGCCACCACTAGGGGGAGTTCACTACATACAGATTATACAGTCACCACTAGAGGGAGCTCACTACATACAGATTATACAGCCACCACTAGGGAGAGCTCACTACATACAGATTATACAGTCACCACTAGAGGGATCTCACTACATACAGATTATACAGTCACCACTAGGAGGAGCTCACTACATACAGATTATACACTCACCACTACAGGTAGCTCACTACATACAGATTATACACTCACCACTAGAGGGAGCTCACTACATACAGATTATAGAGTCACCACTAGGGGGAGCTCACTACATACTGATTATACAGTCACCACTAGGGGGAGCTCACTACATACAGATTATACAGTCACCACTAGAGGGAGCTCACTACATACAGATTATACAGTCACCACTAGGGGGAGCTCACTACATACAGATTATACACTCACCACTAGAGGGAGCTCACTACATACAGATTATACAGTCACCACTAGGGGGAGCTCACTACATACAGATTATACACTCACCACTAGAGGGAGCTCACTACATACAGATTATACAGTCACCACTAGGGGGAGCTCACTACATACAGATTATACAGTCACCACTAGGGAAAGCTCACTACATACAGATTATACAGTCACCACTAGAGGGAGCTCACTACATACAGATTATATAGTGACCACTAGTGGGAGCTCACTACATACAGATTATACACTCGCCACTAGAGGGAGCTCACTACATACAGATTATACAGTCACCACTAGGGGGAGCTCACTACATACAGATTATACAGTCACCACTAGAGGGAGCTCACTACATACAGATTATACACTCACTACTACAGGTAGCTCACTACATACAGATTATACAGTCACCACTAGAGGGAGCTCACTACATGCAGATTATACAGTCACCACTAGGAGTAGCTCACTACATACAGATTATACAGTCACCACTAGAGGGAGCTCACTACATACAGATTATACAGTCACCACTAGGAGTAGCTCACTACATACAGATTATATAGTGACCACTAGAGGGAGCCCACTACATACAGATTATACACTCACCACTAGAGGGAGCTCACTACATACAGATTATACAGTCACCACTAGGGGGAGCTCACTACATACAGATTATACACTCACCACTAGAGGGAGCTCACTACATACAGATTATACAGTCACCACTAGGGGGAGCTCACTACATACAGATTATACAGTCACCACTAGGGAAAGCGCACTACATACAGATTATACAGTCACCACTAGAGGGAGCTCACTACATACAGATTATATAGTGACCACTAGTGGGAGCTCACTACATACAGATTATACACTCACCACTAGAGGGAGCTCACTACATACAGATTATACAGTCACCACTAGGGGGAGCTCACTACATACAGATTATACAGTCACCACTAGAGGGAGCTCACTACATACAGATTATACACTCACTACTACAGGTAGCTCACTACATACAGATTATACAGTCACCACTAGAGGGAGCTCACTACATGCAGATTATACAGTCACCACTAGGAGTAGCTCACTACATACAGATTATACAGTCACCACTAGAGGGAGCTCACTACATACAGATTATACAGTCACCACTAGGAGTAGCTCACTACATACAGATTATATAGTGACCACTAGAGGGAGCCCACTACATACAGATTATACACTCACCACTAGAGGGAGCTCACTACATACAGATTATACAGTCACCACTAGGGGGAGCTCACTACATACAGATTATACAGTCACCAGTAGAGGGAGCTCACTACATACAGATTATACACTCACCACTAGAGGGAGCTCACTACATACAGATTATAGAGTCACCACTAGGGGGAGCTCACTACATACTGATTATACAGTCACCACTAGAGGGAGCTCACTACATACAGATTATACAGTCACCACTAGGGGGAGCTCACTACATACAGATTATACAGTCACCACTAGGGGGAGCTCACTACATACAGATTATACACTCACCACTAGAGGGAGCTCACTACATACAGATTATACAGTCACCACTAGGGGGAGCTCACTACATACAGATTATACAGTCACCACTAGGGAAAGCTCACTACATACAGATTATACAGTCACCACTAGAGGGAGCTCACTACATACAGATTATATAGTGACCACTAGTGGGAGCTCACTACATACAGATTATACACTCACCACTAGAGGGAGCTCACTACATACAGATTATACAGTCACCACTAGGGGGAGCTCACTACATACAGATTATACAGTCACCACTAGAGGGAGCTCACTACATACAGATTATACACTCACTACTACAGGTAGCTCACTACATACAGATTATACAGTCACCACTAGAGGGAGCTCACTACATGCAGATTATACACTCACCACTAGGGGGAGCTCACTACATACAGATTATACAGTCATCACTAGAGGGAGCTCACTACATACAGATTATACAGTCACCACTAGGAGGAGGTCACTACATACAGATTATACAGTCACCACTAGGAGTAGCTCACTACATACAGATTATACAGTCACCACTAGAGGGAGCTCACTACATACAGATTATACAGTCACCACTAGGAGTAGCTCACTACATACAGATTATATAGTGACCACTAGAGGGAGCCCACTACATACAGATTATACAGTCACCAGTAGAGGGAGCTCACTACATACAGATTATACAGTCACCACTAGGGGGAGCTCACTACATACAGATTATACAGTCACCACTAGAGGGAGCTCACTACATACAGATTATACAGTCATCACTCGAGGGAGCTCACTACATACAGATTATACAGTCACCACTAGGAGGAGCTCACTACATACAGATTATACAGTCATCACTAGAGGGAGCTCACTACATACAGATTATACAGCCACCACTAGGAGGAGCTCACTACATACAGATTATACAGTCACCACTAGAGGGAGGTCACTACATACAGATTATACAGTCACCACTAGAGGGAGCTCACTACATACAGATTATACAGTCATCACTAGAGGGAGCTCACTACATACAGATTATACAGCCACCACTAGGAGGAGCTCACTACATACAGATTATACAGTCATCACTAGGGGGAGTTCACTGTATAGGGGTATATACAATGCAATAATAAATCCAAATACAGTCAGGGCACATAATAGTGTTTTATTACTTTCGAGCTCCTTCTCTGCAGACAATGGGCCAGTTAAGTATTGCTTAAAGTGATAATCCAGACTATCGGATGACCATTCAGTAATCCAGCAGCTGTTCTGACAGACAGGCCCTTTATGATACACACCCAGTGGTGTCGCACCAGATTTCCGGACTATTAGTTGTCAGACTATTGGACCTTCTGGACAGTCTCATGATTTAAGGTTTGGATGGAATTTTTCGCGTCTCAGAATCCGACATTCCTATGAACTATTTTGTTCTTTCCAGTAATGGACTAAGCAGAAGTTGTGCGGATCCAGATCATTCAGGGTTTAGGGTGAGGTCAGTCTGCGTAGCTGGGATCATGACTGTATCAGCTGGCAGGAGGCGCTGCGTACCTCGCGTCTCCACCACACACATCACGTCATCATTCTATGTTTAGCCGAGCCGTCATCTTATACAAATATTTGAAACCATAAAACATTATAAGTGACTGCAGGTCTTGGCAATCGCCTCTCAACGGTTCCGGGTCCCCCCCCCCCCATACCTGTAATATTCGTGGATTATTAGCGGGAAATTACAGAGAATACATTAACTATATAACTGCCAATAACTTCCTGGTCTGTACTAAGACCCAAGGAATAACGTCATGTAATACTCTGTGCTGCTGGGGACCCTGCTCCTCCCACTATGTAACTCTCACCCTGTGACCTCCTCTATAAGATCAGCACACTCCTCTCCTGAAATACTCTGTGCTGCTGGGGACCCTGCGCATTCACTATGTAACTCTCACCCTGTGACCTCCTCTATAAGATCAGCACACTCCTCTCCTGAAATACTCTGTGCTGCTGGGGACCCTGCGCCTCCCACTATGTAACTCTCACCCTGTGACCTCCTCTATAAGATCAGCACACTCCTCTCCTGAAATACTCTGTGCTGCTGGGGACCCTGCTCCTTCCACTATGTAACTCTCACCCTGTGACCTCCTCTATAAGATCAGCACACTCCTCTCCTGAAATACTCTGTACTGCTGGGGACCCTGCGCATTCACTATGTAACTCTCACCCTGTGACCTCCCCTATAAGATCAGCACACTCCTCTCCTGAAATACTCTGTGCTGCTGGGGACCCTGCTCCTCCCACTATGTAACTCTCACCCTGTGACCTCTCTACAAGATCAGCACACTCCTCTCCTGAAATACTCTGTGCTGCTGGGGACCCTGCTCCTTCTACTATGTAACTCTCACCCTGTGACCTCCTCTATAAGATCTGCACACTCCTCTCCTGAAATACTCTGTACTGCTGGGGACCCTGCTCCTCCCACTATGTAACTCTCATCCTGTGGCCTCCCATATAAGATCAGCACACTCCTCTCCTGAAATACTCTGTACTGCTGGGGACCCTGCTCCTCCCACTATGTAACTCTCACCCTGTGACCTCCCTATAAGATCAGCACACTCCTCTCTCCTGAAATACTCTGTACTGCTGGGGACCCTGCTCCTCCCACTATGTAACTCTCACCCTGTGACCTCCTCTATAAGATCCGCACACTCCTCTCCTGAAATACTCTGTACTGCTGGGGACCCTGCTCCTCCCACTATGTAACTCTCACCCTGTGACCTCCTCTATAAGATCAGCACACTCCTCTCCTGAAATACTCTGTACTGCTGGGGACCTGCTCCTCCCACTATGTAACCTGTGACCTCCCTATAAGATCAGCACACTCCTCTCCTGAAATACTCTGTACTGCTGGGGACCCTGCTCCTCCCACTATGTAACTCTCACCCTGTGACCTCCCTATAAGATCAGCACACTCCTCTCCTGAAATACTCTGTACTGCTGGGGAACCTGCTCCTCCCACTATGTAACCTGTGACCTCCTATATAAGATCAGCACATTCCTCTCCTGAAATACTCTGTGCTGTTGTGATAATCTTTTTGCTGTATGGGGTCCTATTACTGTCAATTTCAAGCCCTTTTACTTTTTTTTCTTCTGTCTGGAATATTTTTTACATTTTTATTATTTTGCACTTTTGTCCTGAACTGAAAATAATATCAGTAACAACAAATGTTCTGCTGTTTGGTCTGTTCTATATTCAGAGGCCGCTCTCTCTGCGCTGTCTGTACAGCTGCCTTGTGTCACTCCTGCGCCCCCCGTCTCCATCTATCGGTACTGCAGAATTTTTCTATATATTTTTTGCTCACCAGCTGGTTGCTGTAACCCGGAGCCTCAGGTGTAAAAGACTGACATGGAGGCGGCGAAGACTCATCTCCAGACCCCAATAAATACTAATGTACCTTTTAAGAGAATTCCACAGGTAGGCGAGAGAGACCTACCAAAGTATAAAAGAGACAGAGAAAGAGAGAGACAGAGACAGAGAGAGAGGGAGAGAGACCGACAAGTATAAAAGAGACAGAGAAGAGAGAGGGGAGACAGAGAGAGAGGCAGAGACACCCAGCCTTGAGGTACAGGACCCGCTAGTTCTGGGGTGTTATCTATATGACATATTCTAGTCTATATCACACACATAATAGAGGGATCTGCTGCTCTGGGGATTTGGGGATTTTTGGTTTTCATTATTTATGATGTTAGAATTTTCTGATTTTATGCGAAAACTAAAATTCTTTTTTTTATATTTTGCAGGAAGGATTCAGAGATCAGCGGCCTGACCATGAGGCTGGAGCAGGAGCGCTGCGGCTGTGCCGACCTACAGAGGAAGAACAAGGACTATCTGGTCAGTCACTGCGCCAGGCTGTCCCGTGTGTGAGGATCTGTCCCGTGTGTGTGAGGATCTGTCCTGTGTGTGAGGATCTGTCCTGTGTGTGAGGATCTGTCCTGTGTGTGTGAGGATCTGTCCTGTGTGTGAGGATCTGTCCCGTGTGTGTGAGGATCTGTCCCGTGTGTGTGTGAGGATCTGTCCCGTGTGTGTGAGGATCTGTCCTGTGTGTGAGGATCTGTCCCGTGTGTGTGAGGATCTGTCCCGTGTGTGAGGATCTGTCCCGTGTGTGAGGATCTGTCCCGTGTGTGAGGATCTGTCCCGTGTGTGTGAGGATCTGTCCCGTGTGTGTGTGAGGATCTGTCCCGTGTGTGTGAGGATCTGTCCTGTGTGTGAGGATCTGTCCCGTGTGTGAGGATCTGTCCCGTGTGTGAGGATCTGTCCCGTGTGTGAGAATCTGTCCCGTGTGTGAGAATCTGTCCCGTGTGTGAGAATCTGTCCCGTGTGTGAGAATCTGTCCCGTGTGTGAGGATCTGTCCCGTGTGTGAGGATCTGTCCCGTGTGTGAGGATCTGTCCCGTGTGTGAGGATCTGTTCCGTGTGTGTGAGGATCTGTCCCGTGTGTGTGAGGATCTGTCCCGTGTGTGTGAGGATCTGTCCCGTGTGTGTGAGGATCTGTCCCGTGTGTGTGAGGATCTGTCCCGTGTGTGAGGATCTGTCCCGCGTGTGTGAGGATATGTCCCGTGTGTGTGAGGATCTGTCCTGTGTGTGAGGATCTGTCCCGTGTGTGTGAGGATCTGTCCTGTGTGTGAGGATCTGTCCCGTGTGTGTGAGGATCTGTCCCGTGTGTGTGAGGATCTGTCCCGTGTGTGTGAGGATCTGTCCTGTGTGTGAGGATCTGTCCTGTGTGTGAGAATCTGTCCTGTGTGTGAGGATCTGTCCTGTGTGTGAGGATCTGCCCCGTGTGTGTGTGAGGATCTGTCCTGTGTGTGTGAGGATCTGTCCCGTGTGTGTGTGAGGATCTGTCCCGTGTGTGTGAGGATCTGTCCCGTGTGTGAGGATCTGTCCTGTGTGTGAGAATCTGTCCTGTGTGTGAGGATCTGTCCTGTGTGTGTGAGGATCTGTCCTGTGTGTGAGGATCTGTCCCGTGTGTGTGAGGATCTGTCCCGCGTGTGAGGATCTGTCCCGCGTGTGTGAGGATATGTCCCGCGTGTGTGAGGATCTGTCCTGTGTGTGAGGATCTGTCCCGCGTGTGTGAGGATATGTCCCGCGTGTGTGAGGATCTGTCCTGTGTGTGAGGATCTGTCCCGTGTGTGTGAGGATCTGTCCCGTGTGTGTGAGGATCTGTCCTGTGTGTGAGGATCTGTCCTGTGTGTGAGAATCTGTCCTGTGTGTGTGAGGATCTGTCCTGTGTGTGTGAGGATCTGTCCCGTGTGTGTGAGGATCTGTCCCGTGTGTGTGAGGATCTGTCCCGTGTGTGTGAGGATCTGTCCTGTGTGTGAGAATCTGTCCTGTGTGTGTGAGGATCTGTCCTGTGTGTGAGGATCTGCCCCGTGTGTGTGTGAGGATCTGCCCCGTGTGTGTGAGGATCTGTCCCGTGTGTGTGAGGATCTGTCCTGTGTGTGAGGATCTGTCCTGTGTGTGAGAATCTGTCCTGTGTGTGTGAGGATCTGTCCTGTGTGTGAGGATCTGTCCCGTGTGTGTGAGGATCTGTCCCGTGTGTGTGAGGATCTGTCCTGTGTGTGAGAATCTGTCCTGTGTGTGTGAGGATCTGTCCTGTGTGTGAGGATCTGTCCCGTGTGTGTGAGGATCTGTCCTGTGTGTGAGAATCTGTCCTGTGTGTGTGAGGATCTGTCCTGTGTGTGAGGATCTGCCCCGTGTGTGTGTGAGGATCTGTCCCGTGTGTGTGTGAGGATCTGTCCCGTGTGTGTGAGGATCTGTCCCGTGTGTGTGAGGATCTGTCCCGTGTGTGTGTGAGGATCTGTCCCGTGTGTGTGTGAGGATCTGTCCCGTGTGTGTGTGAGGATCTGTCCCGTGTGTGTGTGAGGATCTGTCCCGTGTGTGTGTGAGGATCTGTCCCGTGTGTGTGTGAGGATCTGTCCAGTGTGATTGAGGATCTGTCTTGCGTGTGAGGATCTGTCCCGCGTGTGTGAGGATCTGTCTGTTCTTCTTCTGCAGCTCATGAGCGTCTCTTTCCAGCAGGATTCCTTTCTTTCTCTCGGCTCTAGGACATATCTGATCCATTATACCGTTATATTCTTATATCTAATATTTACACATATAATGTACGCCCCCTACGTACCATATAAGTGACACATGTGACATCGCGCCTCTTTAGGTCAAGGGACGGTTATCTGTAAAAATGAATTAATAACGGGGTCTCTGCCTCTATCTGTAGGTTCACATTGAAGAGCTTGAGGAAGAATTGGAGGCCGAGAAAACCATAAGAGCCAAGGTATGGAAATGAGGAGATCTAGTGGATCATATATATGGAACTTAGAGAGGATTTCATTTAGTCCCTTTAAGACCCTCTGCCTCAGCTTTACTACATATATATAGATATATGTCATGGTATAAAAGAGTCAGTAGAGCTGTAAAATATTCTGTACCTGGAATGAGAGTTGTTTTATCTGATATATATATATATATATATGTAAATATTAGCCTCAGAGCAATAGAAGAGCGCCCCCTTGTGGCAATTAGATTTGCCAACACTGTAGACATAGGGAAGCCTCTGCGGTGATGTTTCATTCCCATATCTTTGCATTGTAGGTGGAGAAGCAGCGTGCCGAACTTGCCCGAGAACTGGATGACCTCCATGACAGATTGGAGGAGAATGGAGGATCCGCGACCTCTCAGGTATGACCATCCCCCTACCAATCACGGCTCTAATCTCAGAGTCCCTCAGATGTGGCCCCTGAAGCATGTCATGTGGCCCCAGGTGCTCTAAGTATTACTTGACTTTGATGATCCAAGGTTAGGCCACGGGTCAGGTGTCCATCGAGATGCCCCATGAAAGTTGGGCTAAAGTGGAAAGTGACAGCCCCGCCCCCTGTCACCCCCAAGAAGCAGGGCTGAAAGTGTTAAGGTTGCAGGAAGGTGCAGCATCTGACCAATGGGGGAAAAGAAGGAAACAGGAAATCCAATAGAGAAAACTTACGGCTGGCCCCGGTACCCTGATATTGTTGGACATTTATGGGTAACTCCACCCACAACGTAACTACTAGAAAGTCCCACCCACTTGGGGGTGTGTAGATATTCGCTTTCAGATTCTACTGATTTAGTGTTGGTTTTAGGTTGAAATGAACAAAAAGCGCGAGTGCGAACTGATCCGTGTACGACAAGAGCTGGAGGAGGCCTTGCTGCAGTCAGAGGCCACAGCATCAACTCTCAGGAAGAAGCATACCGCCGCCCTGCTGGAGGCAACAGAGCAGCACGAGAACATGCAGAGAGTCCGGCAGAAACTGGAGAAAGACAAGCAGAAGATGAAGGTGGAAATCGAGGAACTCACCATCATGGTAGAAAATCTCCAGAAGGCCAAGGTAATAACAGTTGTAACTCCACCCCCTCATTTACATAACCGGAGATACATAAAGTCATCAAAGTTATAATACAAAAACAGATAAGATTTAATTAGCATCACAAGGATCAGTGATGTCATCACAGGAGAGTAAATATACACCCAGTAGATGGCGACACCGGGGCAAGAAATCACTCACAATAATCATCTACACATCAATAATAAAATGTTATTCAGACTATTGTTATCTGGTATCAGACAATTGCTAATATTCTTCTACCTAGGAGTAGTATTATAGTAGTTATATTCTTGTACATAGGAGCAGTATTATAGTAGTTATATTCCTGTACATAGAAGGCAGTATTATAGTAGTTATATTCTTGTACATAGGGGCAGTATTATAGTAGTTATATTCTTGTACATAGGAGCAGTATTATAGTAGTTATATTCTTGTACATAGGAGCAGTATTACAGTAGTTATATTCTTGTACATAGGAGTAGTATTATAGTAGTTATATTCTTGTACATAGGAGGTAGTATTATAGTAGTTATATTCTTGTACATAGGAGCAGTATTATAGTAGTTATATTCTTGTACATAGGTGTAGTATTATAGTAGTTATATTCTTGTACATAGGAGCAGTATTATAGTAGTTATATTCTTGTACATAGGGGCAGTATTATAGTAGTTATATTCTTGTACATAGGAGCAGTATTATAGTAGTTATATTCTTGTACATAGGAGCAGTATTATAGTAGTTATATTCTTGTACATAGGAGCAGTATTATAGTAGTTATATTCTTGTACATAGGAGGCAGTATTATAGTAGTTATATTCTTGTACATAGGAGCAGTATTATAGTAGTTATATTCTTGTACATAGGGGGCAGTATTATAGTAGTTATATTCTTGTACATAGGAGCAGTATTATAGTAGTTATATTCTTGTACATAGGAGGCAGTATTATAGTAGTTATATTCTTGTACATAGGAGGCAGTATTATAGTAGTTATATTCTTGTACATAGGAGCAGTATTATAGTAGTTATATTCTTGTACATAGGAGCAGTATTATAGTAGTTATATTCTTGTACATAGGGGGCAGTATTATAGTAGTTATATTCTTGTACATAGGAGCAGTATTATAGTAGTTATATTCTTGTACATAGGGGGCAGTATTATAGTAGTTATATTCTTGTACATAGGAGCAGTATTATAGTAGTTATATTCTTGTACATAGGGGGCAGTATTATAGTAGTTATATTCTTGTACATAGGAGCAGTATTATAGTAGTTATATTCTTGTACATAGGAGTAGTATTATAGTAGTTATATTCTTGTACATAGGAGCAGTATTATAGTAGTTATATTCTTGTACATAGGAGCAGTATTATAGTAGTTACAGTATATTCTTGTACATAGGAGCAGTATTATAGTAGTTATATTCTTGTACATAGGAGTAGTATTATAGTAGTTATATTCTTGTACATAGGAGCAGTATTATACTAGTTATATTCTTGTACATAGGAAAAGTATTATAGAAGTTATATTCTTGTACATAGGAAGTAGTATTATAGTAGTTATATTCTTGTACATAGGAGGTAGTATTATAGTAGTTATATTCTTGTACATAGGTGGTAGTATTATAGTAGTTATATTCTTGTACATAGGAGCAGTATCATAGTAGTTATATTCTTGTACATAGGAGCAGTATTATAGTAGTTATATTCTTGTACATAGGAGCAGTATTATAGTAGTTATATTCTTGTACATAGGAGTATTATTATAGTAGTTATATTCTTGTACATAGGAGCAGTATTATAGTAGTTATATTCTTGTACATAGGAGCAGTATTATAGTAGTTATATTCTTGTATATAGGGGTAGTATTATAGTAGTTATATTCTTGTACATAGGAACAGTATTATAGTAGTTATATTCTTGTACATAGGAGTAGTATTATAGTAGTTATATTCTTGTACATAGGAGCAGTATTATAGTAGTTATATTCTTGTACATAGGAGTAGTATTATAGTAGTTATATTCTTGTACATAGGAGCAGTATTATAGTAGTTACAGTATATTCTTGTACATAGGAGCAGTATTATAGTAGTTATATTCTTGTACATAGGAGCAGTATTATAGTAGTTATATTCTTGTACATAGGAGCAGTATTATAGTAGTTATATTCTTGTACATATGAGGTAGTATTATAGTAGTTATATTCTTGTACATAGGGGGCAGTATTATAGTAGTTATATTCTTGTACATAGGAGGTAGTATTATAGTAGTTATATTCTTGTATATAGGAGCAGTATTATAGTAGTTATATTCTTGTACATAGGGGGCAGTATTATAGTAGTTATATTCTTGTACATAGGAGGCAGTATTATAGTAGTTATATTCTTGTACATAGGAGCAGTATTATAGTAGTTATATTCTTGTACATAGGGGGCAGTATTATAGTAGTTATATTCTTGTACATAGGAGCAGTATTATAGTAGTTATATTCTTGTACATAGGAGGCAGTATTATAGTAGTTATATTCTTGTACATAGGAGCAGTATTATAGTAGTTATATTCTTGTACATAGGAGGCAGTATTATAGTAGTTATATTCTTGTACATAGGAGGCAGTATTATAGTAGTTATATTCTTGTACATAGGAGCAGTATTATAGTAGTTATATTCTTGTACATAGGAGCAGTATTATAGTAGTTATATTCTTGTACATAGGGGGCAGTATTATAGTAGTTATATTCTTGTACATAGGAGCAGTATTATAGTAGTTATATTCTTGTACATAGGGGGCAGTATTATAGTAGTTATATTCTTGTACATAGGAGCAGTATTATAGTAGTTATATTCTTGTACATAGGAGCAGTATTATAGTAGTTATATTCTTGTACATAGGAGCAGTATTATAGTAGTTATATTCTTGTACATAGGAGCAGTATTATAGTAGTTATATTCTTGTACATAGGAGCAGTATTATAGTAGTTATATTCTTCTACCTAGGAGTAGTATTATAGTAGTTATATTCTTGTACATAGGAGTAGTATTATAGTAGTTATATTCTTATACATAGGAGCAGTATTATAGTAGTTATATTCTTGTACATAGGAGTAGTATTATAGTAGTTATATTCTTGTACATAGGAGCAGTATTATAGTAGTTATATTCTTGTACATAGGAGCAGTATTATAGTAGTTACAGTATATTCTTGTACATAGGAGCAGTATTATAGTAGTTATATTCTTGTACATAGGAGTAGTATTATAGTAGTTATATTCTTGTACATAGGAGCAGTATTATAGTAGTTACAGTATATTCTTGTACATAGGAGCAGTATTATAGTAGTTATATTCTTGTACATAGGAGCAGTATTATAGTAGTTATATTCTTGTACATAGGAGCAGTATTATAGTAGTTATATTCTTGTACATATGAGGTAGTATTATAGTAGTTATATTCTTGTACATAGGGGGCAGTATTATAGTAGTTATATTCTTGTACATAGGAGGTAGTATTATAGTAGTTATATTCTTGTATATAGGAGGCAGTATTATAGTAGTTATATTCTTGTACATAGGAGTAGTATTATAGTAGTTATATTCTTGTACATAGGAGGCAGTATTATAGTAGTTATATTCTTGTACATAGGAGCAGTATTATAGTAGTTATATTCTTGTACATAGGGGGCAGTATTATAGTAGTTACATTCATTTACAGTCATGGCCAAAAGTTTTGAGAATGATACAAATATTAATTTTTACAAAGTCTACTGCTTCAGTTTTTCTAATGGCAGTTTGCATATACTCCAGAATGTTATAAAGAGTGATCAGCTTAACAGCAATTACTTGCAAAGTCAATATTTGCCTATAAAACGAACTTTATCCCCCAAAACACATTTCAACATCATTGCAGCCCTGCCTTAAAAAGACCACCTAACATCGTTTCAGTGATTGCTCCATTAACACAGGTGTGGGTGTTGATGAGGACAGGGCTGGAGATCAATCTGTCATGATTAAGTAAGAATGACACCACTGGACACTTTAAAAGGAGGCTGGTGCTTGCCATCATTGTTTCTCTTCTGTTAACCATGGTTATCTCTAAAGAAACACGTGCAGTCATCATTGCACTGCACAAAAATGGCCTAACTGGGAAGAGTATTGCAGCTAGAAAGATTGCACCTCAATCAACAATCTATCGCATCATCAAGAACTTCAAGGAGAGAGGTTCCATTGGTGCCAAAAAGGCTCCAGGGCGCCCAAGAAAGACCAGCAAGCGGCAGGACCGTCTCTTAAAAGTGTTTCAGCTGCGGGATCGGGCTACCAGCAGTGCAGAGCTTGCTGAGGAATGGCAGCAGGCAGGTGTGAGTGCATCTGCACGCACTGTGAGGCGGAGACTCTTGGAGCAAGGTCTGGTCTCAAGGAGGGCAGCAAAGAAGCCACTTCTCTCCAGAAAAAACATCAGGGACAGACTGATATTCTGCAAAAGGTACAGGGAGTGGACTGCTGAGGACTGGGGGAAAGTCATTTTCTCTGATGAATCCCCTTTTCGATTGTTTGGAACATCTGGAAAACAGCTTATTCGGAGAAGAAGAGGTGAGCGCTACCACCAGTCTTGTCTCATGCCAACTGTAAAGCATCCTGAAACCATTCATGTGTGGGGTTGCTTCTCAGCCAAGGGAATCGGCTCTCTCACAGTCTTGCCTAAAAACACAGCCATGAATAAAGAATGGTACCAGAATGTCCTCCAAGAACAACTTCTCCCAACCGTCCAAGAGCAGTTTGGCGCTCAACAATGCCTTTTCCAGCATGATGGAGCACCTTGCCATAAAGCAAAGGTGATAACTAAATGGCTCAGGGAACAAAACATAGAGATTTTGGGTCCATGGCCTGGAAACTCCCCAGATCTTAATCCCATTGAGAACTTGTGGCCAATCATCAAGAGACGGGTGGACAAACAAAAACCAACAAATTCAGACAAAATTAAAGCATTGATTCTGCAAGAATGGACTGCTATCAGTCAGGATTTGGTCCAGAAGTTGATTGAGAGCATGCCAGGGAGAATTGCAGAGGTCCTGAAGAAGAAGGGTCAACACTGCAAATATTGACTTGCTGCATTAACTCATTCTAACTGTCAATATAAGCTTCTGTTACTCATAATATGAATGCAATTCTATTTCTGTATGTGATAAAAACATCTGACAAACACACATAAAAACCAGAGGGCAGCAGATCATGTGAAAATATAATATTTGTGTCATTCTCAAAACTTTTGGCCATGACTGTACATAGGAGCAGTATTATAGTAGTTATATTCTTGTACATAGGAGCAGTATTATAGTAGTTATATTCTTGTACATAGGAGGCAGTATTATAGTAGTTATATTCTTGTACATAGGAGCAGTATTATAGTAGTTATATTCTTGTACATAGGAGCAGTATTATAGTAGTTATATTCTTGTACATAGGGGGCAGTATTATAGTAGTTATATTCTTGTACATAGGAGCAGTATTATAGTAGTTATATTCTTGTACATAGGGGGCAGTATTATAGTAGTTATATTCTTGTACATAGGAGCAGTATTATAGTAGTTATATTCTTGTACATAGGAGCAGTATTATAGTAGTTATATTCTTGTACATAGGAGCAGTATTATAGTAGTTATATTCTTGTACATAGGAGCAGTATTATAGTAGTTATATTCTTGTACATAGGAGCAGTATTATAGTAGTTATATTCTTCTACCTAGGAGTAGTATTATAGTAGTTATATTCTTGTACATAGGAGTAGTATTATAGTAGTTATATTCTTATACATAGGAGCAGTATTATAGTAGTTATATTCTTGTACATAGGAGTAGTATTATAGTAGTTATATTCTTGTACATAGGAGCAGTATTATAGTAGTTATATTCTTGTACATAGGAGCAGTATTATAGTAGTTATATTCTTGTACATAGGAGGTAGTATTATAGTAGTTATATTCTTGTACATAGGGGGCAGTATTATAGTAGTTATATTCTTGTACATAGGAGGTAGTATTATAGTAGTTATATTCTTGTACATAGGTGGTAGTATTATAGTAGTTATATTCTTGTACATAGGAGCAGTATTATAGTAGTTATATTCTTGTACATAGGGGGCAGTATTATAGTAGTTATATTCTTGTACATAGGAGCAGTATTATAGTAGTTATATTCTTGTACATAGGAGCAGTATTATAGTAGTTATATTCTTGTACATAGGAGCAGTATTATAGTAGTTATATTCTTGTACATAGCAGCAGTATTATAGTAGTTATATTCTTGTACATAGGAGCAGTATTATAGTAGTTATATTCTTCTACCTAGGAGTAGTATTATAGTAGTTATATTCTTGTACATAGGAGTAGTATTATAGTAGTTATATTCTTGTACATAGGAGTAGTATTATAGTAGTTATATTCTTGTACATAGGAGTAGTATTATACTAGTTATATTCTTGTACATAGGAGCAGTATTATAGTAGTTATATTCTTGTACATAGGAAGTAGTATTATAGTAGTTATATTCTTGTACATAGGAGGTAGTATTATAGTAGTTATATTCTTGTACATAGGTGGTAGTATTATAGTAGTTATATTCTTGTACATAGGAGCAGTATTATAGTAGTTATATTCTTGTACATAGGAGCAGTATCATAGTAGTTATATTCTTGTACATAGGAGCAGTATTATAGTAGTTATATTCTTGTACATAGGAGCAGTATTATAGTAGTTATATTCTTGTACATAGGAGCAGTATTATAGTAGTTACAGTATATTCTTGTACATAGGAGCAGTATTATAGTAGTTATATTCTTGTACATAGGAGCAATATTATAGTAGTTATATTCTTGTACATAGGAGCAGTATTATAGTAGTTATATTCTTGTACATAGGAGGTAGTATTATAGTAGTTATATTCTTGTACATAGGAGGTAGTATTATAGTAGTTATATTCTTGTATATAGGAGTAGTATTATAGTAGTTATATTCTTGTACATAGGAGGTAGTATTATAGTAGTTATATTCTTGTACATAGGAGCAGTATTATAGTAGTTATATTCTTGTATATAGGAGTAGTATTATAGTAGTTATATTCTTGTACATAGGAGCAGTATTATAGTAGTTATATTCTTGTACATAGGAGGTAGTATTATAGTAGTTATATTCTTGTATATAGGAGTAGTATTATAGTAGTTATATTCTTGTACATAGGAGGTAGTATTATAGTAGTTATATTCTTGTATATAGGAGTAGTATTATAGTAGTTATATTCTTGTACATAGGAGCAGTATTATAGTAGTTATATTCTTGTACATAGGAGGTAGTATTATAGTAGTTATATTCTTGTATATAGGAGTAGTATTATAGTAGTTATATTCTTGTACATAGGAGGTAGTATTATAGTAGTTATATTCTTGTATATAGGAGTAGTATTATAGTAGTTATATTCTTGTACATAGGAGCAGTATTATAGTAGTTATATTCTTGTACATAGGAGTAGTATTATAGTAGTTATATTGTTGTACATAGGAGTAGTATTATAGTAGTTATATTCTTGTACATAGGGGAAGTATTATAGTAGTTATATTCTTGTACATAGGAGCAGTATTATAGTAGTTATATTCTTGTACATAGGAGTAGTATTATAGTAGTTATATTCTTGTACATAGAAGCAGTATTATAGTAGTTATATTCTTGTACGTAGGTTTTATTATTTTTATTTTTTTTTATAAAAGGTATTATTATATTAAATATATTTTTTTATATAAGGGGTAGTATTATATTTGTTTTTTTTTTTTAAATAGAAGTATTATTATATTAGTTTTTTTTTTATAAAAAAAAAAAATATAATATTATTTTTTTTTTTTAAAAAAAAAAAAAATTTTAATTAATTTTTTTTTTTAAAAAAGGGGGGATATTTTTTTATTTTTTTTTTTTTATAAAGGGGGGGTTTTTTTTTTTTTTTATATTTTGGGCACACATTTTTTTCCGTGGTGTTTTTTTTTTTTAGCAGTTTATACATTCTTTTTGCTTCCCGCCCACTTCCTTTTGTTTTCAGTGACCCATGAAAAGATAATGGCTTGGAATAAATTGGGAGACATGATGGCTACAACTGGATTCTCCTCATTCTCACGCTCTGATGGTCCACAGTTGGTAGAGAAGTTATTTATTAGCCTTCAGGCCACATATCTCATCTGTAGAGTCAGGTCGGGGCTCACTGAGAGATTTTTCTCAGCAAGGACATACAGTGATAGTCACGTAATGTCATAGTGATGTATTGTTATTATAGGTAAATAGTTATTGATTATATCATGTGTGATACTGTCTGCTGATCTGTGTATCTAATCTTATCTAATCCTATCATGTGTGATACTGTCTACTGAGTTGTGTATCTAATCCTATAATGTGTGATACTGTCTGCTGATTTCTGTATCTAATCCTATCGTGTGTGATACTGTCTACTGAACTGTGTATCTAATCCTACCATGTGTGATACTGATTACATGCTATAGATTAATGATCTTGTCTCTAACAATCTTCATTAATAATATTTTTTATTCGTCTCCTTTTGCTCCAGGCTGGCAGCGAAGCACAAGCGAGAAAACTGGAAGATTTATTGTCAAATACAAATTCAAAAAATGAGGAATTTCAGAAAATCGTCACTGAGCAGAACACGGCAAAGAACAAGTTACAAGGTAAGAGAAAGATGTCAGCGGCCGCAGGAGGAAGTGCAAGGGTTAAATGTGCATTTCCTTTTAAGCAGCAGCCACGGTATGAGAGATCTCTGTTTAGTCTAGTATGTCAGTGGCTTGTGTATCTAATCCTATTATCTGTGATATTGTCCCTGATGACAGCTAGTGATAGATTGTATTCCCCTGTCCTACAGTCGGCCTCTCCCCTCCTGACATGGCTGATAACAGATAGTAATAGATTGTATTCCCCTGTCCTACAGTCGGCCTCTCCCCTCCTGTCATGGCTGATAACAGGTAGTAATAGATTGTATTCCCCTGTCCTACAGTCGGCCTCTCCTCTCCTGACATGGCTGATAACAGATAGTAATAGATTGTATTCCCCTGTCCTACAGTCGGCCTCTCCTCTCCTGACATGGCTGATAACAGATAGTAATAGATTGTATTCCCCTGTCCTACAGTTGGCCTCTCCCCCCCTGACATGGCTGATAACAGATAGTAATAGATTGTAGTTACCTGTCCTACAGTCGGCCTCTCCCCTCCTGACATGGCTGATAACAGATAGTAATAGATTGTATTCCCCTGTCCTACAGTCGGCCTCTCCTCTCCTGACGTGGCTGATAACAGATAGTAATAGATTGTATTCCCCTGTCCTACAGTCGGCCTCTCCCCTCCTGACATGGCTGATAACAGATAGTAATAGATTGTATTCCCCTGTCCTACAGTCGGCCTCTCCTCTCCTGACGTGGCTGATAACAGATAGTAATAGATTGTATTCCCCTGTCCTACAGTCGGCCTCTCCCCTCCTGGCATGGCTGATAACAGATAGTAATAGATTGTATTCCCCTGTCCTACAGTCGGCCTCTCCTCTCCTGACATGGCTGATAACAGATAGTAATAGATTGTAGTCCCCTGTCCTACAGTCGGCCTCTCCTCTCCTGACGTGGCTGATAACAGATAGTAATAGATTGTATTCCCCTGTCCTACAGTCGGCCTCTCCTCTCCTGACATGGCTGATAACAGACAGTAATAGATTGTATTCCCCTGTCGTACAGTCGGCCTCTCCTCTCCTGACATGGCTGATAACAGATAGTAATAGATTGTATTCACCTGTCCTACAGTCGGCCTCTCCCCTCCTGATGTGGCTGATAACAGATAGTAATAGATTGTATTCCCCTGTCCTACAGTCGGCCTCTCCTCTCCTGTCATGGATGATAACAGATAGTAATAGATTGTAGTTACCTGTCCTACAGTCGGCCTCTCCCCTCCTGACATGGCTGATAACAGATAGTAATAGATTGTATTCCCCTGTCCTACAGTCGGCCTCTCCCCTCCTGACATGGCTGATAACAGGTAGTAATAGATTGTATTCCCCTGTCCTACAGTCGGCCTCTCCTCTCCTGACATGGCTGATAACAGATAGTAATAGATTGTATTCCCCTGTCCTACAGTCGGCCTCTCCTCTCCGGACATGGCTGATAACAGATAGTAATAGATTGTATTCCCCTGTCCTACAGTCGGCCTCTCCCCCCCTGACATGGCTGATAACAGATAGTAATAGATTGTAGTTACCTGTCCTACAGTCGGCCTCTCCCCTCCTGACATGGCTGATAACAGATAGTAATAGATTGTATTCCCCTGTCCTACAGTCGGCCTCTCCTCTCCTGACGTGGCTGATAACAGATAGTAATAGATTGTATTCCCCTGTCCTACAGTTGACCTCTCCCCTCCTGACATGGCTGATAACAGATAGTAATAGATTGTATTCCCCTGTCCTACAGTCGGCCTCTCCTCTCCTGACATGGCTGATAACAGGTAGTAATAGATTGTAGTCACCTGTCCTACAGTCGGCCTCTCCCCTCCTGACATGGCTGATAACAGGTAGTAATAGATTGTAGTCACCTGTCCTACAGTCGGCCTCTCCTCTCCTGACATGGCTGATAACAGATAGTAATAGATTGTATTCCCCTGTCCTACAGTTGACCTTTCCCCTCCTGACATGGCTGATAACAGGTAGTAATAGATTGTAGTCACCTGTCCTACAGTCGGCCTCTCCCCTCCTGACGTGGCTGATAACAGATAGTAATAGATTGTATTCCCCTGTCCTACAGTCGGGCTCTCCCCTCCTGACATGGCTGATAACAGATAGTAATAGATTGTATTCCCCTGTCCTACAGTCGGCCTCTCCTCTCCTGACGTGGCTGATAACAGATAGTAATATATTGTAGTCTCCTGTCCTACAGTCAGCCTCTCCCCTCCTGACATGGCTGATAACAGATAGTAATAGATTGTATTCCCCTGTCCTACAGTCGGCCTCTCCCCTCCTGACATGGCTGATAACAGATAGTAATAGATTGTATTCCCCTGTCCTACAGTCGGCCTCTCCCCTCCTGACGTGGCTTCTAACAGATAGTAATAGATTGTATTCCCCTGTCCTACAGTTGACCTCTCCCCTCCTGACATGGCTGATAACAGATAGTAATAGATTGTATTCCCCTGTCCTACAGTCGGCCTCTCCTCTCCTGACATGGCTGATAACAGGTAGTAATAGATTGTAGTCACCTGTCCTACAGTCGGCCTCTCCCCTCCTGACATGGCTGATAACAGGTAGTAATAGATTGTAGTCACCTGTCCTACAGTCGGCCTCTCCCCTCCTGACGTGGCTGATAACAGATAGTAATAGATTGTATTCCCCTGTCCTACAGTTGACCTCTCCCCTCCTGACATGGCTGATAACAGGTAGTAATAGATTGTATTCCCCTGTCCTACAGTCGGCCTCTCCCCTCCTGACGTGGCTGATAACAGATAGTAATAGATTGTATTCCCCTGTCCTACAGTCGGCCTCTCCCCTCCTGACATGGCTGATAACAGATAGTAATAGATTGTATTCCCCTGTCCTACAGTCGGCCTCTCCTCTCCTGACATGGCTGATAACAGATAGTAATAGATTGTATTCCCCTGTCCTACAGTCGGCCTCTCCCCTCCTGACATGGCTGATAACAGATAGTAATAGATTGTATTCCCCTGTCCTACAGTCGGCCTCTCCTGACATGGCTGATAACAGATAGTAATAGATTGTATTCCCCTCTCCTACAGTTGACCTCTCCCCTTCTGACATGGCTGATAACAGGTAGTAATAGATTGTAGTCACCTGTCCTACAGTCGGCCTCTCCTCTCCTGACATGGCTGATAACAGATAGTAATAGATTGTATTCCCCTGTCCTACAGTCGGCCTCTCCCCTCCTGACATGGCTGATAACAGGTAGTAATAGATTGTAGTCACTTGTCCTACAGTCGGCCTCTCCCCTCCTGACGTGGCTGATAACAGATAGTAATAGATTGTATTCCCCTGTCCTACAGTCGGCCTCTCCTCTCCTGACATGGCTGATAACAGATAGTAATAGATTGTATTCCCCTGTCCTACAGTCGGCCTCTCCTCTCCTGACATGGCTGATAACAGATAGTAATAGATTGTATTCCCCTGTCCTACAGTCGGCCTCTCCTCTCCTGACATGGGTGATAACAGATAGTAATAGATTGTATTCCCCTGTCCTACAGTCGGCCTCTCCCCTCCTGACATGGCTGATAACAGATAGTAATAGATTGTATTCCCCTGTCCTACAGTCGGCCTCTCCTCTCCTGACATGGCTGATAACAGGTAGTAATAGATTGTATTCCCCTGTCCTACAGTTGACCTCTCCCCTCCTGACATGGCTGATAACAGGTAGTAATAGATTGTAGTCACCTGTACTACAGTCGGCCTCTCCTCTCCTGACATGGCTGATAACAGATAGTAATAGATTGTATTCCCCTGTCCTACAGTCGGCCTCTCCCCTCCTGACATGGCTGATAACAGGTAGTAATAGATTGTAGTCACCTGTCCTACAGTCGGCCTCTCCCCTCCTGACGTGGCTGATAACAGATAGTAATAGATTGTATTCCCCTGTCCTACAGTCGGGCTCTCCCCTCCTGACATGGCTGATAACAGATAGTAATAGATTGTATTCCCCTGTCCTACAGTCGGCCTCTCCTCTCCTGACGTGGCTGATAACAGATAGTAATATATTGTAGTCTCCTGTCCTACAGTCGGCCTCTCCCCTCCTGACATGGCTGATAACAGATAGTAATAGATTGTATTCCCCTGTCCTACAGTCGGCCTCTCCCCTCCTGACATGGCTGATAACAGATAGTAATAGATTGTATTCCCCTGTCCTACAGTCGGCCTCTCCCCTCCTGACGTGGCTTATAACAGATAGTAATAGATTGTATTCCCCTGTCCTACAGTTGACCTCTCCCCTCCTGACATGGCTGATAACAGATAGTAATAGATTGTATTCCCCTATCCTACAGTCGGCCTCTCCTCTCCTGACATGGCTGATAACAGGTAGTAATAGATTGTAGTCACCTGTCCTACAGTCGGCCTCTCCCCTCCTGACATGGCTGATAACAGGTAGTAATAGATTGTAGTCACCTGTCCTACAGTCGGCCTCTCCCCTCCTGACGTGGCTGATAACAGATAGTAATAGATTGTATTCCCCTGTCCTACAGTTGACCTCTCCCCTCCTGACATGGCTGATAACAGGTAGTAATAGATTGTATTCCCCTGTCCTACAGTCGGCCTCTCCCCTCCTGACGTGGCTGATAACAGATAGTAATAGATTGTATTCCCCTGTCCTACAGTCGGCCTCTCCCCTCCTGACATGGCTGATAACAGATAGTAATAGATTGTATTCCCCTGTCCTACAGTCGGCCTCTCCCCTCCTGACATGGCTGATAACAGATAGTAATAGATTGTATTCCCCTGTCCTACAGTCGGCCTCTCCTGACATGGCTGATAACAGATAGTAATAGATTGTATTCCCCTCTCCTACAGTTGACCTCTCCCCTTCTGACATGGCTGATAACAGGTAGTAATAGATTGTAGTCACCTGTCCTACAGTCGGCCTCTCCTCTCCTGACATGGCTGATAACAGATAGTAATAGATTGTATTCCCCTGTCCTACAGTCGGCCTCTCCCCTCCTGACATGGCTGATAACAGGTAGTAATAGATTGTAGTCACTTGTCCTACAGTCGGCCTCTCCCCTCCTGACGTGGCTGATAACAGATAGTAATAGATTGTATTCCCCTGTCCTACAGTCGGGCTCTCTCCTCCTGACATGGCTGATAACAGATAGTAATAGATTGTATTCCCCTGTCCTACAGTCGGCCTCTCCTCTCCTGACGTGGCTGATAACAGATAGTAATAGATTGTAGTCTCCTGTCCTACAGTCGGCCTCTCCCCTCCTGACATGGCTGATAACAGATAGTAATAGATTGTATTCCCCTGTCCTACAGTCGGCCTCTCCCCTCCTGACATGGCTGATAACAGATAGTAATAGATTGTATTCCCCTGTCCTACAGTCGGCCTCTCCCCTCCTGACGTGGCTGATAACAGATAGTAATAGATTGTATTCCCCTGTCCTACAGTCGGCCTCTCCTCTCCTGACATGGCTGATAACAGATAGTAATAGATTGTATTCCCCTGTCCTACAGTCGGCCTCTCCTGACATGGCTGATAACAGATAGTAATAGATTGTATTCCCCTGTCCTACAGTCGGCCTCTCCTCTCCTGACATGGCTGAGAACAGATAGTAATAGATTGTATTCCCCTGTCCTACAGTCGGCCTCTCCTCTCCTGACATGGCTGATAACAGATAGTAATAGATTGTATTCCCCTGTCCTACAGTCGGCCTCTCCCCTCCTGACATGGCTGATAACAGATAGTAATAGATTGTATTCCCCTGTCCTACAGTCGGCCTCTCCTCTCCTGACATGGCTGATAACAGGTAGTAATAGATTGTATTCCCCTGTCCTACAGTCGGCCTCTCCTCTCCTGACATGGCTGATAACAGATAGTAATAGATTGTATTCCCCTGTCCTACAGTCGGCCTCTCCTCTCCTGACATGGCTGATAACAGGTAGTAATAGATTGTATTCCCCTGTCCTACAGTTGACCTCTCCCCTCCTGACATGGCTGATAACAGGTAGTAATAGATTGTAGTCACCTGTACTACAGTCGGCCTCTCCTCTCCTGACATGGCTGATAACAGATAGTAATAGATTGTATTCCCCTGTCCTACAGTCGGCCTCTCCCCTCCTGACATGGCTGATAACAGGTAGTAATAGATTGTAGTCACCTGTCCTACAGTCGGCCTCTCCCCTCCTGACGTGGCTGATAACAGATAGTAATAGATTGTATTCCCCTGTCCTACAGTCGGGCTCTCCCCTCCTGACATGGCTGATAACAGATAGTAATAGATTGTATTCCCCTGTCCTACAGTCGGCCTCTCCTCTCCTGACGTGGCTGATAACAGATAGTAATATATTGTAGTCTCCTGTCCTACAGTCGGCCTCTCCCCTCCTGACATGGCTGATAACAGATAGTAATAGATTGTATTCCCCTGTCCTACAGTCGGCCTCTCCCCTCCTGACATGGCTGATAACAGATAGTAATAGATTGTATTCCCCTGTCCTACAGTCGGCCTCTCCCCTCCTGACGTGGCTTATAACAGATAGTAATAGATTGTATTCCCCTGTCCTACAGTTGACCTCTCCCCTCCTGACATGGCTGATAACAGATAGTAAT
Organism: Leptodactylus fallax; assembly: GCA_947044405.1. NCBI lineage: Eukaryota > Metazoa > Chordata > Amphibia > Anura > Leptodactylidae > Leptodactylus > Leptodactylus fallax. Next base: position 3,649 of record CAMRHE010000973.1, on the reverse strand, counting down.
AGATTGTATTCCCCTATCCTACAGTCGGCCTCTCCTCTCCTGACATGGCTGATAACAGGTAGTAATAGATTGTAGTCACCTGTCCTACAGTCGGCCTCTCCCCTCCTGACATGGCTGATAACAGGTAGTAATAGATTGTAGTCACCTGTCCTACAGTCGGCCTCTCCCCTCCTGACGTGGCTGATAACAGATAGTAATAGATTGTATTCCCCTGTCCTACAGTTGACCTCTCCCCTCCTGACATGGCTGATAACAGGTAGTAATAGATTGTATTCCCCTGTCCTACAGTCGGCCTCTCCCCTCCTGACGTGGCTGATAACAGATAGTAATAGATTGTATTCCCCTGTCCTACAGTCGGCCTCTCCCCTCCTGACATGGCTGATAACAGATAGTAATAGATTGTATTCCCCTGTCCTACAGTCGGCCTCTCCCCTCCTGACATGGCTGATAACAGATAGTAATAGATTGTATTCCCCTGTCCTACAGTCGGCCTCTCCTGACATGGCTGATAACAGATAGTAATAGATTGTATTCCCCTCTCCTACAGTTGACCTCTCCCCTTCTGACATGGCTGATAACAGGTAGTAATAGATTGTAGTCACCTGTCCTACAGTCGGCCTCTCCTCTCCTGACATGGCTGATAACAGATAGTAATAGATTGTATTCCCCTGTCCTACAGTCGGCCTCTCCCCTCCTGACATGGCTGATAACAGGTAGTAATAGATTGTAGTCACTTGTCCTACAGTCGGCCTCTCCCCTCCTGACGTGGCTGATAACAGATAGTAATAGATTGTATTCCCCTGTCCTACAGTCGGGCTCTCTCCTCCTGACATGGCTGATAACAGATAGTAATAGATTGTATTCCCCTGTCCTACAGTCGGCCTCTCCTCTCCTGACGTGGCTGATAACAGATAGTAATAGATTGTAGTCTCCTGTCCTACAGTCGGCCTCTCCCCTCCTGACATGGCTGATAACAGATAGTAATAGATTGTATTCCCCTGTCCTACAGTCGGCCTCTCCCCTCCTGACATGGCTGATAACAGATAGTAATAGATTGTATTCCCCTGTCCTACAGTCGGCCTCTCCCCTCCTGACGTGGCTGATAACAGATAGTAATAGATTGTATTCCCCTGTCCTACAGTCGGCCTCTCCTCTCCTGACATGGCTGATAACAGATAGTAATAGATTGTATTCCCCTGTCCTACAGTCGGCCTCTCCTGACATGGCTGATAACAGATAGTAATAGATTGTATTCCCCTGTCCTACAGTCGGCCTCTCCTCTCCTGACATGGCTGAGAACAGATAGTAATAGATTGTATTCCCCTGTCCTACAGTCGGCCTCTCCTCTCCTGACATGGCTGATAACAGATAGTAATAGATTGTATTCCCCTGTCCTACAGTCGGCCTCTCCCCTCCTGACATGGCTGATAACAGATAGTAATAGATTGTATTCCCCTGTCCTACAGTCGGCCTCTCCTCTCCTGACATGGCTGATAACAGGTAGTAATAGATTGTATTCCCCTGTCCTACAGTTGACCTCTCCCCTCCTGACATGGCTGATAACAGGTAGTAATAGATTGTAGTCACCTGTCCTACAGTCGGCCTCTCCTCTCCTGACATGGCTGATAACAGATAGTAATAGATTGTATTCCCCTGTCCTACAGTCGGCCTCTCCCCTCCTGACATGGCTGATAACAGGTAGTAATAGATTGTAGTCACCTGTCCTACAGTCGGCCTCTCCCCTCCTGACGTGGCTGATAACAGATAGTAATAGATTGTATTCCCCTGTCCTACAGTTGACCTCTCCCCTCCTGACATGGCTGATAACAGATAGTAATAGATTGTATTCCCCTGTCCTACAGTCGGCCTCTCCCCTCCTGATGTAAGAGACAGCCAATGTTGTCTTAAGCTTCATTTGTCTGTATAAACTGTTAATGTTGAATGTATTTCTGTGATTCTGTTCCTTTAAGACAGCAGCCATTGTAATTGTGACATGATGCTGGAGTGAGACCCCCCCCCTTTATGTCAGCCTGCCTGTTCTGCAGACAGAGTGTGAGCAGAGAAGCAGGAAGTGACGAGACAGAGAGCAGCAGCCATCTTGGCAAGTGTTGTATTGAACTGGTGTGGAGATTTTTCTGTACAGCTAAGCTGTATCTTGGTCCAGAGACAAACAGAGTGTAAAGAGACAACAGGACTAGTGAGTCCACGTGAAAGGAACTGTGCTCAGTGGCTGATCAGTGAGACTGACATTGTGACTGTGTATATGGATACCACAGATAGAGACTCGCAGTGCTGTTGATGTACTGGACGGCACCTGCTAAATCCCGCTTTACATCCCAGCTCAGTGTATGGATTCGGCAGGACTGTCAGTGTGCTGAGTGGAATCTGCTGTTGGATTACATTGCATTCAGTTGGTTTCCCTGTCTGTTAAAGAGGACTTCATTTCTCCCAAGATCCTGATAACCGTGAGGAGAGGACGCTTCACTATAAAAGAAAGGACCGACTTTGGGCCCCACCGCGCGCTTCTACGGACTGTAAGCGGTCCACCTGGACCACTGGGGAAAAGGGGGTGCACCCAAATGTGAAGTCAGGGTCAGTTAGGGATAGTTTTGAGTATATTGTTCATTCAGTGTCCATACTGCAGAAGTGGACAGAGTAAAAGTAGAAACCATTGCAGAATTTGCCTTGAAATTGTTCATGCTATATTGTATATTTTGCTTGTCTTTAGCCCTGTCATTTTACCTTTAACTAGCCTTTATCAACTTATAGTAAATTTTTTTTTTTTTTTTAATTAAACACGGGGATGCATTTTTTTTTGTTGGGGAGCCAAAACCCCCCCCCTTGCTCCCAATTCAAAAATAGGGGGGGGGGGGAGGACGCAACCACAAAAAAGGAGGGGAAGCACCCACAGGGGAAAAAGGGGGGGGGGAGAAAAAAAACGGGGGGGAAAAATAAAAAGATTAAATTAATTTTAAGGGAAAAAATATTTAATAGTTATTTGGGGGGGGGAAAAACGAATGATGAAGCGGATGTTGCAACACACCACAAGAAGTAAAAGAAGAGCTAACAATATTGACATTACAAGGGGGTGCTAAGACCACGGTGATACTGAGGCCATTTGAACAAAGGCAGACATTTGAGCAAGTAGTCCAGATTCTAGAAACCATCTATGGAGAAACTGCATTGCTGGGGTCTCTGCAGGCTCGGTTCTTCCAGAGGGTACAACAGGAGAATGAAAGCCTTCCCCAATATGCAAATGCCCTACAAGAACTGCTCCGAGATATTCAAAGGAAGGAAAGAGGGGGCTCGCCAGCCTTCTGTAACCCTGATCGGACTCTCCGTGACCAGTTTGTCCTGGGGATACGTGACGGCAGTTTAACTGTGACTATGCAGGATTTTATACGACGAGAGACTGATGCTAAATTCCATGATGTACAGGTAGAGGCCATCTCCCGTGCCAATAGTATGGTCCCGAGGCCGCAGACCGCAGTTGGAGTTACTTTGTCACAGGGGGCTAGTTCTGGCTCAGAGACAGTAGAAAAAGGGACGGTTAAAGAAATTCTCACAGTAATGCAGAAACTGCAAGAACAAATGGAACACTTGCACACTCGTTGTGATGAGCAGTCTATGAAAATTGCAGACTTCCAGA